>JAIRCJ010000315.1:183047-251708 GCA_020883675.1 Bruguiera gymnorhiza | reverse complement strand
GTTGAATTTAAATTTTGCAATTTTCTTAATTGTCCCTTGTGCCACAATGCAATTTCAAATGATTTATATAATTTTTGTTTTCAAACATATTACTTAAGAAAAAGCAAAAGCAATGGACTCTGAGAATAAGGTTCCCCTCTCCCTTTTAAAGATATATACTTGACACAACATTGAAACTTTAGATTGTTATTTATAATATTCATCCACTAAAGTGTATTTTATACAATTTAGTCCATTACTTGTATTTTTGTTTAATTAATATATTCAAATATTATATTTTTCTCGCCAGTCAAATCCAACGACATTAACAATAAATTTAAAAATCAAAATATTTCATTTTTACAATTTTTATAATCTAAAATCTACTAGGGATAAATGTATTTTCAATAATCTATTGAATTTAAATTTTGCAATATTTTTAACTTTTCTCCTTTGCCTCAATGCAATTTGAAGTGATTTATATAATTTTTGCCTACAAACATATTACTGAGGAGAAGTAAACACAATGGACTCTAATAAGAAGGTTCTCCACTCCCTTCTAAAGATATATGCTTCACACAACACAGAAACTTCCGATTGCTATTTGTAATATTCATCCACTAAAGTGTATTTTATAAAATTTTGTCAATTACTGTTATTTTTGTTCAATTAACAATTTCAAATTTTATATTTTTCTCACCAATCAAATGCAACAACTTTAATAATAAATTTAAAAATAAAAACATTGCATTTTTTCAATTTTTAGAATTTTAAAGGTTGTCAGGGATAAATGCATTGTCAATAATTAGTTGTATTTAAATTTTTCAATTTTCTTAATTGTCTCCTTTACCACAATGCAATTTGAAATGATTTATATAATTTTTGCCTACAAACATATTACTTGGGAAAAAGCAAACGCAATGGACTCTAATAAGAAGTTTCTTCACTCCCTTTTAGAGATATATGCTTGGCACAACATTGAAAATTCAGATTGCAATTTATAATATTCATCCACTAAAGTTTAGTTTATACAATTGAGTCTATTACTCTTATTTTTGTTCAATTAACATATTCAAATATTATGTTTTTCTCACCAATCAAATGCAACTGCGTTAACAATAAATTTAAAGATAAAAACATTGCATTGTTTCAATTTTTAGAATTTTAAAGGCTACTAGGGATAAATGTATAGTTACTAATAAGTTGAATTTAAATTTTGCAATTTTCTTAATTGTCTCCTTTGCCTCAATGCAATTTGCAGTGATTTATATAATTCTTGTCTTCAAAAAAATTACTTAAGAAAAAACAAAAGCAATGGATTCTAATAAAAAAGTTCCCCACTCCCATCTATGGATATATGCTTGACACAACATTGAAACTTGGGATTGTTATTTATAATATTCATCCACTAAAGTGTATTTTATACAATTGATTCCATTACTTGTATTTTTGTTCAATTAACATATTCAAACGTTATGTTTTTCACATCAATCAAATGTCATGACTTTAATAATAAAGCAAAAGACCAAAACCTTGCATTTTTTGAATTTTAGAATTTTAAGTTTTTCTTGGGATAAATGCATTGTAAATAATCAATTTAATTTAAATTTTGCGATTTTCTTAATTATCTCCTGTGCCACAATGTAATTTGAAAGGATTTAAATAATTTTTGCCTATAAACATATTACTTAGCAAAAAGCAAATGCAATAGACTCTACTCCCTTCTAGAGATATATGCTTGACATAACATGGAAGTTTCATATCACTATTTATAATATTCATCCACTAAAGTGTATTTTATATAATTGAGTCCATTACTAGTATTTTTGTTCAATTAATATATTGAAATATTATATTTTTCTCACCCATCAAATGCAACGATATTAACAATAAATTTAAAAATCAAAATATTGCATTTTTGCAATTTTTAGAATTTTAAAATCTGCTAGGGATAAATGTATTGTCAATAATTAGTTAAATTTAAATTCTGAAATTTTCTTAATTGTATCATAAGCCATAATGCAATTTGAAATGATTTATATAATTTTTCCTTACAAACATATTACTCAGGAAAAAGCAAATGCAATAGACTCTAATAAGTAGTTTTCCCACTCCCCTCTACAAATATATGCTTGAAACAACAATGAAACTTGGGATTGCTATTTGTAATATTCATCCACTAAAATGTAATTTATATAATTGAGTCCATTACTCCTATTTTTGTTCAATTAACATATTCAAATATTATATTTTTCTCACCAATCAAATGCAACTACGTTAACAATAAATTTAGAAATAAAAACATTGAATTTTTTAAATTTCTAGAATTTTAAAGGTTGCAAGGGATAAGTGCACATTCAATAAACAATTGAATTTAAATTTTGCAATTTTCTTAATTGTCTCATTCGCCACAATGCAATTTGAGGTGATTTACATAATTTTCACCTACAAACATATTACTTAGGAAAAAGCAAACGCAATGAACTCTAATAAGAAGTTTCTCCTCTCCTATCTAGTGATATACACTTGACACAATATTAAAACTTGGGATTGTTATTTATAATATTCATCCACTAAAGTGTATTTTATACAATTGATTCCATTACTTGTATTTTTGTTCAATTAACATATTCAAATGTTACGTTTTTCACACCAATCAAATGCCATGACTTTAATAATAAAGTAAAAAACCAAAACATTGCATTTTTTGAATTTGAGAATTTTAAGTTTTTCTAAGGATAAATGCATTGTTAATAATCACTTGAATTTAAATCTTGCAATTTTCTTAACTGTCTCTTATGCCACAATGCAATTTGAAATGATTTACATAATTTTTGCCTAGAAACATATTAGTTAGGAAAAAGAAAATGCAATGGACTCTAATAAGAAGTTTTCCTTCTCCCCTCTATACTTATATGCTTGAAAAAACAATGAAGCTTGTGATTGCTATTTATAATATTCATCCACAAAAGTGTATTTTATACAATTGAGTCCATTACTTGTATTTTTTTTCAGTTAACATATTCAAATATTATGTTCTAGTCACTAATCAATTTTAACGACATTAATAATAAATTGAAAAATCAAAATATTGCATTTTTGCAATTTTAGAATTTGAAAGTCTACTAGGGATAAATGCATTCTCAATAATTCGTTGAATTTAAATTTTGCAATTTCCTTCATTGTCTCCTTTGCCTCAATGCAATTTGAAATGATTTATATAATTTTTGCATACAAACATATTACTTAAGAAAAAGCAAACACAATGGACTCTAACAAGAAGTTTCTTCACTCCCTTCTAGATATATATGGATGACACAACATTGAAGATTTGGATTGCAATTTATAATATTCATCCACTAAAGTTTATTTTATACAATTAAGTCCATTACTCTTATTTTTGTTTAACTAACATATTCAAATATTATATTTTTCTCACCAATCAAATGCAACGGCTTTAATAATAATTTTAAAAATAAAAACATTGCATTTTTTCAATTTTTAGAATTTCAAAAGCTGTTAAGGATAAATGGATAATCATTAATCAGTTTAATTTAAATTTTGCAATTTTCTTAATTGTCTCATTTGTCTCAATGCAATTTGCAATGATTTATATAATTCTTGTCTTCAAACAAATTACTTAAGAAAAAGCAAAAGCAATGGACTCTAATAAGAATGTTTCCCACTCCCATCTATGGATATATGCTTGACATAACATTGAAACTTGGGATTGTTATTTATAATATTCATCCACTAAAGTGTATTTTATACAATTGATTCCATTACTTGTATTTTTGTTCAATTAACATATTCAAATGTTACGTTTTTCACACCAATCAAATGTCATGACTTTAATAATAAAGCAAAAAACCAAAACATTCCATTTTTTGAATTTTAGAATTTTAAGGTTTTCTAGAGATAAATACATTGCCAGTAATTTGTTGAATTTAAATTTTGCAATTTTCTTAATTGTCTCATGTGCCACAATGCAATTTGAAATGATTTATATAATTTTTTCCTTAAAAAATATTACTTAGGAAAAAGCAAATGCAATGGACTCTAAAAAAAAGTTTCTCCACTCCCTTCTAGAAATAGATGCTTCACACAACATTGAAGTTTCGAATGGCTACTTGTAATATTCATCCATTTAGGTGTATTTTATACAATTAAGTCCATTACTTGTATTTTCGTTCAATGAACATATTTAAATATTATATTTTTCTCACGAATCAAATCAAAAGACATTAACAATAAATTTAAAAATCAAAATATTGCATTTTTGCACTTTTAAAATTTTAAAATCTGTTAGGGATAAATACATTATCAATAATCTGTTGAACTAAAATTTTGCAATTTTTTTAATTGTCTCATTTGCATCAATGCAATTTGAAATGATTTATATAATTCTTGTCTTTAAACAAATTACTCAAGAAAACGAAAACAATGGACTCTAATAAGAAGGTTTCTTACTCCTATCTAGGGATATAAGCTTAACACAACATTGAACCATGAGATTGCTATTTATAATATTTATCCACTAAAGTATATTTTATACAATTGATTCTATTACTTGTATTTTTGTTCAATTAACATATTCAAATGCTATGTTTTTCACACCAATCAAGTACCATGACTTTCATAACATAGCAAAAATCCAAAACATTGAATTTTTTGAATTTAGAATTTTAAATTTGTCTAGAGATAAATGCATTGTCGATAATTAGTTAAATTTAAATTTTACAATTTTCTTAATTGTCTCTTGTGCCATAATGCAATTTGAAATGATTTACATAATTTTTGCCTAGAAACATATTACTTAGGAAAAAGAAAATGCAGTGGACTCTAATAAGAAGTTTTCCCACTCCCCTATATACTTATATGCTTGAAAAAACAATAAAGCTTGGGATTACTATTTATAATATTCATCCACTAACGTGTATTTTATACAATTGAGTCTATTACTTGAATTTTTGTTCAATTAACATATTCAAATATTATATTTTTCTCAACAATCAAATGCAACGACATAAACAATAAATTTAAAAATCAAAATATTGCATTTTTGCAATTTTAGAATTTAAAATCTACTAGGGATAAATGCATTGTTAATAATCTGTTGAATTAAAATTTTGCAATTTTTTTAATTGTCTCTTCTGCCTCAATGCAATTCGAAATGATTGATATAATTTTTATTTTCAAACATATTACTTAAGAAAAAGCAAAAGCAATGGACTCTAATAAGAAGTTTCCCCACTCCGATCTAGAGATATATGCTTGCTACAACATGGAACAACATATTGTTATTTATAATATTTATCAACTGAAGTGTATTTTATACAATTGAGTCCATTAGTTGTATTTTTCTTCAATTAACATATTCAAATATTATATTTTTCTCACCAATCAAATGCGACATTAACAATAAGTTTAAAAATCAAAATATTGCCTTTTTGTAATTTTAGAATTTTAAAGTCTACTATGAATAAATCCATTATCAATAATCTGTTGAATTAAAATTTTGGATTTATCTTAATTGTCTCTTTTGCCTCAATGCAATTTGAAATGATTTATATAATTTTTGTTTTCAAAGATATTACTTAAGGAAAAACCAAAGCAATGGACTCTAATAAGAAGTTTCCCCACTCTCATCTAGAGATATATGCTTGGTACAACATTGAAACTTGAGATTGCTATTCATAATATTCATCCACTAAAGTGTATTTTATACAATTGAGTCCATTACTTGAATTTTTGTTCAATTAACATATTCAAATATTATATTTTTCTCAACAATCAAATGCAACGACATAAACAATAAATTTAAAAATCAAAATATTGCATTGTTGCAATTTTAGAATTTTAAAATCTACTAGGGATAAATGCATTGTCAATAATCTATTAAATTAAAATTTTGCAATTTTTTTAATTGTCTCCTCTGTCTCAATGCAATTCGAAATGATTTATATAATTTTTGTTTTCAAACATATTACTGAAGAAAAAGCAAAAGCAATGGACTCTAATAAGAAGTTTCCTTATTCCGATCTAGAGATATATGCTTGCTGCAACATGGAAGCTACATATTGCTATTTATAATATTCATCCACTAAAGTGTATTTTATACAATTGAGTCCATTACTTGTATTTTTGCTCTCTAAACATATTCAAATATTATATTTTCTTACCAATCAAATGCAACGACATTAACAACAAATTTTAAAATGAAAATATTGCATTTTTGTAATTTTAGAATTTTAAAGTCTGCTAGGGATAAATGCATTGTCAATAATATGTTGGATTAAAATTTTGCAATTTTCTTCATTGTCTCCTTTGCCTCAATGCAATTCAAAATGATTTATATAATTTTTGTTTCCAAACATATTACTAAAGAAAAAGTAAAAGTAATGGACTCTAATAAGAAGTTTCCTCACGTCGAACTAGAGATATATGCTTGATACAACATGGAAGCTTCATATTGCTATTTATAATATTCATCTACTAAAGTGTATTTTATACAATTGAGTCCATTACTTGTATTTTTCTTTAATTAACATATTCAAATATTATATTTTTCTCACCAATCAAATGCAACGACATTAACAATAAGTTTAAAAATCAAAATATTGCATTTTTGCAATTTTAGAATTTTAAAGTATACTATGAATAAATGCATTATCAATAATCTGTTGAATTAAAATTTTGGATTTATCTTAATTGTCTTCTTTACCTCAATGCAATTTGAAATAATTTATACAATTTTTGTTTCAAAGATATTACTTAAGAAAAAGCAAAAGCAATGGACTCTAATAAGAAGTTTCCCCACTCTTATTTAGAGATATATGCTTGATACAACATTAAAACTTGAGATTGTTATTCATAATATTCATCTATTAAAGTGTATTTTATACAATTGAGTCCATTACTTGTATTTTTCTTCAATTAACATATTCAAATATTACATTTTTGTCACCAATCAAATGCAACGACATTAACAATAAATTTAAATTTCAAAACATTGCATTTTTGCAATTTTTGAATTTTAAAATCTGCTAGGGATAAATACATTGTAAATAATCTATTGAATTAAAATTTCACAATTTTCTTAATTGACTCCTTTGTCTCAATGCAATTTGAAATAATTTATATAATTCTTGTTTTCAAACAAATTACTTAAGAAAAAGTAAAAACGAATGACTATAATAAGAAGGTTCCCCACTCTCATTTAGGGATATAAGCTTAACACAACATTGAACCATGGGATTGCTATTTATAATATTTATCCACTAAAGTGTATTTTATACAATTGATTCTATTACTTGTATTTTTGTTCAATTAACATATTCAAATGCTATCTTTTTCACACCAATCAAATACCATGACTTTAATAACATAGCAAAAAACCAAAACATCGAATTTTTTGAATTTTAGAATTTTAAGGTTTTCTTGGGATAAATGCATTGTCAATAATCAGTTGGATTGAAATTTTGCAATTTTCTTAATTTTCTCTTGTGCCATAATGCAATTTGAAATGATTTACATAATTTTTGCCTAGAAACATATTACTTAGGAAAAAGAAAATGCAGTAGACTCTAATAAGAAGTTTTCCCACTCCCCTATATACTTATATGCTTGAAAAAACAATAAAACTTGGGATTACTATTTATAATATTCATCTACTAAAGTGTATTTTATACAATTGAGTCCATTACTTGTATTTTTGTTCAATTAACATATTCAAATATTATATTTTTCTCACCAATCATATGCATGGACATTAACAATAAATTTAAAAGTCAAAATATTGCATTTTTGCAATTTTAGAGTTTTAAAATCTGCTAGGGATAAATGCATTGTCAATAATTTGTTGAATTAAAATTTTGCAATTTTCTTAATTGTCTCCTTTGTCTCAATGCAATTGGAAATGATTTATATAATTTTTGTTTTCAAACATATTACTTAAGAAAAAGCAAAAGCAATGGGCTCCAATAAGAAGCTTTCCCACTCTGATGTAGAGATATATACTTGACACAACATTGAAGTTTCAGATTACTATTTATAATATTCATCCACTAAAGTGTATTTTATACAATTGAGCCAATTATTGTATTTTTGCTCAATTAACATATTTAAATTTTATATTTTCACACCAACCAAATGCCATGATTTTAATAATAAAGTAAAAAACCAAAACATTGCATTTTTAGAATTTTAGAATTTTAAGGTTTTCTTGAGATAAATGCATTGTCAATAATTGAATAAATTTAAATTTTTCAATTTTCTTAATTGTCTCTTATGCCACAATGCAATTTGAAATGTTTTATATAATTTTTGCCTACGAACATATTACTTAGGAAAAAGCAAACGCAATCAACTCTAATAAGAAGTTTCTCCACTCTCTTCTAGAGATATATGCTCGACACAACATTGAAGTTTTAGATCGCTATTTATAATATTCATCCACTAAGAGTATTTTACACAATTGAGTCCATTACTTGTATTTTTGTTCAATTAACATATCCAAATATTATATTTTTCCCACCAATAAAATGCAACGACGTTAACAATAAATTTAAAAATCAAAATATTGCATTTTTGCAGTTTTAGAATTTTAAAGTCTGTTGGGGATAAATGCATTGTTAAAAATCTATTGAATAAAAATTTTGCAATTTTCTTAATTGTCTCCTTTGCCTCAATACAATTAGAAATGATTGATATAATTTTTGTTTTCAAACATATTACTTAAGAAAAAGTAAAAGCAAAGGACTCCAATAAGAAGTTTTCCAACTACGATCTAGAGATATATGCTTGACACAATATTGAAGTTTCAGATTACTATTTATAATATTCATCCATTAAAGAGTATTTTACACAATTGAGTCCATTACTTGTATTTTTGTTCAATTAACAAATTCAAATATTATATTTTTCTCACCAATAAAATGCAACGACATTAATAATAAATTTAAAAATCAAAATATTGCATTTTTGCAATTTTAGAATTTTAAAGTTTGTTAGGGATAAATGCATTGTCAATAATCTGTTGAATTAAAATTTTGCAATTTTCTTAATTATCTCCTTTGCCTCAATGCAATTTGAAATAATTTATATAATTTTTGTTTTCAAACATATTACTTAAGAAAAAGCAAAACCAATAGACTTTAATAAGGAGCTTCCTCACTCTCATGTAGAGATATATGCTTAATACCATAATGAACCTTGAGATTGCCATTTCTAATATTCATCCACTAAAGTGTATTTTATACAATTGAGTCCATTACTTGTATTTTTGTTGAATTAACATATTCAAATATTATATCTTTCTCAGCAATCAAATGCAATGACATTAACAATAAATTTAAAATTCAAAAGATTGCATTTTTGCAATTTTAGAATTTTAAAGTCTGTTAGGGAAAAATGCATTGTCAATAATTTGTTGAACTAAAATTTGGCAATTTTCTTAATTATCTCTATTGCCTCAATGCAATTCAAAATGATTTATATAATTTTTCGTTTTCAAACATATTACTTAAGAAAAAGCAAAAGCAATGGACTCTAATAAGAAGTTTTGCCACTCCCATCTAGAGATATATGCTTGATACGACATTGAAACTTCAGATTGCTATTTAGAATATTCATCCACTAAAGTGTATTTTATACAATTAAGTCCATTACTTGTATTTTTGTTCAATTAACATATTCAAATATTATATTTTTCTCAGCAATCAAATGCAACGACATTAATAATAAATTTAAAATTCAAAATATTGCATTTTTGCAAGTTTAGAATTTTAAAATCTGCTAAGGATAAATGCATTGTCAAAAATCTGTTGAACTAAAATTTGGCAATTTTCTTAATTGTCTCTGTTGCCTCAATGCAATTCGAAATGATTTATATAATTTTTCGTTTTTAAACATATTACTTAAGAAAAAGAAAGAGCAATGAACTCTAATAAGAAGTTTCCCCACTCCCTTCTAGAGATATATGCTTAATACAACATTGAAGTTTTAGATTGTTATTTATAATATTCATCCACTAAAATGTATTTTATACAATTAAGTCCATTACTTGAATTTTTGTTCAATTAACTTATTAAAATGATAAATTTTTCTCACCAATCAAATGCAACGACATTAACAATAAATTTAAAACTCAAAATATTGCATTTTTGCAATTTTAGAGTTTTAAACTCTGTTAGACATAAATGTATTGTTAATAATCTATTGAATTAAAATTTTGCAATTTACTTAATTGTCACCTTTGCGTCAATGTAATTCAAAATGATTTATATAATTTTTGTTTTCCAACATATTACTTAAAAAAAAAAGTAAAAGCAATGGACTCTAATAAGAAGTTTCTCCACTCTCATCTAAAGATATATGCTTAATGCAACTTTGAAGTTTCAGATTGCTATTAATAATATTCATCCATTAAAGTTTATTTTATACAATTACGTCCATTACATGTATTTTTGTTCAATTAACATATTCAAATATTATATTTTTCTCAGCAGTCAAATGCAACGACATAAACAATAAATTTCAAATTCAAAATATTGCATTTTTGCAATTTTAGAATTTTAAAGTCTGCTAGGGATAAATGCATTATCAATAATCTGTTGAATTAAAATTTTACAATTTTCTTAATTCTCTCCTTTGCCTCAATGCAATTTGAAATAATTTATATAATTTTTGTTTTCAAACATATCACTTAAGAAAAAGTAAAAGCAATAGACTCTAATAAGAAGCTTCCCCATTCTCATCTAGAGATATATGCTTGATACCACATTGAAGCTTGAGATTGCCATTTATAATATTCATCCACTAAAGTGTATTTTATACAATTGTGTCCATTACTTGTATTTTTATTCAATTAACATATTCAAATATTATATTCCTCCCAACAATCAAATGCAATGATATTAATAATAAATTTAAAATTCAAAATATTGCATTTTTGCAATTTTAGAGCTTTAAAGTCTCGCAAGGATAAATGCATTGTCAATAATCTGTTGAATTAAAATTTTTCAATTTTATTAATTGTCACCATTATGTCAATGCAATTCGAAATGATTTATATAATTTTCGTTTTCAAACATATTACTTAAGAAAAAGCAAAAGCAATGAACTCTCATAAGAAGTTTCCCCACTCCCATCTAGAGATATATGCTTGATACAACATTGAAGCTTCATATTGCAATTTATAATATTCATCCACTAAAGTGTATTTTATACAATTGAGTCCATTACTTGAATTTTTGTTCAATTAACTTATTCAAATGATATATTTTTCTCACCAATCAAATGCAACGACATTAATAATAAATTGAGAAATAAAAATATTACATTTTTGCAATTTTAGAGCTTTAAAGTCTACTAGGGATAAATGCATTGCCAATAATCTGTTGAATTAAAATTTTTCAATTCTCTTAATTGTCACCTTTGCGTCAATGCAATTCAAAATGATTTATATAATTTTTGTTTTCAAACAAATTACTTAAGGAAAAGCAAAAGCAATGGACTTTAATAAGAAATTTCCCCACTACCATCTAAAGATATATGCTTGATACAACATTGAAATTTTAGATTGCTGTTCATAATATTCATCGACTAAAGTGTGTTTCATACAATTAAGTCCATGACTTGTATTTTTGTTCAATTAACATATTCAAATATTACATTTTTCTCACCAATCAAATGCCATGATTTTAATAATAAAGCAAAAAACCAAAACATTGCATTTTAAGAATTTTAGAATTTTAAGGTTTCCTCGAAATAAATGCGTTGTGAATAATCGATTGAATTTAAATTTTGCAATTTTGTTAATTGTCACTTGAGCCACAATGCAATTTGAAATGTTTTATATAATTTTTGCCTATAAACATATTATTTAAGAAAAAGCAAACATAATGAACTCTAATAAGAAGTTTCTCTACTCCCTTATAGGGATATATGCTTGGCACAACATTGAAGTTTTGGATTGCTATTTGTAATATTCATCTACTAAAGAGTATTTTACAAAATTGAGTCCATTACTTGCAATTTTGTTCAATTAACATATTCAAATATTATAGTTTTTAGATATTATATTTTTCTCACCAATAAAATGCAACCACATTAAGAATAAATTTAAAAATCAAAATATTACATTTTTGCAATTTTAGAGTTTTAAAGTCTGTTAGGGATAAATGCATTGTCAATAATCTGTTGAATTAAAATTTTGCAATTTTCTTAATTCTCTCCTTTACCTCAATGCAATTTGAAATGATTTATATAATTTTTGTTTTCAAACATATTACTTAAGAAAAAGCAAAAGCAATAAACTCTAATAAGAAGCTTCCCCACTCTCATCTAGAGATATATGCTTGATACCACATTGAAACTTGAGATTGTCATTTATAATATTCATCCACTAAAGTGTATTTTATATAATTGAGTCCATTACTTGTATTTTTGTTCAATTAACAATTTCAAATGTTATATTTTTCTCAGCAATCAAATACAACGACATTAAAAATAGATTTAAAACTCAAAATATCTAATTTTTGCAAGTTTAAAATTTTAAAGTCTACTAGCGATAAATGCATTGTCAATAATATCTTGAAGTAAAATTTGACAATTTTCTTAATTATCTCCGTTGCCTCAATGGAATTCGAAATGATTTATATAATTTTTGTCATCAAATATATTACTTAAGAGAAAGCAAACGTAATGGACTCTAATAATAAGTTTCCCCACTCCCATCTAAAGATATATGCTTGACACAACATGAAAGTTTCAGATTGCTATTTATAATATTCATCCACTAAAGTGTATTTTATACAATTAAGTCCATTACTTGAATTTTTGTTCAATTAACTTATTCAAATGATATATTTTCCTCACCAATCAAATGCAACGACATTAACAATAAATTTAGAAATCAAAATATTCCATTTTTGCGATTTTAGAGCTTTAAAGTGTGCTAGGGATATATGAATTGTCAATAATCTGTTGAATTAAAATTTTGCAATTTTCGTAATTGTTACCTTTGCGTCAATGCAATTCAAAATGATTGATATAATTTTTGTTTTCAAACATATTACTTCAGGAAAAGCAAAAGCAATGGACTCTAATAAGAAGTTTCCCCACTCCCATCTAAAGATATATGCTTGATACAACATTGAAACTTTAGATTGCTATTTATAATATTCATCCACTAAAGTGTATTTTATACAATTGAGTCCATTACTTGAATTTTTGTTCAATTAACTTATTCAAATGATATATTTTTCTCACCAATCAAATGCAACGACATTAATAATAAATTTAAAAATCAAAATATTGTATTTTTGCAATTTTAGAGCTTTAAAGTCAGTAGGGATAAATGCATTGTCAATAATCTGTTGAATTAAAATTTTGAAATTTTCTTCATTGTCTCCTTTGCCTCAATGCAATTTGAAATGATTTATATAATTTTTGTTTTCAAACATATTACTTAAGAAAAAGTAAAAGCAATAGACTCTAATAAGAAGCTTCCCTACTCTCATCGAGAGATATATGCTTGATACAATATTGAAGCTTGACATTGCCATTTATAATATTCATCCACTAATGTGTATTTTATACAATTAAGTTTATTATTTATACTTTTGTTCAATTAACATATTTAAATATTATGTTTTTCTCAGCAATCAAATGCAACGATATTAACAATAAATTTAAAAATCAAAATATAGTATTTTTGCAATTTTAGAGTTTGAAAGTCTGCTAGAGATAAATGTATTGTCAATAATCTATTGAATTAAAATTTTGCAATTTTATTAAAGGTCACCTTTACTTCAATTCAATTCGAAATGATTTATATAATTTTCGTCATCAAATATATTACTTAAGAGAAAACAAACGCAATGGACTCTAATAATAAGTTTCCCCACTACCATCTAGAGATATATGCTTAATATAACATTGAAGTTTCAGATTGCTGTTTATAATATTCATCCACTAAAGTGTGTTTTATGCAATTGAGTCCATGACTTGTATTTTTGTTCAATTAGCATATTCAAATATTATATTTTTCTCACTAACCAAATGTCATGATTTTAATAATAAAGCAAAAAACCAAAACATTGCATTTTTTGAATTTTAGAATTCTAAAGTTATCATGAGATAAATGCATTGTCAATAACCGATTGAATTTAAATTTTGCAATTTTCTTAACTATCTTTTGTGCCACAATGCAATTTGAAATGTTTTATATAATTTTTCCCTACAAACATAATACTTAGGAAAAAGCAAACGCAATAGACTCTAATAAGAAATTTCTCCACTCCCTTCTAGAGATATATGCTTGCTACAACATTAAAGTTTCAGATCGCTATTTATAATATTCATCCACTAAAGTGTATTTTACACAATTGAGTCCATTACTTGTAATTTTGTTCAATTAACATATTCAAATATTATATTTTTCAAATATTATATTTTTCTCACCAATAAAATGCAACCACATTAACAATAAATTTAAAAATCAAAATATTGCATTTTTGCAATTTTAGAGTTTTAAAGTCTGTTAGGGATAAATGTATTGTCAATAATCTGTTGAATAAAAATTTTGCAATTTTCTTAATTGTCACCATTGCGTCAATACAATTCAAAATGATTCATATAATTTTTGTTTTCAAACATATTACATAAGAAAAAGCAAAAACAATAGACTCTAATAAGAAGCATCCTCACTCTCATCGAGAGATATATGCTTGACACAATATTGAAGGTTGAGATTGCCATTTATAATATTCATCCACTAAAGTGTATTTTATACAATTGAGTCCATGACTTGTATTTTTGTTCAATTAACATATTCAAATATTGTATTTTTCTCAGCAATCAAATGCAATAACATTAATAATAAATTTAAAAATCAAAATATAACATTTTTGCAATTTTAGAGTTTTAAAGTTTGTTAGAGATAAATGCATTGTCAATAATCTGTTGAATTAAAATTTTGAAATTTTCTTAAGTGTCACCTTTGCGTCAATGCAATTCGAAATGATATATATAATGTTTATTTTCAAACATATTCCTTAAGAAAAAGCGAAAGCAGTGGACTCTAAGAAGAAGTTTCCCCACTCCCATCTAGAGATATATGCTTGATACAACATTGAAACTTCAGATTGTTATTTATAATATTTATCCACTAAAGTGTGTCTTATACAATTAAGTCCATGACTTGTATTTTTGGTCAATTAACATATTCAAATATTATGTTTTTCTCACCAATCAAATGCAACAACATTAATAATAAATTTGAAAGTCAAAATATTGCATTTTTGCAATTTTAGAATTTTAAAATTTGTTAGAGATAAATGCATTCTCAATAATCTGTTGAATTAAAATTTTGCAATTTTCTTAATCGTCACCTTTGCGTCAATAAAATTTGAAATGATATATATAATTTTTATTTTCAGACATATTACTTAAGAAAAAGCAAAAGCAATGGACTCTAATAAGAAGCTTCCTTACTCTCATCGAGAGATATATGCTTGATACAATATTAAACCTTGAGATTGCCATTTATGATATTCATCCACTAAAGTGTATTTTATACTATTGAGTCCATTACTTGTATTTTTGTTCAATTAACATATTCAAATATTATATTTTTCTCAGCAATCAAATGCAATGACATTAACAATAAATTTAAAAATCAAAATATAGCATTTTTGCAATTTTAGAGTTTTAAAGTTTGCTAAGGATAAATGCATTGTCAATAAACAGTTGAATTAAAATTTTACAATTTTATTAATTGTCACCATTGCGTCAATGCAATTTGAAATGATATAATTTTTGTTTTCAGACATATTACTTAAGAAAAAGCAAAACCAATGGATTCTAATAGGAAGTTTCCCCACTCCCATCTAGAGACATATGTTTGATACAACATTGAAACTTCATATTGCTATTTATAATATTTATCCACTAAAGTGTGTTTTATACAATTAAGTCCATGACCTGTATTTTTGGTCAATTAACATATTCAAATATTATGTTTTTCTCACTAATCAAATGCAACGACATTAACAATAAATTTGAAAGTCAAAATATTGCATTTTTGCAATTTTAGAATTTTAAAATCTGTTAAGGATAAATGCATTGTGAATAATCTGTTGAATCAAAATTTTGCAATTATCTTAATTGTCTGCTTTGCCTCAATGCAATTAGAAATGATTTATATAATTTTTGTTTTTTAAACATATTACTTAAGAAAAAGCAAAAGCAAAAGCAATGGACTCTAATAAGAAGTTTCCCCACTCCCATCTAGAGATATATACTTGACACAACATTGAAGTTTCAGATTACTATTTATAATATTTATCCACTAAAGTGTATTTTATACAATTGTGTCCATTATTGTATTTTTGTTCAATTAACATATTCAAATATTGTATTTTTCTCACCAATCAAATGCAACGACATTAACAATAAATTTAAATATCAAAATATTGCATTTTTGCAATTTTAGTGCTTTAAAGTCTACTAGGGATAAATGCATTGTCAATAATCTTTTGAATTAAAATTTTTCAATTTTCTTCATTGTCTCTTGAGCCACAATGCAATTTGAAATGTTTTATATAAATTTTGTTTTCAAACATATTACTTAAGAAAAAGCAAAAGCAATAGACTCTAATAAGAAACTTTCCCACTCCCATCTAGAGATATATGCTTGATACCACATTGAAGTTTGAGATTGCCATTTATAATATTTATCCACTAAAGTGTATTTTACACAATTTAGTCCATTACTTGTATTTTTGTTCAATTAACATATTCAAATATTATATTTTTCTCAGCAAACAAATTCAACAACATTAATATTAAATTTAAAGTTCAAAATATTGCATTTTTGCAACTTTAGAATTTTAAAGTTTGCTAGGGTTAAATGCATTGTCAATAATATCTTGAAGGAAAATTTGACAATTTTCTTAATTGTCTCCGTTGCCTCAATGGAATTCGAAATGATTTATATAATTTTCGTCATCAAATATATTACTTAAGAGAAAGCAAACGCAATAGACTCTAATAACAAGTTTCCCCACTCCTATCTAGAGATATATGCTTGATACAACATTGAAGCTTCATATTACTATTAATCATATTCATCCACTAAAGTGTATTTTATACAATTGAGTCCATGACTTATATTTTTGTTCAATTAACATATTCAAATATTATATTTTTGTCACCAATCAAATGCAAGGACATAAACAATAAATTTAAAATTCAAAATATTGTATTTTTGCAATTTTGGAATTTTAAAGTCTGCTAGGGATAAATGCATTGTCAATAAACTGTTGAATTAAAATTTTGCAATTTTCTTCATTGTCTCCTATACCTCAATGCAATTTGAAATGATTTATATAATTTTTGTTTTCAAACATATTACTTAAGAAAAAACAAAAGCAATGGACTCTAATAAGAAGTTTCCCCACTACCATTTAGAGATATATGCTTAATACAACATTGAAGTTTCAGATTGCTGTTCATAATATTCATCGACTAAAGTGTGTTTCATACAATTGAGTCCATGACTTGTATTTTTGTTCAATTCACATATTCAAATATTACATTTTTCTCACCAATCAAATGCCATGATTTTAATAATAAAGCCAAAAACCAAAACATTGCATTTTAAGAATTTTAGAATTTTAAGGTTTCCTTGAGATAAATGTGTTGTCAATAATCGATTGAATTTCAATTTTGCAATTTTCTTAATTGTCACTTGAGCCACAATGCAATTTGAAATGTTTTATATAATTTTTGCCTATAAAGATATTACTTAAAAAAAGCAAACGTAATGGACTCTAATAAGAAGTTTCTCTACTCCCTTATAGAGATATATGCTTGGCATAACATTGAAGTTTCGGATTGCTATTTATAATATTCATCGACTAAAGTGTATTTTACACAATTAAGTCCATTACTTGCAATTTTGTTCAATTAACATATTCAAATATTATATTTTTCTCACTAATAAAATGCAACCACATTAACAATAAATTTAAAAATCAAAATATTGCATTTTTACAATTTTAGAATTTTAAAGTCTGTTAGGGACAAATGCATTGTCAATAATCTATTGAATTAAAATTTTGCAATTTTCTTCATTATCTCCTTTGCCTCAATGCAATTTGAAATGATTTATATAATTTTTGTTTTCAAACATATTACTTAAGAAAAAGCAAAAGCAATAAACTATAATAAGAAACTTTCCCACTCCCGTCTAGAGATATATGTTTGATACCACATTGAAGTTTGAGATTGCCATTTATAATATTTATCCACTAAAGTGTGTTTTATGCAATTGAGTCCATGACTTGTATTTTTGGTCAATTAACGTATTCAACTATTATATCTTTCTCACCAATCAAATGCAATGACATTAATAATAAATTTGAAAGTCAAAATATTGCATTTTTGCAATTTTAGAATTTTAAAATCTGTTAAGGATAAATACATTGTCAATAATCTTTTGAATTAAAATTTTGAAATTATCTTAATTGTCTGCTTTGCCTTAATGCAATTCAAAATGATTTATATAATTTTTGTTTTTTAAACATATTACTCAAGAAAAAGCAAAAGCAATGGACTTTAATAAAAAGTTTCCCCACTTTGATCTAAAGATATATACTTGACACAACATTGAAGTTTCATATTACTATTTATAATATTCATTCACTAAAGTGTATTTTATACAATTGAGTCCATTATTGTATTTTTGTTCAATTAACATATTCAAATATTATATTTTTCTCACCATCCAAATGCCATGACTTTAATTATAAAGCAAAAAACCAAAACATTGCATTTTATGAATTTTAGAATTTTAAGGCATTCTTGAGATAAATGCATTGTCAATAATCGATTAAATTTAAATTTTGCAATTTTCTTCATTGTCTCTTGAGCCACAATGCAATTTGAAATGTTTTATATAATTTTTGCCTACAAACATATTACTTAGGAAAAAGCAAACGCAATGGACTCTAATAAGAAGTTTCTCCACTCCCTTCTAGAGATATATGCTTGGCACAACATTGAAATTTTGCATCGCTATTTATAATATTCATTTACTAAAGAGTATTTTAAACAATTAAGTCCATTACTTGCATTTTTGTTCAATTAACATATTCAAATATTATATTTTTTGAATATTATATTTTTCTCACCAATAAAATGCAACGACATTAATAATAAATTTAAAAATCAAAATATTGCAATTTTGGAATTTTAGAGTTTTAAAGTCTGCTAGGGATAATTGCATTGTCAATAATCTATTGAATTAAAATTTTGCAATTTTCTTAAATTGCCACCTTGGCGTCAAAGCAATTTGAAACAATTTATATAATTTATGTTTTCAAATATATTACTTAAGAAAAAGAAAAAGTAATGGACTCTAATAAGAAGTTTCTCCACTCTCATCAAGAGATATATGCTTGATACAACATTGAAGCTTTAGATTGCTATTTATAATATTCATCCACTAAAGTGTGTTTTATACAATTGAGTCCATGACTTGTATTTTTGGTCAATTAACATATTCAAATATTATATTTTTCTCACCAATTAAATGCAACAACATTAACAATAAATTTGATAGTCAAAATATTGCATTTTTACAATTTTAGAATTTTAAAAATTGTTAGGGATAAATGCATTGTGAATAATCTATTGAATTAAAATTTTGTAATTATCTTAATTGTCTGCTTTGCCTTAATGCAATTCGAAATGATTTATATAATTTTTGTTTTTTAAACATATTACTTAAGAAAAAGCAAAAGCAATGAACTCCAATAAGAAGTTTCCCCACTCTGATCTAGAGATACATGCTTCACACAACATTGAAGTTTCATATTACTATTTATAATATTCATCCACTAAAGTGTATGTTATACAATTGAGTCCATTATTGTATTTTTGTTCAATTAACATATTCAAATATTATATTTTTCTCACCAACCAAATGCCATGATTTTAATAATAAAGCAAAAAACCAAAACATTGCATTTTTTGAATTTTAGAATTTTAAGGTTTTCTCAAGATAAATGCGCTGTCAATAATTGATTGAATTTAAATTTTGCAATTTTCTTAATTATCTCTTGTGCCACAATGTAATTTGAAATGTTTTATATAATTTTTGCCTACAAACATATTACTTAGGAAAAAGAAAATGCAATGGACTCTAATAAAAAGTTTCTCCACTCTCTTCTAGAGATATATGCTTGGCACAATTGAAGTTTTGGATCGCTATTTATAATATTCATCCACTAATGAGTATTTTGCACAATTGAGTCCATTACTTGAATTTTTGTTCAATTAACTTATTCAAATGATATATTTTTCTCACCAATCAAATGCAACAGCATTAATATTAAATTTAAAAATCAAAATATCGCATTTTTGCAATTTTAGAGCTTTAAAGTCTACTTGGGATAAATGCATTGTCAATAATCTGTTGAATTAAAATTTTGCAATTTTCTTAATTGTCATCGTTGTGTCAATGCAATTCAAAATCATTTATATAATTTTTGTTTTCAAACATATTACTTAAGAAAAAGAAAAAGCAATAAACTCTAATAAGAAGTTTCCCCACTACCATCTAAAGATATATGCTTGATACAACATTAAAGTTTCAGATTGCTGTTTATAATATTCATCCATTAAAGTGTGTTTCATACAATTGACTCTATGACTTGTATTTTTGTTCAATTAACATATTTAAATATTATATTTTTGTCACCAATCAAATGCAACGACATTAACAATAAATTTGAAAGTCAAAATATTGCATTTTTGCAATTTTAGAGCTTTAAAGTCTACTAAGGATAAATGCATTGTCAATAATCTGTTGAATTAAAATTTTGCAATTTTCTTAATTGTCACCGTTGCATCAATGCAATTCAAAATGATTTATATAATTTTTGTTTTCAAACATATTACTTAAGAAAAAGCAAAAGCAATGGACTCTAATAAGAAGTTTCCCCACTACCATCTAGAGATATATGCTTGATACAACATTAAAGTTTCAAATTGTTGTTTATAATATTCATCCATTAAAGTGTGTTTCATACAATTGACTCCATGACTTGTATTTTTGTTCAATTAACATATTTAAATATTATATTTTTGTCACCAATCAAATGCAACGACATTAACAATGAATTTGAAAGTCAAAATATTGCATTCTTGAAATTGTAGAATTTTTAAATCTGTTAGGGATAAATGCATTGTGAATAATCTGTTGAATTAAAATTTTGCAATTATCTTAATTGTGTGCTTTGCCTCAAAGCAATTAGAAATGATTTATATAATTTTTGTTTTTTAAACATATTACTTAAGAAAAAGCAAAAGCAATAGACTCCAATAAGAAGTTTCCCCACTTTGATCTAGAGATATATGCTTAACATAACATTGAAGTTTTAGATTACTATTTATAATATTCATCCACTAAAGTGTATTTTATACAATTTAGTCCATTATTGTATTTTTGTTTAATTAACATATTCAAATATTATATTTTTCTCACCAACCAAATTCCGTGACTTTAATAATAAAGTAGAAAACCAAAACATTGCATTTTTTGAATTTTAGAATTTTAAGGTTTTCTTGAGATAAATACGTTGTTAATAATCAATTGAATTTAAATTTTGCAATTTTCTTAATTGTCTCTTGTGCCACAATGCAATTTCAAATGTTTTATATAATTTTTGCCTACCAACATATTACTTAGGAAAAAGCAAACGCCATGGACTCTAATATAAAGTTTTCCCACCTCCATGAAGAGATATATGCTTGATACAACATTGAAACTTCAGATTGCTATTAATAATATTCATCCACTAAAGTGTATTTTATACAATTAAGTCCATTACTTGTATTCTTGTTCAATTAACATATTCAAATATTATATTTTTCTCACCAGTCAAATGCAATGACATAAACAATAAATTTAAAATTCAAAATATTGCATTTTTGCAATTTTAGAATTTTCAAGCCTGCTAAGGACAAATGCATTGTCAATAATTTGTTGAATTAAAATTTTGCAATTTTTTTCATTGTCTCTAGTGCCTTAATGCAATTTGAAATGATTTATACAATTTTTGTTTTCAAACATATTACTTAAGAAAAAGCAAAAGCAATAGACTCTAATAAGAAGCTTCCCCACTCTCATCAAGAGATATATGCTTGATACAAATTGAAGCTTGAGATTGTCATTTATAATATTCATCCACTAAAGTGTATTTTATACAATTGAGTCCATTACTTGTATTTTTGTTTAATTAATATATTCAAATATTATATTTTTCTCAGCAATCAAATGCAATGACATTAACAATAAATTTAAAAATCAAAATATAACATTTTTGCAATTTTAAAGTTTTAAAGTCTGCTAGGGATAAATGCATTGTCAATAATCTGTTGAATTAAAATTTTGCAATTTTCTTAATTATCACCTTTGCGTCAATGCAATTCGAAATGATATATATAATTTTTGTTTCCAAACATATTATTTAAGAAAAAGCAAAAGCAATGGACTCTAACAAGAGGTTTCCCCACTCCCATCTAGAGATATTGAAGTTCCCAACTTCACCCTAGGATCTACTAGTGTGTGATGCTGAGAGGGGGGTGAATCAATATCACACCCAAAAAAACTTTGATAATTTAAGCCAAAAATGAACTCTTTCCCAGATTCAACTAAGGTAGATCTATTGTTACCTACTGATCACAATAGTCCCTAAAGTTACCTTTCAGACACCTCACTTATTAGACGAATCGGTTGTTCTTGACTAGGTCTTCTTTTAGGTTGTGGGTTTGATGATTCTTTAGCTGTGTTCACAACTTAATTCAAAACACATAATGTAAATTCAAAGCAAGGACATGAGAGATTTACGTGGTTCCGTCAATGTGACGTACTCCATGGTGGTAGAGTTTCTTCCTCTACTGAGACAATCCACTATACTTGAGAACACCAATGTGGTATTCCCTATGATTACAATGGATGTCTTAATCTTTTACTCCTTTCACTTTTGCAAATACAAAGCAATCATAATACAAAGAGTGTCACTTACTGTGTCTACCCTTCTTCTAGCTTGTGTTGCCTCTGTTTAATTTGAATAGGCTGCTTCACTACCGCTTGGAAGATCACAAAACACTCTCTAACCTCTCTTGAAGAAATCTGAAAAATTCGTTGAGTTCTCTCAAATGCTTCACCGAATTTCTTCTCTAGGTTGTCTCACACAACTTCTGGTCTCACCATCTCACGGCCTGCACTTACGCTTCAGGTCTGTCGTTTCACGTCTCACAGCCTGCCTTACGCTATTGGTCTGCAGTTTCACATCTCTTGGCTTGCACCATGCTTCTGGTTTTGCTGGTTCACGTCTCTCGGCCTGCACCACTCTCCTAGTCTGCTGTTTCATGTCTCTTGGCCTGCACCACACTTCTGGTTTTGCTGGTTCAGGTCTCTCGGCCTGCCTCAAGTTTCTGGTCTGGTGTTTCATGTCACACGTTCTAGTCTGTTGTCTTCTCTTTTGGGTGGTCTCATGGATACCAGGTCTGTTGTCTTCTCTTCTGGGTGGTCTCATAGATACCAGGTTTGTTGTCTTCTCTCTCTTCCGTGTGGTCTCACGGATACCAGGTCTGCTGTCTTCTCTTCCGGGTGGTCTATTTCTTATTTCTCCTCTTGCAGGTGGTGCATTTCTGGTTTGCTCTTCCGGTGGTGTCTCTTTTTTTTTTTTCTTGCTCTACCGGTTTATATACTCCCTTCAATGCAAACCCTAGTAGGGTTTACTGGAGTTGCGGTGAATTTCCTTTCTTGCCCCTCCATGTGGCTTCATATTACTGTTCCATACAAAATTCAGCATTATCCTCCTTCTTAATTTATTTTTTTGCTCTTTTCTTTCTATTGAAAACTCATCCCTTGAATGCTTGAACGAGCCACTTCTGCTTGCACACTTAGATCTAGTTGGCAACAATTACAACTCATACAAGGCTATGGGAACAACAAATATATGCTTGATATAATATTTAAACTTCATATTGCTATTTATAATATTCATCCACTAAAGTGTGTTCTATACAATTGAGTCCATGACTTGTATTTTTGGTCAATTAACGTATTCAAATATTATATTTTTCTCACCAATCAAATACAACAATATTAACAATAAATTTGAAAGTCAAAATATTGCATTTTTGCAATTTTAGAATTTTAAAATCTGTTAGGGATAAAAGCATTGTCAATAATCTTTTGAATTAAAATTTTGAAATTATCTTGATTATCTGCTTTGCCTCAATGCAATTCAAAATGATTTATATAATTTTTGTTTTTTAAACATATTACTTAAGAAAAAGCAAAAGTAATGGATTCCAATAAGAAGTTTCCCCACTCGGATCTAAAGATATGTGCTTGATACAACATTGAAGTTTCAGATTATTATTTATAATATTCATCAACTAAAGTGTATTTTATACAGTTGAGTCCATTATTATATTTTTGTTCTATTAACATATTCAAATATTATATTTTTCTCAGTATCCAAATGCCATGACTTTAATAATAAAGTAAAAAACCAAAACATTGCATTTTATGAATTTTAGAATTTTAAGGCTTTCTTGAGATAAATGTGTTGTCAATAATCGATTGAATTTAAATTTTGCAATTTTCTTAATTGTCTCTTGAGCCACAATGCAATTTGAAATGTTTTATATAATTTTTGCCTACAAACATATTACTTAGGAAAAAGCAAACGCAATGGACTCTAATAAGAAGTTTCTCCACTCCATTCTAGAGATATATGCTTAGCACAACATTGAAATTTTTCATCGCTATTTATAATATTCATCCACTAAAGAGTATTTTAAACAATTGAGTCCATTACTTGCATTTTTGTTCAATTAACATATTTAAATGTGATATTTTTCTCACCAGTCAAATGCAATGACATTAACAATAAATTTAAAAATCAAAATATTGTATTTTTGCAATTTTAGAATTTTAAAGTTTGTTAAAGATAAATGCATTGTTAATAATCTATTAAATTAAAATTTTGCAATTTTCTTAATTGTTTCATTTGGCTCAAAGCAATTTGAAATGATTTATATAATTTTTGTTTTCAAACATATTACTTAAGAAAAAGTAAAAAGAATATACTATAATAAGAAGTTTCCCCACCCTCATCAAGAGATATATGCTTGATACCACATTGAAGCTTGAGATTGCCATTTATAATATTCATCCACTAAAGTGTATTTTATACAATTGAGTCCATTACTTGAATTTTTGTTCAATTAACTTATTCAAATGATATATTTTTCTCACCAATCAAATTCAACAATATTAACAATAAATTTAAAATTCAAAATATTACATTTTTGCAAGTTTAGAATTTTAAAATCTACTAGGGATAAATGTATTGTCAACAATCTATTGAACTAAAATTTGGATATTTTGTTAATTGTCTCCGTTGCCTCAAAGCAATTCGAAATGATTTATATAATTTTCGTTTTCAAACATATTACTTGAGAAAAAGCAAAAGTAATGGACTCTAATAAGAAGTTTCCCCACTCCCATCTAGAGATATATGCTTGATACAACATTGTAGCTTCAGATTGCTATTTATAATATTCATCCACTAAAGTGTATTTTATACAATTAAGTCCATTACTTGAATTTTTGATCAATTAACTTATTCAAATGATATATTTTTCTTACCAATCAAATGCAACGACATTAACATTAAATTTAAAAATCAAAATATTGCATTTTTGCAATTTTAGAGCTTTAAAGTCTATTAGGGATAAATGCATTGTCAATAATCTGTTGAATTAAAATTTTGCAATTTTCTTAATTCTCACCATTACGTTAATGCAATTCAAAATGATTTATATAATTTTTGTTTTCAAACATGTTACTTAAGAAAAAGCAAAAGCAATGGACTCTAATAAGAAGTTTCCCCACTACCATCTAGAGATATATGCTTGATACAACATTGAAACTTCAGATTGTTGTTTATAATATTCATCCATTAAAGTGTGTTCCATACAATTGACTCCATGACTTATATTTTTGTTCAATTAACATATTTAAATATTTTATTTTTGTCACCAATCAAATGCAACGACATTAACAATGAATTTGAAAGTCAAAATATTGCTTTCTTGCAATGATGCAATATTAGAATTTTAAAATCTATTAGGGATAAATGCATTGTGAATAATCTGTTGAATTAAAATTTTGCAATTATCTTAATTGTCTACATTGCCTCAATGCAATTTGAAATGATGTATATAATTTTTGTTTTTTAAACATATTGCTTAAGAAAAAGCAAAAGTAATGGACTCCAATAAGAAGTTTCCCCACTTTGATCTAAAGATATATGCTTGACACAACATTGAAGTTTCAGATTACTATTTATAGTATTCATCCACTAAAGTGTATTTTATACAATTTAGTCCATTATTGTATTTTTGTTTAATTAACATATTCAAATATTATATTCTTCTCACCAACCAAAAGTCATAACTTTAATAATAAAGCAAAAAACCAAAACATTGCATTTTTTGAATTTTATAATTTTAAGGTTTTCTCGAGATAAATGCGTTGTCAATAATCGATTGAATTTAAATTTTGCAATTTTCTTAATTGTCTCTTGTGTCAGAATGCGATTTCAAATGTTTTATATAATTTTTGCCTACCAACATATTACTTAGGAAAAAGCAAATGCAATTGACTCTAACATAAAGTTTCCCCACCCCCATGAAGAGATATATGCTTGATATAACATTGAAACTTTAGATTGCTATTAATAATATTTATCCACTAAAGTGTATTTTATACAATTGAGTCCATTACTTGTATTTTTGTTCAATTAACATATTCAAATATTATATTTTTCTCACTAGTCAAATACAACGATATAAACAATAAATTTAAATTTCGAAACATTGCATTTTTGCAATTTTAGAATTTTCAAGTTTGCTAGGGACAAATGCATTGTCAATAATCTGTTGAATTAAAAATTTTCAATTTTCTTCATTTTCTCCTTTGCCTTAATGCAATTTGAAATGATTTATACAATTTTTGTATTCAAACATATTACTTAAGAAAAAGTAAAAGCAATAGACTCTAATAAGAAGCTTCCCCACTCTCATCGAGAGATATATGCTTGATACAATATTAAAGTTTGAGATTGCCATTTATAATATTCATCCACTAAAGTGTATTTTATACAATTGAGTCCATTACTTGTATTTTTGTTCAATTAACTTATTCAAATATTATATTTATCTCAACAATCAAATGTAATGACATTAACAATACATTTAAAAACCAAAATATAACATTTTTGCAATTTTAGAGTTTTAAAGTCTGCTAGGGATAAATGCATTGTCAATAATCTGTTAAATTAAAATTTTGCAATTTTATTAATTATCACCTTTACGTCAACGCAATTCGAAATGATATATATAATTTTTGTTTTCAAACATATTACTTAAGAAAAAGCAAAAGCAATGGACTCTAACAAGAGGTTTCCCCACTCCCATCTAGAGATATATGCTTGACATAACATTGAAACTTCATATTGCTATTTATAATATTCATCCACTAAAGTGTGTTTTATACAATTGAGTCCATGACTTGTATTTTTGGTCAATTAACCTATTTAAATATTATATTTTTCTTACCAATCAAATGCAACGACATTAACAATAAATTCGAAAGTCAAAATATTGCATTTTTGCAATTTTAGAATTTTAAAATTTGTTAGGGATAAATCCATTGCCAATAATCTTTTGAATTAAAAATTTGAAATTATCTTAATTATCTGTTTTGTCTCAATGCAATTCGAAATGATTTATATAAATTTTGTTTTTTAAACATATTACGTAAGAAAAAGTAAAAACAATTGACTCTAATAAGAAGTTTTCCCACTCTAATATAAAGATATATGCTTGACACAACATTGAAGTTTCAGATTACTATTTATAATATTCATTTACTAAAGTGTATTTTATACAATTGAGTCCACTACTTGTATTTTTGTTCAATTAACATATTCAAATATTATATTTTTCTCACCATTCAAATGCAATGACATTAACAATAAATTTGAAAGTCAAAATATTGCATTTTTGCAATTTTAGAATTTTAAAGTCTGTTAGGGATAAATGCATTGTCAATAATCTGTTGAATTGAAATTTTGCAATTTTCTTAATTGTCTCCTTTGCCTCAATGCAATTTGAAATGATTTATATAACTTTTGTTTTCAAACATATTACTTAAGAAAAAGCAAAAGCAATAGCCTCTAATAAGAAGCTTCCCCACTCTCATCTAAAGATATATGCTTGATACCACATTGAAGCTTGAGATTGCCCTTTATAATATTTATCCACTAAAGTGTATTTTACATAATTGAGTCCATTACTTGTATTTTTGTTCAATTAACATATTCGAATATGATATTTTTCTCACTAGTCAAATGCAACAACATTAACAATAAATTCAAAAATCAAAATATAGTATTTTTACAATTTTAGAGTTTTAAAGTCTACTAGGGATAATGTATTGTCAATAATCTGTTGAATTAAAATTTTGCAATTTTCTTCATTGTCTCCTTTGCCTCAATGCAATTTGAAATGATTTATATAATTTTTGTTTTCAAACATATTACTTAATAAAAAGCAAAAGCAATAGACTATAATAAGAAGCTTCCTCACTCTCATCGAGAGATATATGCTTGATACAAGATTGAAACTTCAAATTGCTGTTTATAATATTTATCCACTAAAGTTTGTTTCATACAATTGAGTCCATGTCTTGTATTTTTGTTGAATTAACATATTCAAATATTATACTTTTCTCACCAATCAAATGCAACGACATTAAAAATAAATTTGAAAGTTAAAATATTGCATTTTGCAATTTTAAAATTTTAAAATTTGTTAGGGATAAATGCATTGTCAATAATTTGTTGAATTAAAATTTTGCAATTATCTTAACTGTCTGCTTTGTCTCAATGCAATTTTGAAATGATTTATATAATTTTTATTTTTTAAACATATTATTTAAGAAAAAGCAAAAGCAATGGACTCCAATAAGATGTTTCTTCACTCTGATCGAGAGATATATGCTTGACACAACATTGAAGTTTCAGATTTATAATATTCATCCACTAAAGTGTATTTTATACAATTGAGTCCATTATTGTATTTTTGTTCAATTAACATATTCAAATATTATATTTTTCTCACGAACCAAATACCATGACTTTAATAATAAAATAAAAAACCGAAACATTGCATTTTTTAATTTTAGTATTTTAAGGTTTTCTCGGGATAAATGCATTGTCAATAATCGATTGAATTTACATTTTGCAATTTTCTTAATTGTCTCTTGAGCCACAATGCAATTTGAAATGTTTTATATAATTTTTGCCTAGCAACATATTATTTAAGAAAAAGCGGACACAATGGATTCTAATTAGAAGTTTCTCCACTCTCTGCTAGAGATTTATACTTAACACAACATTGAAGTTTTGGATCACTATTTATAATATTCCTCCACTAAAGAGTATTTTACACAATTGAGTCAATTACTTGTATTTTTGTTCAATTAACATATTCAAATATAATATTTTTTAAATATTATATTTTTCTCGCCAATTAAACGCAACAACATTAACAATAAATTGAGAAATCAAAATGTTGCATTTTTTCAATTTTAGAGCTTTAAAGTCCACTTATGATAAATGCATTGTCAATAATATGTTGAAATAAAATTTTTCAATTTTCTTAATTGTCACCTTTGCTTCAATGCAATTCAAAATGATTTATATAGTTTTTGTTTCCAAACATATTACTTAAGAAAAAGCAAAAGCAATGGATTCTAATAAGAAGTTTCCTCACTCCTATCTAGAGATATATGCTTCATACAACATTGAAACTTCAAATTGCTATTTATAATATTTATCCACTAAAGTGTATTTTATACAATTGAGTCCATTACTTGAATTTTTGTTCAATTAACTTATCCAGATGATATATTTTTTTTCACCAATCAAATGCAACAATATTAACAATAAATTTAAAAATCAAAATATTGCATTTTTGCAATTTTAGAGTTTTAAAGTCTGCTAAGGATAAATGCATTGTCAATAATCTGTTAAATTAAAATTTTGCAATTTTCTTAATTGTCTCCCTTGCCTCAATGCAATTTGAAATGATTTATATAATTTTTGTTTTCAAACATATTACTTAAGAAAAAGCAAAAGTAATAGCCTCTAATAAGAAGCTTCCCCACTCTCATCTAGAGATATATGCTTGATACCACATTGAAACTTACGATTGCCATTTATAATATTCATCCACTAAAGTGTATTTTACACAATTGAGTCCATTACTTGTATTTTTGTTTAATTAACATATTCGAATATGATATTTTTCTCACCAATCAAATGCAACGACATTAACAATAAATTTAAAAATCAAAATATAGTATTTTTGCAATTTTAGAGTTTTAAAGTCAGTTAGGGATAAATGCATTGACAATAATCTATTAAATTAAAATTTTGCGTCAATTCAATTTGAAATGATTTATATAATTTTTATTTTCAAACATATTACTTAAGAAAAAGCAAAAGCAATGGACTCTAATAAAAAGTTTCCCCATTACCATCTAGACAAATATGCTTTATACAACATTGAAACTTCAGATTACTATTTATAATATTTATCCACTAAAGTGTGTTTCATACAATTGAGTCCATGACTTGTATTTTTGTTGACTTAACATATTCAAATATTATATTTTTCTCACCAATCAAATGCAACGACATTAACAATAAATTTGAAAGTCAAAATATTGCATTGTAGCAATTTTAGAATTTTAAAATTTGTTAGGGATAAATGTATTGTCAATAATTTGATGAATTAAAATTTTGTAATTATCTTAATTGTCTGTTATGCGTCAATGCAATTCGAAATGATTTATATAATTTTTGTTTCTTAAACATATTACTTAAGAAAAAGGAAAAGCAATAGACTCCAATAAGAAGTTTCCCCACTTTAATCTAGGGATATATGCTTGACACAACATTGAAGTTTCAGATTATTATTTATAATATTCATCTACTAAAGTGTATTTTATTGAGTCCATTGCTTATATTTTTGTTCAGTTAACATATTTAAATATTATAATTTTCTTAGCAATCAAATGCAACGACATTAACAATAAATTTAAAATTCAAAATATTGCATTTTTGCAATTTTAGAGTTTTAAATTCTATGGGGGATAAATGCATTGTCAATAATCTGTTGAATTAAAATTTTGCAATTTTCTTAATTGTCACCTTTGTGTCAATGCAATTGGAAATGATTTATATAATTTTTGTTTTCAAACATATTACTTAAGAAAAAGCAAAAGCAATGCACTTTAATAAGAAGCTTCCCTACTCTTATTGAGAGATATATGCTTGATTCAACATTAAAGATTAAGCTTGCCATTTATAATATTCATCCACTAAAGTGTATTTTATACAATTGAGTCCATTACTTGTATTTTTGTCCAATTAGCATATTTAAATATTATATTGTTCTCAGCAATCAAATGCAACGACATTAACAGTAAATTTAAAAGTCAAAATATTTCATTTTCGCAATTTTAGAATTTTAAAATATGTTAGGGATAAATGCATTGCCAATAATCTATTGAATTAAAATTTTGCAATTTTCTTAGTTATCTCCTTTGCCTCAATGCAATTCGAAATGATTTATATAGTTTTTGTTTTTAAACTAATTACTTAAGGGAAAGTAAAAGCAAGGGACTCTAATAAGAAGTTTCCCCACTGCCGTCTAGAGATATATGCATGATACAACATTGAAGCTTCAGATTGCTATTTATAATATTCATCCACTAAAGTGTATTTTATACAATTGAGTCCTTTGCTTATATTTCTATTCAATTAACATATTCAAATATTATATTTTTCACAGCAATCAAATGCAACAATATTAATAATAAATTTGAAAATCAAAATATTGCATTTTTGTAATTTTGGAATTTTAAAATCTGTTAGGGATAAATGCATTGCCAATAATCTATTGAATTAAAATTTTGCAATTTTCTTAATTATCTCCCTTGCCTCAATGCAATTCGAAATGATTTATATAATTTTTGTTTTCGAACATATTACTTATGAAAAAGCAAGAAAGATGGGCTTTAATAAGAAGTTTCCCTACTCCGATATAAAGATATATGCTTGATACAACATGGAATCTTCAGATTACTATTTATAATATTCATCTATTAAAGTGTATTTTTTCAACTATTATATATTTTCTCATTTGTCAAATACAAGGACATTTATAATAAATTTAAAATTCAAAATATTGCATTTTTGCAATTTAGGGTCTGTTAGGGATAAATGCATTGTCAATATTCTGTTGAATTAAAATTTTGCAATTTTCTTAATTGTCTCCTTTGCCTCAATGCAATTCGAAATGATTTATATATTTTTTGTTTTCAAACATATTACTTAAGAAAAAGTAAAAGTAATGGACTCTTATAAGAAGTTTCCCCACTCCCATCTAGAGATATATGCTTGATACAACATTAAAACTTCAGATTGCTATTTATAATATTCATCCACTAAAGTGTATTTTATACAATTGAGTCCTTTACTTGTATTTTTATCCAATTAACTTATTTAAATATTATGTTTTTCTCTCCAATCATATGCGACGACATTAACAATAAATTTGAAAAATCAAAATATTGCATTTTTGCAATTTTAGAATTTTAAAGTTTGTTGAGGATAAATGCATTATCAATAATCTATTGAATTAAAATTTTATGATTTTTTTAATTGTCTCCTTTGCTTTAATGCAATTTGAAATGATTTATATAATTTTTGTTTTCAAACATGTTACTTAAGAAAAAGCAAAAGCAATGGACTCTAATAAGAAGCTTCCCCACTCTCATCTAAAGATATATGCTTGATACAACATTGAAGCTTGAGATTGCCATTTATAATATTCATCCACTAAAGTGTATTTTATACAATTAAGTCCATTGCTTATATTTTTGTTCAATTAACATATTCAAATATCATATTTTTCTCAGCTATCAAATTGATGAGAACCGTAGAGATGAAGGGTGGAAAGCTTCAATGGATGCAGGAGGTCCATTGCACATTCCAAAAGGCCCAATAACACGAGCTAGAGCCAGAAAGATGAAAGAAGAACTAAATGGGCTGATTAAGGATGTTTAGGCCAACCAAGCTTCAAATGGTGCGAATTTAAGCTTAGAAGAGAGTCTAGGCCTTCTTAATATCATTGAAATACTTAAAGTGTTAGGATTAAGGAGTAGTAGTCACTCCAAATTAGGAGTTTATTTTCTGTGTAAGAATTTGTACCTAGATAGGAATTCCTCCTAAATAAGGAATTGTCCTAATTAGGAATTTTGCCTCTTTAGGATTGCCATCTTAGCCTATAAATAGGCACCCCTTGTAAGTTTTGGAAATAAGACAACTTTGAGTGAAATAGAAAGCAAGGGTTTTCTCCCTTGGTTTTTTGAGAACTAAAGAACTTATCAAAAGGTACTTTTTCTTGTGGCGTTCAAATCGACTTATCACTCCCAATTCCTTTCTTTTTTGGAGTGTGGCGTCCATATCCTTCTTGAATACCCTAGGTTCGTGTTCCCTTGAATATTGGGTCTAGGGTTTGTGTTATTAAACTCTGATTTAGCTTTCCTGGTTGTTCTTTGATTCATTGTGTGTGTTGGGTCCCTAAGCCACATCCTTTCGGGGTTTTCCGCATCACAAATGCAACGACATTAACAATAAATTTAAAATTCAAAATATTGTATTTATGCAATTTTAGAGTTTTAAATTTTGCTAGGGATAAATGCATTGTCAATAATCTATTGAATTAAAATTTTGCAATTTTCTTAATTGTCACCTTTGTGTCAATGCAATTTGAGATGATTTATATAATTTTTGTTTTTAAACATATTACTTAAGAAAAAGCAAAAGTAATGGACTCTAATAAGAAACTTCCCCACTCTCATCGAGAGATATATGCTGGACCATTAAAGTGTATTTTATACAATTCAGTCCTTTACTTGTATTTTTATTCAATTAACTTATTTAAATATTATGTTTTTCTCACCAATCAAATGCAACGACATTAACAATAAATTTGAAAAATCAAAATATTGCATTTTTTCAATTTTAGAATTTTAAAGTTTGTTGCGGATAAATGCATTATCAATAATCTATTGAATTAAAATTTTACAATTTTCTTAATTGTCTCTTTTGCCTCAATGCAATTAAAAATGATTTATATTATTTTTGTTTTCAAACATATTACTTAAGAAAAAGCAAAAGCAATGGACTTTAATAAGAAATTTCCCCACTCTCATCTAGAGATATATTCTTGACACAACATTTTAGCTTCAAATTGCTATTTATAATATTGATCCACTAAAGTGTATTTCGTACAATTGAGTCCATTACTTGTATTTTTGTTCAATTAACATATTCAAATATTATATTTTTCTCACTAAGCAAATGCAACGACATTAATAATAAATTTAAAAATCAAAATATTGCATTTTTGTAATTTTAGAATTTTAAAGTCTACTGAGGATAAATGCATTGTCAATAATCTGTTGAATTAAAATTTTGTAATTTTCTTAATTGGCTCCTTTGCCTCAATGTAATTAGAAATGATTTATATAATTCTTGTCTTCAAAGAAATTACTTAAGAAAAAGCAAAAGCAATGGACTCTAATAAGGAGATTCCCCATTCCTATCTAGGGATATATACTTAACACAACATTAAAGTTTGGGATTGCTATTTATAATATTCATCCATTAAAGTGTATTTTATACAATTGATTCCATTACTTGTATTTTTGTTCAATTAACATATTCAAATATTATGTTTTTCACACCAATCAAATGTCATGACTTTAATAATAAAGCAAAAAACCAAAACATTGCATGTTTTGAATTTTAGAATTTTAAGGTATTGTAGGGATAATGTCTTGTTAATAATTAGTTGAATTTAAATGTTGCAATTCTCTTAATTGTCTCTTGTGCCATAAAGCAATTTGAAATGATTTATATAATTTTTGTCTACAAACATATTACTTATGAAAAAGTAAATGCAATGGATTCTAATAAAAAGTTTCTCCACTCCTTTCTAGAGATATATGCTTGACATAACATTGATGTTTTGGATCACTATTTATAATATTCATCCTCTAATGTGTATTTACACAATTGAGTGCATTACTTGTATTTTTGTTCAATTAACATTTTCCAATATTGTACTTTTCTTAGCAATCAAATACAACAACATTGATAATAAATTTAAAAATTAAAATATTACATTTTTGCAGTTTTAGAATTTTAAATCTGTTAGAGATAAGTACATTATCAATAATCTGTTGAATTAAAATTTTGCAATTTTCTTAATTGTCTCCTTTGCCTCAATGTAATTTGAAATGATTTATATAATTCTTGTCTTCAAACAAATTACTTAAGAAAAGCAAAAGCAAAAGCAATGGACTTTAACAAGAAGGTTCCTTGCTCCCATATAGGGACATATGTTTAACACGACATTGAAATTTGTGATTACTATTTATAATTTCATCCTCTAATGTGTATTTTATGCCAATTGATTCCATTACTTGTATTTTTGTTCAATTAACATATTCAAATGTTATGTTTTCCACACCAATTAAATGCCATGACTTTAATAATAAGGAAAAACAAAAATATTGCATTTTTTTAATTTCATAATTTTAAGGTTTTCTAAGGATAAATGCATTGTCAATAATCCGTTGAAAACCTTGCATTTTTTCAATTTTTAGAATTTTTAAGTGTTATAGGGATAAATTCATTGTCAATAATTCGATGAATTTAAATTTTGCAATTTTTTTAATTGTCTCTTTTGTTATAATGCANAAGTTTTAGATTGTTCTTTATAATATTGATCTAATAAAGTGTATTTTATACAATTGGGTCCATTATTTGTATTTTTGTTCAGTAAAATATTTAAGTATTATATTTTTCTCAACAATCAAATGCAACGACGTTAACAACAAATTTAAAAATCAAAATTTTGCGTTTTTGCAATTTTAGAATTTTAAAGTCTGCTAGAGATAAATATCTTGTCAATAATCTGTTGACTTAAAATTTTGCAACTTCTTAATTTTCTCATTTGGCTCAATGCAATTTGAAATGATTTATATAATTTTGTTATCAAACATATCACTTATGAAAAAGTAAAAGCAATGAACTCTAATAAGAAGTTTCCCCACTCCCATCTATAGATATATGCTTTATACAACATTGAAGCATCGAATTGTTATTTATAATATTCATCCAATAAAGTGTATTTTATACAATTGGGTCCATTACCTGTATTTTTGTTGAATTAAAATATTCAAATATTATATTTTTCTCAGCAATAAAGTGCAATGACATTAACAACAAATTTAAAAATCAAAATATTGTGTTTGTGCAATTTTAGAATTTTAAAGTCTACTAGGGATAAATGCTTTGTCAATAATCTGTTGACTCAAAAATTTTGCAACTTTCTTAATTGTCTCCTTTGCCTTAATGCAATTTGAAATTATTTATATAATTTTTGTTTTCAAACAAATTACTTAAGAAAAAGTAAAAGCAAGGGACTTTAATAAGAAGTTTCTCCACTCCCATCTATAGATATATGCTTGATACAACATTGAAACTTCTGATTGCTATTTATAATATCCTTCCAGTAAAGTATATTTTTATACAATTGAGTCCATTACTTGTATTTTTGTTCAATTAACATATTCAAATATTATATTTTTCTCAGCAATAAAGTGCAATGACATTAACAACAAATTTAAAAATCAAAATATTGCATTTTTTCAATTTTAAAGTCTACTAGAGATAAATGCATTGTCAATAATCTGTTGAATTAAAATTTTTCAATTTTCTTAATTGCCTCATTTGCCTCAATGCAATTTGAAATGATTTATATCATTTTTCTTATCAAATATATTAGCTACGAAAAGCAAAAACAACGGACTCTAATAAGAAGTTTCCCCACTCCCATCTAAAGATATAAGCTTGATACAACATTAAAACTTCAGATTGTTATTTATAATATTCATCCGCTAAAGTGTATTTTATACAATTGAGTCCATTACTTGCATTTTTTGTTTAATTAAAATATTCAAATATTATATTTTTCAGATAAATCAAAATCAACGACATTAATAATAAATCTAAAAATCCAAATATTGCATTTTTGCAATTATAGAATTTTGAGGTTTGCTAGGGATAGATGTATTGTCAATAATTTGTTGAATTAAAATTTTGTAATTATCATAATTGTCTCCTTTGCCTCAATACAATTCAAAATGATTTATATATTTTTTGTTTTCAAACATATTACTTAAGAAAAAGCAAAAGTAATGGACTTTAATATGAAGTTTCCCTAGTCCCATCTAGAGATATATCTTTGATACAACATTGAAACTCCAGATTGCTATTTATAATATTGATCCACTAAAGTATATTTTATACAATTGAGTCCATTACTTGTATTTTTGTCCATTGAAAATATTCAAATATTATATTTTTCTGACCAATCAAATGCAATGACATTGACAATAAACTTAAAAATAAAAATGTTGCATTTTTGCAATTTTAGAATTTTAAAGTCTGCTTGGTATAAATGCATTGTCAATAATCTGTTGAATGAAAATTTTGTAATTTTCTTAATTACCTCCTCTGCCTCAATGCAATTTTAAATGATTTATATAATTTTTGTTATCAAACATATCACTTGTGAAAAAGCAAAAGCAATGGACTCTAATATGATGTTGCCCCACTCCCATCTAGAGATATATGTTTGACACAACATTGAAATTTCATATTGTTATTTATAATATTTATCCACAAAAGCGTATTTTATAAAATTAAGTCCATTACTTGTGTTTTTTTTTTCAATTAAAATATTCAAATATTATATTTTCTCAGCAATCAAATGCAACGATATTAACAATAAATTTGAAAATCAAGATATTGCATTTTTGCAATTTTAGAATTTTAAAGTCTGTTAGGTATAAATGCATTGTCAATAATCTGTTGAATTAAAATTTTTTAATTTTCTTAATTGTCCCTTTTGCCTCAATACAATGCAAAATGTTTATATAATATTTGTTTTCAAACATATTATTTAAGAAAAAGTAAAAGTAATGGACTCTAATAAGAAATTTCCCCACTCCTATCTAGAGTTATATATTTGATCCAACATTGAAACTTCCGATTGCTATTTATAATATTCATCCACTAAAGTGTATTTTATAAAATTCAGTCCATTACTTGCATTTTTTTTCAATTAAAATATTCAAATATTATATTTTTCTAACCAATCAAATGCAACAAAATTGACAATAAATTAAAAAATCCAAATATAACATGTTCACAATTTTAGAATTTTAAAGTCTGCTAGGGATAAAAGCATTGTCAATAATCTGTTGAATTAGAATTTTGCAATTTTCTTAACTGTCTCCTTCGTCTCAATGCAATTCGAAATGATTTATATAATATATATTTTCAAACATATTACTTAAAGAAAAGCAAAAGTGATGGACTCTAATAAGAAGTTTCCTCACTCACATCTAGAGATATATACTTAATATAACATTGAAACTTCAAATTACTATTTATAATATTCATCCACTAAAGTGTATTTTATACAATTCAGTTCATTCCATGTATTTTTTGTTCAATAAAAATATTCAAATATTATATTTTTCTGACCAATCAAATGCAACAACATTGACAATAAATTTAAAAATCAAAATATTGCATTTTTGCAATTTTAAAATTTTAAAATCTGCTAGGTAAAAATGCATTATCAATAATCTGTTGAATTAAAATTTTGCAATTTTCTTAATTGTCTCCTTTGCCTCAATGCAATTCGGAATGATTTATAGAATTTTTGTTATCAAACATATTACTTATGAAAAGTAAAAGCAATGGACTCTAATAAGACGTTTCCCTAATCCCATCTATAAATATATGCTTGATACAACATTGAAGTTTCAGATTGCTATTTATAATATTCATCCAATAAAGTGTATTTTATAAAATTGAGTCCATTACTTGTATTTTTGTTCAATTAAGATATTCAAATATTATATTTTTTCAGCAATCAAATGCAACGACATTAACAACAAATTTAAAAATCAAAATATTGCGTTTTTGCAATTTTAGAATTTTAAAATCTACTAGGGATAAATGGATTGTTAATAATCTTTTGAATTAAAATTTTGCAATTTCTTAATTACCTCCTTTGCCTCAATGCAATTTGAAATGATTTATATAATTTTTGTTATTAAACATATTACTTATGAAAAAGTAAAAGCAATGGACTCTAATAAGAAGTTTCCCCACTCCCATCTAAAGATATTAGCTTGCTACAACATTGAAGCTTCAAATTGCTATTTATAATATTCATCCACTAAAGTGAATTTTATACAATCGAGTCCATTACTTCTATTTTTTATTGAATTTACATATTCAAATATTATATTTTCTCAATAATCAAATGCAACCATATTAACAATAAATTTAAAAATCAAAATTTTGCATTTTTGCAATTTTACAATTTTATAGTTTGCTAAAGATAAAAGTATTGTCAATAATTTGTTCAATTAAAATTTTGAAATTTTCTTAATTGTCTTATTTGCCTCAATGCAATTCGAAATTATTTATATAATTTTTCTTTTCAAACAAATTATTTAATTTAAGAAAAAGCAAAAGTAAGGGACCCTAATAAGAAGTTTCCCCACTCCCATTTAGATATATATGCATGATACAACATTGAAGTTTCAAATTGCTATTTATAATATTCATCCACAAAAGCATATTTTATAGAATTAAGTCCATTACTTGTATTTCTTTTAATTAAAATATTTAAATATTATATTTTCTCAGCAATCAAATGTAAGGACATTAACAATAAATTTAAAAATCAAAATATTTAATTTTAGTAATTTTAGAATTTTAGTCTGTTAAGGATAAATACATTGTCAATAATTTATGGAATTAAAATTTTGCAATTTTCTTAATTGTCCCCTTTGCCTCAATGCAATTCGAAATGATTGATATAATTTTTGTTTTCAAACATATTACTTAAGAAAAGCAAAAGTAATGCACTCTAATAAGAAGTCTCCCTACTCCTATCTAGAGATATATGCTTGATACAACATTGCAACTTTAGATTGTTATTTATAATATTCATTCCTAAGAGTGTATTTTATAGAATTGAGTCCATTACTTGTATTTTTTTCAATTCAAATATTCAAATATTATATCTTTCTAAGCAATCAAATGCAATGATATTAATAATAAATTTAAAAATCCAAATATTGCATGTTCGCAATTTTAGAATTTTAAAGTCAGGTAGGGATAAATGCATTGTCAATAATCTGCTGAACTAGAATTTTGCAATTTTCTTAACTGTCTCCTTCGTCTCAATGCAATTCAAAATGATTTATATAATTTATGTTTTCAAACATATTACTTAAGCAAAAGCAAAAGTAATGGACTTTAATAAGAAGCTTCCCCACTCACATCTAGAGATATATGCTTAATAAAACATTGAAACTTTAGATTGTTATTTATAATATCCATCGACAAAAGTGTATTTTATGCAATTGAGTCCATTACTTGTATTTTTTTTCCATTAAAATATTCAAATATTATATTTTTCCGACCAATCAAATGCAACGACATTAACAACAAATTTAAAAATCAAAATATTGCATTTGTGCAATTTTAGAATTTTAAAGTCTGCTAGGGATAAATGCATTGTTAATAATTTGTTGAATTAAAATTTTGCAATTTTCTTAATTGTCACCTTTGCCTCAATGCAATTTGAAATGATTTATATAATTTTTGTTTTCAAACATGTTACTTAAAAAAAAGCAAAAGTAATGCACTCTAATAAGAAGTTTCCCCACTCCTATTTAGAGATATAGGCTTGATACAACATTAAAATTTCAGATTGCTATTTATAATATTCATCCACAAAAGCGTATTTTATAGAATTGACTCCATTACTTGTATTTTTTTTTCAATTAAAATATTCAAATATTATATTTTCTCAGCAATCAAATATAAGGACATTAACAATAAATTTAAAAATCAAAATATTGCATATTTGTAATTTAGAATTTTAGTCTATTAGAAATAAATGCATTGTCAATAATCTACTGAATTAGAATTTTGCAATTTTCTTAATTGTCTCCTTCGTCTCAATGCAATTCAAAATGATTTCTATAATTTATGTTTTCAAACATATTATTTAAGCAAAAGCAAAAGTAATGAACTCTAATAAGAAGTTTCTCCAATCTTATCTATAGATATATGCTTAATACAACTTTGAAACTTCAGATTGCTATTTATATTATTCATCGACAAAAGTGTATTTTATACAATTAGGTCCATTACTTAATTACCTCTTTTGTCTTAATGCAATTTGAAATGATTTATATAATTTTTGTTATCAAACATATTACTTATGAAAAAGTAAAAGCAATGGATTCTAATAAGAAGTTTCCCCACTCCTATCTAAAGATATTAGCTTGATACAAAAATGGAATATTCATCCACTAAAGTGAATTTTATACAATTAAGTCCATTACTTGTATTTTTATTGAATTAACATATTCAAATATTATATTTTCTCAACAATAAAATGTAACAACATTAATAAAAAATTTAAAAATCAAAATTTTGCATTTTTGAAATTTTAGAATTTTAAAGTTTACTAAGGATAAAAGTATTATCAATAATTTGTTCAATTGAAATTTTACAATTTTCTTAATTATCTCATTTGCCTCAATGCAATTCAAAATTATTTATGTAATTTTTGTTTTCAAACAAATTACTTAAGAAAAAGCAAAAGTAATACATTCTAATAAGAAGTTTCCCCACCCATATCTAGAGATATATACTTGATACAACATCGAAACTTCAGATTGCTATTTTTCAATTCAAATCTTCAAATATTATATTTTTCTAACCAATCAAATGCAACGATATTAATAATAAATTTAAAAATCCAAATATTACATGTTCATAATTTTAGAATTTTAAAATCTACTAGGGATAAATGCATTGTCAATAATTTGTTAAATTAAAATTTTGCAACTTTCCTAATTGTCTCCTTCACCTCAATGCAATTTGAAATGATTTATATAATTTTTGTTATCAAACATATTACTTATGAAAAAGTAAAAGGAATGGACTCTAATAAAAAGTTTCTCCACTCCCATCTATAGATATATGCTTGATACAACATTAAAACTTCAGATTGCTATTTATAATATTCATCCAGTAAAGTGTATTTTATATAATTGGGTCTATTACTTGTATTTTTCTTCAATTAAAATATTCAAATATTATATTTTTCTCAGTAATCAAATGCAACAACATTAACAACAAATTTAAAAATCAAAATATTGTGTTTTTGCAATTTTAGAATTTTAAAGATTGCTAGGGATAAATGTCTTGTCAATATTATATTTTCTCAGCAATCAAATGCAACGACATTAACAATAAATTTTAAAATCAAAATTTGGCATTTTTGCAATTTCAGAATTTTAAAGTTTGCTAAGGATAAAAGTATTGTCAATAATTTGTTTAATTAAAATTTTAGAATTTTCTTAATTGTTTCATTTGCCTCAATGCAATTCAAAATTATTTATATAATTTTTGTTTTCAAACAAATTACTTAAGAAAAAGCAAAAGTAAAGGACTCTAAAAAGAAGTTTCCCCACTGCCATCTAGATATATATGCATGATACAACATTGAAATTTCAGATTGCTATTTATAATATTCATCCACTAAAGTGTATTTTATACAATTGAGTCCATTACTTGTATTTTTCTTCAATTAAAATATTCAAATATTATATTTTTCTTAGCAATCAAATGCAACGACATTAACAACAAATTTAAAAATCAAAATATTGCATTTTTGTAATTTTAGAATTTTAAAGTCTGCTAGGGATAAATGCATTGTCAATAATCTGTTGAATTAAAATTTTGCAATTTTCTTAACTGTCTCCTACGCCTCAATGCAATTTGAAATGATTCATATAGTTTTTCTTTTCAAACATATTACTTAGGAAAAAGCAAAAGTAATGAATTCTAATAAGAAGTTTCCCCGCTCCAATCTATCGATATATGCTTGATACAACATTAAACCTTTAGATTGCTATTTATAATAGTCATCCAGTGCAGTGTATTTTATACAATTGGGTTTATTACTTGTATTTTTGTTCAATTAAAATATTCAAATATTATATTTTTCTCAACAATCAAATGCAACGACATTAACAACAAATTTAAAAATCAAAATATTGCATTTTTGCAATTTTAGAATTCTAAAGTCTGCTAGGGATAAATGTCTCGTCAATAATCTGTTGAATTAAAATTTTGCAATTTTCTTCATTGCCTCCTTTGCCTCAATGCAATTTGAAATGATTTATATAATTTTTGTTATCAAACATATTTCTTATGAAAAAGCAAAAGTAATGGACTCTAATAAGAAGTTTCCCCACCCTATATAAAGATATAAGCTTGATACAACATTAAATCTTCAAATTGTTTTTTATAATATTCATCCACTAAAGTGTATTTTAAACAATTGAGTCCATTACTTATATTTTTGTTCAATGAACATATTCAAATATTATATTTTTCTCAAGAATCAAATGGAATGACATTAACAATAAATTTAAAAATCAAAATATTGCATTTTAGCAATTTTAAAATTTTAAAGTTTGCTAAGGATAAATGTATTGCCAATAATCTCATGAATAAAAATTTTGCAATTTTCTTAATTGTCTCTTTTGCCTTAATGCAATTCGAAATGATTTATATAATTTTTGTTTTCAAACATATTACTTAAGAAAGAGCAAAAGTAATGGACACTAATAAGAAGTTTCCCCACTCCTCTCTATAAATATATGCTTCATACAACATTGAAACTTTAGATTGCTTTTTATAATATTCATCCACTAAAGTGTATTTTCTACAATTGAATGTATTACTAGTATTTTTTGTTCAACTAAGATATTCAAATATTATCTTTTCTTGACCAAACAAATGCAACAACATTAACAATAAATTTAAAAATCAAAATATTGCATTTTTGCAATTTTAGAATTTTAAAGTCTGTTAGGGATAAATGCATTGTCAATAATCTGTTGAATTAAAATTTTGCAATTTTCTTAATTGTCTCCTTTGCCTCAATCCAATTTGACATGATTCATATAGTTTTTCTTTTCAAACATATTACTTAAGAAAGAGCAAAAGTAATGGATTCTAATAAAAAGTTTCTCTACTTCCATCTAAAGATATTAGCTTGATACAATGTTAAAGATTCAGATTGTTATTTATAATATTCATCCACTAAAGTGAATTTTATGCAATTGAGTCCATTACTTGTATTTTATAGAATTGAGTTCATTACTTGTATTTTTTTTTTCAATTCAAATTTTCAAATATTATATTTTTCTAACTAATCAAATGCAACGATATTAACAATAAATTTAAAAATCAAAATATTGCGTTTTTGCTATTTTAGAATTTTAAAATCTACTAAGGCTAAATGTCTTGTCAATAATTTGTTGACTTAAAATTTTGCAACTTTCTTAATTGCCTCCTTTGCCTCAATGCAATTTGAAATGATTCATATAGTTTTTCGTTTCAAACATATTACTTGAGCAAAAGCAAAAGTAATGGATTCTAATAAGAAGTTTCCCCACTCCCATCTATAGATATATGCTTGAGACAATATTGAAACTTCATATTGCTATTTATAATATTCATCTAGTAAAATGTATTTTATATAATGGGGTCCATTACATGTATTTTTGTTCAATTAAAATATTCAAATATTATATTTTTCTCAGCAATTAAATGCAACGACATTAACAACAAATTTAAAAATCAAAATATTGCATTTCTGCAGTTTTAGAATTTTAAAGTCTGCTAGGCATAAATGTCTTGTCAATAATCTGTTGACATAAAATTTTGCAACTTTGTTAATTGTCCCCTTTGCCTCAATGCAATTTGAATTGATTTATATAGTGTTTCTTTTCAAACATATTACTTAAAAAAAAGTAAAAATAATGGAATCTAATAAGAAGTTTCCCCACTCCCATCTAAAAATATATGCTTGATACAACATTTAAGCATCAAATTGCTATTTATAATATTCATCCAATAAAGTGTATTTTATACAATTGGGTCCATTACTTGTATTTTTGTTAAATTAAAATATTCAAATATTATATTTTTCTCAACAATTAAATTCAACGACATTAACAACAAATTTAAAAATCAAAATATTGCGTGTTTGCAATTTTAGAATTTTAAAGTCTACTAGGGATAAATGTCTTGTTGTATTTTTGTTCAATTAAAATATTCAAATATTATATTTTTCTCAGTAATCAAATGCAACGATATTAACAACAAATTTAAAAATCAAAATATTGCATTTTTGCAATTTTAGAATTTTAAAATCTGCTAGGGATAAATGCATTATCAATAATTTGTTGAATTAAAATTTTGCAATTTTCTTAACTGTCTCCTTTGCCTCAATACAATTCGAACTGATTTATATAGTTTTTCTTTTGAAACATATTACTTAAAAAAAGTAAAAGTAATGGACTCTAATAAGAAGTTTCCTTACTCCCATCTATCAATATATACTTGATACAACATTGAACCATCATATTGGTATTTACAATATTCATCCAGTAAAATGTATTTTATACAATTGGGTCCATTACTTGTATTTTTGTTCAATTAAAATATTTAAATATTATATTTTTCTGACTAATCAAATGCAACGACATTAACAATAAATTTAAAAGCCCAAATATTGCATTTTTGCAATTATAGAATTTTAAAGTATGCTAGGGATAAATGCATTGTCAATAATCTGTTCAATTAAAATTTTGCAATTTTCTTAACTATCTCCTTTACCTCAATGCAATTTGAACTGATTTATATAGTTTTTCTTTTCAAACATATTACTTAAAAAAGTAAAAGTAATGGACTCTAATAAGAAGTTTCCCCACTCCCGTCTATAGATATATACTTGATATAACATTGAAACTTTAGATTGTTATTTATAATATTGATCCAGTAAAGTGTATTTTATACAATTGGGTCAATTATTTGTATTTTTGTTCAATTAAAATATTCAGATATTATTTGTTTCTCAGAAATCAAATACAACGACATTAATAACAAATTTAAAAATCAAAATATTGCGTTTTTGCAATTTTAGAATTTGAAAGTCTACTAGGGATAAATGTCTTGTCAATAATCTGTTGACTTCAAATTTTGCAACTTTCTGAATTCTCTCCTTTGCCTGAATGCAATTCGAATTGATTTATATAGTTTTTCTTTTCGAACATATTAAGATGTTTCCCCACTCTCATCTATAGATATATGCCTGATACAATATTGAAGCATCAGAATGTTATTTAAAATATTCATCCAATAAAGTGTATTTTATACAATTGGGTCCATTACTTGTATTTTTGTTGAATTCAAATATTCAAATATTATATTCTTCATAGCAATCAAATGCAACGACATTAACAACAAATTTAAAAACCAAAATATTGCATGTTTGCAATTTTAGAATTTTAAAGTCTGTTAGGGATAAATGTCTTGTCAATAATCTGTTGACAAAAAATTTTACAACATTCTTAATTGTCTCTTTTGCTTCAATGCAATTCGAACTGATTTATAAAGTTTTTCTTTTCAAACATTTTAGTTAAAAAAAGTAAAAATAATGGACACTAATAAGAAGTTTCCCCACTCCCATCTATTGATATATGTTTATACAACATTGAAGTTTCAGATTGCTATTTACAATATTTATCCAATAAAGTGTATTTTAGACAATTGGGTCCATTACTTGTATTTTTGTTCAATTAAAAGATTCAAATATTATATTCTTCTCAGTAATCAAATGTAACGACATTAACAACAAATTTAAAAATCAAAATATTGCATTTCTGTAATTTTAGAATTTTAAAGTTTGCTCGGGATAAATGTCTTGTCAATAATCTGTTGACATAAAATTTTGCAACGTTCTTAATTGTCTCCTTTGCATCAATGCACTTCAAACTGATTTATAAATTTTTTCTTTTCAAACATATTACTTGAAAAAAGTAAAAGTAATGGACTCTAATAAAAAGTTTCCCCACTCCCATCTATTGATATATGCTTATACAACATTGAAACTTAAGATTGCTATTTATAATATTGATCAAGTAAAGTGTATTTTATACAATTGAGTCCATTACTTCTATTTTTGTTCAATTAAAATATTCAAATATTATATTCTTCTCAGCAATCAAATGCAATGACATTAACAACAAATTTAAAAATCAAAATATTGCATTTTTGCAATTTTAGAATTTTAAGGTCTGCAAGGGATAAATGTCTTGTTAATAATCTGTTGACATAAAATTTTGCAACGTTCTTAATTGTCTCCTTCACCTCAATGCAATTCAAACTGATTTATAAAGTTTGTCTTTTCAAATATATTACTTGAAAAAAGTAAAAGTAATGGACTCTAATAAGAAGTTTGCCCACTCCCATTTATTGATATATGCTTATACAACATTAAAGCTTCAGATTGTTAATTACTATATTCATCTAGTAAAATATATTTTATACAATTGGGTCAATTATTTTTATTTTTGTTCAATTAAAATATTCAGACATTATTTTTTTCTCAGAAATCAAATGCAATGACATTAGCAACTGATTTAAAAATCAAAATATTGTGTTTTTGCAATTTTAGGATTTGAAAGTCTACTAGGGATAAATGTCTTGTCAATAATCTATTGACATAAAATTTTGCAACTTTCTTAACAGTCTCCTTTGCCTCAATGCAATTCGAACTGATTTATAGTGTTTTTCTTTTCAAACATATTACTTTAAAAAAGTAAAAGTAATGGACTCTAATAAGAGGTTTCCCCGCTCCCATCTATAGATATATGCTTGATACAACATTGAAGCATCAGATAACTATTTATAATATTCATCCAATAAAGTGTATCTTATAAAATTGGATCCATTACTTATATTTTTGTTCAATTAAAATATTCAAATATTATATTCTTCTTAGCAACAAAATGCAACGACATTAACAACAAATTTAAAAATCAAAATATTGCATTTCTGCTATTTTTGAATTTTAAAGTCTGCTAGGGTTAAATGTCTTGTCAATAATCTGTTAACATAAAATTTTGCAACTTTCTTAATTCTCTCCTTTACCTTAATGCAATTCAAACTGATTTATAAACTTTTTCTCTTCAAATATATTCATTAAAAAAGTAAAAGTAGTAGACTCTAATAGGAAGTTTCCCCACTGACATTTATAGATATATGCTTGATACAAGATTGAAGTTTCAGATTGTTATTTATATAATATTGATACAGTAAAGTGTATTTTATACAATTAGGTCCATTATATGTATTTTTGTTAAATTAAAATATTCAAATATTATATTTTTCTTAGAAATCAAATGCAACGACATTAACGACTGATTCAAAAATCAAAATATTGCATTTTTGCAATTTTAGGATTTGAAAGTCTGCTAGGGATAAATGTCTTGTCAATAATCTGTTGACAATAAATTTTGAAACTTTCTTAATTGTCTTCTTTGCCTTAATGCAATTCAAACTGATTTATAAAATTTTTCGTTTCAAACATATTATTTAAAAAAAGTAAAATTAATCAATTCTAATAAGAAGTTTTCCCACTCCCATCTATAGATATATGCTTATACAACATTGAAACTTCAGATAGCTATTTACTATATTCTTCTAGTAAAGTGTATTTTATACAATTGGGTCCATTACTTCTATTTTTGTTCAAAAAAAAATTCAAATATTATATTCTTCTCATAAATCAAATGCAACAACATTAACAATAAATTTAAAAATCAAAATATTGTGATTTTGCAATTTTAGAATTTGAAAGTCTGCTAGGAATAAGTGCATTATCAATAATCTGTTGAATTAAAATTTTGCAATTTTCTTAACTGTCTCCTTTGCCTCAATGCAATTCAAATTGATTTATATAGTATTTCTTTTCAAACATATTACTTAACTTTTCAAACATATTACTTAAAAAAAGTAAAAGTAATGGATTAATAAGAAATTTCCCCACTCCTATCTATAGATATATATTTGATACAACATTGAAGCATCAGATTGCTATTTATAATATTCATCCAATAAAGTGTATTTTATACAATTGGGTCCATTACTTGTATTTTTGTTCAATTAAAATATTTAAATATTATATTTTTTCGACCAATCAAATGCAACGACATTAACAATAAATTTAAAAGCCCAAATATTGCATTTTTGCAATTTTAGAATTGTAAAGTATGCTAAGGATAAATGTCTTGTCAATAATCTATTGACATAAGATTTTGCAAATTTCTTAATTGTCTCCTTTACCTCAATGCAATTCGAACTAATTTATATAGCTTTTCTTTTCAAACATATTACTTAAAAAAAGTAAAAGTAATGGACTCTAATAAAAAGTTTCCCCACTCCCATCTATAGATATATGCTTGATACAACATTGAAGTTTCAGATTGTTATTTATAATATTGATCCAGTAAAGTGTATTTTATACAATTAGGTCCATTATTTGTATTTTTCTTTAATTAAAATATTTAGATATTAATTTTTTCTCAGAAATCAAATGCAACAACATTAACAACAAATTTAAAAATCAAAATATTGCATTTTTGCAATTTTAGAATTTTAAAGTCTACTAGGGATAAATGTCTTGTCAATAATCTGTTGATATAAAATTTTGCAACGTTCTTAATTGTCTTCTTTGCCTCAATGCAATTTAAACTGATTTATAAAGTTTTTCTTTTTAAACATATTACTTGAAAAAAGTAAAAGTAATGGACTCCAACAAGAAGTTTCCCCACTCCCATCTATTGATATATGCTTATACAACATTGAAACTTCAAATTGCTATTTACTATATTCATCCAGTAAAGTGTATTTTATATAATTGGGTCAATTACTTGTATTTTTGTTCAATTAAAATATTTAAATATTATATTTTTTCCGACCAATCAAATGCAACAACATTAACAATAAATTTAAAAGCCCAAATATTGCATTTAAGCAATTTTAGAATTTTAAAATCTGCTAGGGATAAATGCCTTGTCAATAATCTATCGACATAAGATGTTGCAAATTTCTTCACTCTCTCTTTTGCCTTAATGCAATTCGAACTGATTTATATAGTTTTCATTTCGAACATATTACTTAAAAAAAGTAAAAGTAATGGACTCTAAAAAGAAGTTTCCCTGCTCTCATCTATAGATATATGCTTGATACAACATTGAAGTATCAGATTGCTATTTACAATATTCATTCAATAAAGTGTATTTTATACAATTGGGTCCATTATATCTATTTTTGTTAAATTAAAATATTCAAATATTATATTCTTCTTAGTAATCAAATGCAACAACATTAACAATAAATTTAAAAACCAAAATATTGCACTTTTGCAATTTTAGAATTTTAAAGTCTGCTAAGGATAAATGTCTTGTCAATAATCTATTGACATAAAATTTTGCAACTTTTTTAATTGTCTCTTTTACTTCAATGCAATTCGAACTGATTTATAAAGTTTTTCTTTTCAAACATATTACTTAAAAAAAAAATAAAAGTAATGGACTCTAATAAGAAGTTTCCCCACTCCCATCTATAGATATATGCTTGATACAACATTGAAACTTCAGATTGTTATTTATAATATTGATCCAATAAAGTGTATTTTATACAATTAGGTTCATTATTTGTATTTTTGTTCAATTGAAATATTCAAACATTATATTTTTCTCACCAATCAAATGCAATGACATTAACAACAAATTTAAAAATCAAAATATTTTGTTTTTGCAATTTTAGAATTTTAAAGTTCAATAAGGATAAATGTTTTGTCAATAATCTGTTGACTTAAAATTTTGCATCTTTTTTAATTGTCTCCTTTGACTCAATGCAATTCGATATGATTTATAAAGTTTTTCTTTTCAAACATATTACTTAAAAAAAGTAAAAGTAATGGACTCTAATAAGAAGTTTCCCCACTCTCATCTATAAATATATGCTTATACAAGATTGAAGCTCCAGATTGCTATTTACTGTATTCATCCAGTAAAATGTATTTTATACAATTGGGTCCATTACTTGTATTTTTGATCAACTAAAATATTCAAATATTATATTCTTCTTAGCAATCAAATGCAACGACATTAACAACAAATTTAAAAATCAAAATATTGTATTTTTCCAATTTTAGAATTTTAAAGTCTGCTAGGGATAAATGTCTTGTCAATAATTTGTTGACATAAGATTTTGCAAATTTCTTAATTGTCTCTTTTGCCTTAATGCAATTTGAACTGATTTATAAAGTTTTTCTTTTCAAACATATTACTTAAAAAAATTAAAAGTAATGGACTCTAATAAGAAGTTTCCCCACTCCTATCTATAGATATATGCTGCATACAACACTTAAGCATTAGATTGTTATTTATAATATTGGTACAGTAAAGTGTATTTTATACAATTAGGTCCATTATTTCTATTTTTGTTCAATTAAAATATTCAAATATTATATTTTTCTCAAAAATCAAATGCAACAACTTTAACAACAAATTAAAAAATGAAAATATTGTGTTTTTGCAATTTTAGAATTTTAAAATCTGCTCGAGATAAATGTCTTGTCAATAATCCGTTGACATAAAATTTTGCAACTTTCTTAATTGTCTTCTTTGCCTCAATGCAATTTGAATTGATTTGTAAAAATTTTCTTTTCAAACATATTATTTAAAGAAAGTAAAAGTAATCGACTCTAATAAGAAGTTTCCCCACTCCCATATATAGATATATGCTTATACAACATTGAAACTTCAGATTGCTATTTACTATATTTTTCCAGCAAAGTGTATTTTATACAATTGGGTCCATTACTTCTATTTTTCTTCAATAAAAATATTCAAATATTATATTCTTCTCATAAATCAAATGCAACGACATTAACAACAAATTTAAAAATCAAAACATTGCATTTTTTCAATTTTATAATTTGAAAGTCTGCTAGGAATAAATGCATTATCAATAATCAGTTGAATTAAAATTTTGCAATTTTCTTAACTGTCTCCTTTGCCTCAGTACAATTTAAATTGATTTTTGTAGTTTTTCTTTTCAAACAAATTACTTAAAAAAGATAAAAGTAATGAACTAATAAGAAATTTCCCCACTCCCATCTATAGATATATATTTGATACAACATTGAAGTTTCAGATTGCTATTTATAATAGTCATATAGTAAAGTGTATTTTATACAATTAGGTCCATTACTTGTATTTTTGTTCTATTAAAATATTCAAATATTATATTTTTCTGATCAATCAAATGTAACAATATTAACAATAAATTTAAAACGCCAAATTTTGAATTTTCAAAATTTTAGAATTTTAAAGTCTGCTAGGAATAAATGCATTGCCAATAATCTGTGGAATTAAAGTTTTGCAATTTTCTTAATTGTCTCCTTCGCCCCAATGCAATTCGAATTGATTTACTTAGTTTTTCTTCTCAAACATATTACTTAAAAATGGTAAATGTAATGGACTCTAATAAGCGGTTTCCCCACTCCCAACTATAGATATATGCTTGATACAACATTGAAGTTTCAGATTTCTATTTATAATAGTAATCTAGTAAAGTGAATTTTATACAATTGGGTCCATTACTTGTATTTTTGTTCAATTAAAAAAATTAAAATATTCTATTTTTCCGATCAATCAAATGCAACGATATTAACAATAAATTTAAAAATCCGAATATTGCATTTTCACAATTTTACAATTTTAAAGTCTGTTAGGGATAAAAGTCTTGTCAATAATCTGTTGATTAAAATTTTGGAATTTTCTTAATTGTCTCTTTTGCCTCAATGCAATTTGAACAGATTTATATAGTTTTTCTTTTCAAACATGTTAGTTAAAAAAAGTAAAAGTAATGGACTCTAATAAGAAGTTTCCTCACTCCCATCTATCAATATATGCTTGATACAACATTGAAGTTTCAGATTACTATTTATAATAGTCATCCAGTATAGTGTATTTATACAATTGGATCCATTACTTGTATTTTTGTTTAATTAAACTATTCAAATATTATATTTTTCTGATTCATCAAATACAACGATATTAATAATAAATTTGAAAATCCAAATATTACATTTTCGCAATTTTACAATTTTAAAATCTGCTAAGGATAAAAGTCCTGTCAATAATCTGTTGACTTAAAATTTTGGAACTTTCTTAATTGTCTCCTTTGCCTCAATGCAATTTGAACAGATTTATATAGTTTTTCTTTTCAAACATATTAGTTAAAAAAAGTAAAAGTAACGGACTCTAATAAGAAGTTTTCCCACTCTCATCTATCAATATATTATTGATACAACATTAAAGTTTCATATTACTATTTATAATAGTCATCCAGTACAGAGTATTTTATACAATTGGATCCATTACTTGTATTTTTGTTCAATTAAACTATTCAAATATTATATTTTTCTCAGTAATCAAATGCAACGACTTTAATAACAAATTTAAAAATCAAAATATTGCGTTTTTGCAATTTTAGAATTTTAAAGTCTGCTAGGGATAAAAGTCTTGTCAATAATCTATTGACTTAAAATTTTGGAACTTTCTTAATTGTCTCTTTTGCCTCAATGCAATTTGAACAGATTTATATAGTTTTTCTTTTCAAACATATTAGTTAAAAAAAGTAAAAGTAATGGACTCTAATAAGAAGTTTCCCCACTCCCATCTATCAATATATGCTTGATACGACATTGAAGTTTCAGATTACTATTTATAATAGTCATCCAGTATAGTGTATTTATACAATTGGATCCATTACTTATATTTTTGTTCAATTAAGCTATTCAAATATTATATTTTTCCGATTCATCAAATACAACGACATTAATAATAAATTTAAAAATCCAAATATTTCATTTTCGCAATTTTACAATTTTAAAGTCTGCTAGGGATAAATGTCTTGTTAATAATCTGTTAACTTAACATTTTGTGACTTTCTTAATTGTCTCTTTTGCCTCAAAGAAATTCAAACTGATTTATACAATTTTTCTTTTTAAACATATTACTTAAAAATGGTAAAAGTAATGGACTCTAATAAGCGGTTTCCCCTCTCCCAGCTATAGATATATGCCTGATACAACATTGAAGTTTCAGATTGCTATTTATAATAGTCATCATGTAAAGTGTATTTTATACAATTGGGTCCATTACTTGTATTTTTGTTCAAGTAAAAAAATTCAAATATTCTATTTTTCCGATTAATCAAATACAACGACATTAACAATAAATTTAAAAATCCAAATATTGCATTTTCACAATTTTAGAATTTTAAAGTCTGCTAGGGAGAAAAGTCTTGTCAATAATCTGTTGACTTAAAATTTTGGAACTTTCTTAATTGTCTCTTTTACCTCAATGCAATTTGAACAGATTTATATAGTTTTTCTTTTCAAACATATTAGTTAAAAAAAAAGTAAAAGTAATGGACTCTAATAAGAAGTTTCCCCACTCCCATCTATCAATATATGCTTGATACAACATTGAAGTTTCAGATTACTATTTATAATAGTCATCCAGTACAGTGTATTTATACAATTGGATCCATTACTTGTATTTTTGTTCAATTAAGCTATTCAAATATTATATTTTTCCGATTCATCAAATACAACAACATTAATAATAAATTTAAAAATCCAAATATTTCATTTTCGCAATTTTACAATTTTAAACTCTGCTAGGGATAAATGTTTTGTCAATAATCTGTTAACTTAACATTTTGCGACTTTCTTAATTGTCTCTTTTGCCTCAAAGAAATTCAAACTCATTTATACAATTTTTCTTTTTAAACATATTACTTAAAAATGGTAAAAGTAATGGACTCTAATAAGCGGTTTCCCCTCTCCCAGCTATAGATATATGCCTGATACAACATTGAAGTTTCAGATTGCTATTTATAATAGTCATCATGTAAAGTGTATTTTATACAATTGGGTCCATTACTTGTATTTTTGTTCAATTAAAAAAATTCAAATATTCTATTTTTCCGATCAATCAAATGCAACGATATTAATAATAAATTTAAAAATCCAAATATTGCATTTTCACAATTTTACAATTTTAAAGTCTGCTAGGAATAAAAGTCTTGTCAATAATCTGTTGATTAAAATTTTGGAACTTTCTTAATTGTCTCTTTTGCCTCAATGCAATTTGAATAGATTTATATAGTTTTTCTTTTCAAATATATTAGTTAAAAAATGTAAAAGTAATGGACTCTAATAAGAAGTTTCCCCACTCCCATCTATCAATATATGCTTGATACAACATTGAAGTTTCAGATTACGATTTATAATAGTCATCCAGTACAGTGTATTTATACAATTGAATCCATTACTTGTATTTTTCTTCAATTAAACTATTCAAATATTATATTTTTTGCAGCAATCAAATGCAACGACATTAACAACAAATTTAAAAATCAAAATATTGTGTTTTTGCAATTTTTGAATTTTAAAGTCTGTTGGGGATAAATGTCTTGTCAATAATCTGTTGACTTAAAATTTTGCAACTTTCTTAATTGTCTCTTTTGCCTCAAAGAAATTCAAACTGATTTATATAATTTTTCTTTTTAAACATATTACTTAAAAATGGTAAGAGTAATGGACTCAAATAAGCGGTTTCCCCACTTCCAGCTATTGAAATATGCTTAATAAAACATCGAAATTTCAAATTGCTATTTATAATAGTCATCATGTAAAGTGTATTTTATACAATTGGGTCGATTACTTGTATTTTTGTTCAATTAAAACATTCAAATATTATATTTTTTCGATTCATCAAATACAACGACATTAATAATAAATTTAAAAATCCAAATATTGCATTCTCGCAATTTTACAATTTTAAAGTCTGTTAGAGATAAAAGTCTTGTCAGTAATCTGTTGACTTAAAATTTTGGAACTTTCTTAATTGTCTCCTTTGCCTCAATGCAATTTGAACAGATTTACATAGTTTTTCTTTTCAAACATATTATTTAAAAAAAGTAAAAGTAACGGACTCTAATAAGAAGTTTCCCCACTCCCATCTATCAATATATTGTTGATACAACATTGAAGTTTCAAATTACTATTTATAATAGTCATCCAATACAGAGTATTTTATATAATTGAATCCATTATTTGTATTTTTGTTCAATTAAACTATTCAAATATTATATTTTTCTCAGCAATCAAATGCAACGACGTTAACAACAAATTTAAAAATCAAAATATTGCGTTTTTGCAATTTTAGAATTTTAAAGTCTGCTAGGGATAAAAGTCTTGTCAATAATCTGTTGACTTAAAATTTTGGAACTTTCTTAATTGTCTCTTTTGCCTCAATACAATTTGAACAAATTTAGATAGTTTTTCTCTTCAAACATATTAGTTAAAAAAAGAAAAAGTAATGCATTATAATAAGAAGTTTCCCTACTCCCATCTATCAATATATGCTTGATACAATATTGAAACTTCATATTGCTATTTATAATAGTCATCCAGTACAGTGTATTTTATACAATTGGCTCCATTACTTGTATTTTTGTTTAATTAAAATATTCAAATATTATATTTTTCTTAGCAATCAAATGCAACGACATTAACAACAAATTTAAAAATCAAAATATTACGTTTTTGCAATTTTAGAATTTTATAGTATGCTAGGGATAAATGTCTTATCAATAATCTATTGACATGACATTTTGCAACTTTCTTAATTGTCTCTTTTGCCTCAAAGAAATTCATACTCATTTATATAATTTTTCTTTTTAAACATATTACTTAAAAATGGTAAAAGTAATGGACTCTAATAAGCGGTTTCCCCACTCCCAGCTATAGATATATGCTTGATACAACATTGAAGTTTCAAATTGCTATTTATAATAGTCATCATGTAAAGTGTATTTTATACAATTGGGTCCATTACTTGTATTTTTGTTCAATTAAAAAAATTCAAATATTCTATTTTTCCGATCAATCAAATACAACGATATTAACAATAAATTTAAAAATCCAAATATTGCATTTTCACAATTTTAGAATTTTAAAGTCTGCTAGAGAGAAAAGTCTTGTCAATAATATGTTGACTTAAAATTTTGAAACTTTCTTAATTGTCTCTTTTGCCTTAATGCAATTCGAATTGATTTATGTAGTTTTTCTTTTCAAACTTATTACTTAAGAAAAGTAAAAGTAATGGACTCTAATAAGATGTTTCTCCACTCCCATCTATAGATATAAGCTGGATAAAACATTGAAGTATCAGATTGCTATTTATAATATTCATCAAATCAAGTGTATTTTATACAATAGGGTCCATTACTTATATTTTTGTTCAATTAAAATATTCAAATATTATATTTCTCTAAGCAATCAAATGCAACGACATTAACAACAAATTTAAAAATCAAAATATTGTGTTTTTGCAATTTTAGAATTTTAAAATCTGCTAGGATCAAATGTCTTGTGAATAATCTATTGACTTAAAATTTTGCAAGTTTTTTAATTTTCTGATTTTCCTTAATGCAATTTGAAATGATTTATATAATTTTTGTAATCAAACATATTACTTATGAAAAAGTAAAAACGATGGACTTTAATAAGAGGTTTGCCCACTCCCGTCTATTGATATTTGTTGGACACAACATTAAAGCTTTAGATTGCTATTTATAATATTCTTTCAGAAAAGTGTATTTTCTACAATTAGGTCCTTTATTTGAATTTTTGTTCAATTAAAATTTTAAAAGATTATTTCTTTCTCAACAATCATATGCAATGACATTAACATCATATTTTAAAATCAAAATATTGGGTTTTTGCAATTTTAGAATTCTAAAGTCTGCTAGGGATAAATGTCTTGTTAATAATCCATTGACTTAAGATTTTGCAACTTTCTTAATTGTTTCCTTTGCCTCAATGCAATTCGAACTGATTTATATAGTTTTTCTTTTCAAGCATATTACTTAAAAAAAGTAAAAGTAAAACTTTCTTAATTGTTTCCTTTCCCATTCTCGTCCTTAGATATATGCTTGATACAACATCGAAGCATCAGATTGTTATTTTTAATATTCATCTAATAAAATGTATTTTATACAATTTGGTCCATTACTTGTATTTTTGTTCAATTAAAATATTCAAATATTATATTTTTCTCAGCAATCAAATGCAACGAGATTAACAACAAATTTAAAAATCAAAATATTGCGTTTCTGCAATTTTTAAATTTTAAAGTCTTCTAGAGATAACTATCCTATTAATAATCTGTTCACTTAAAATTTTGCAACTTTCTTAATTTTCTCATTTGCCTCAATGCAATTTGAAATGATTTAGATAATTTTTGTTATCAAACATATCACTTATGAAAATGTAAAAGCAATGGACTCTAATAAGAAGTTTCCCCACTCCCATCTATAGATATATGCTTGATACAACATTAATGCTTCAGATTGCTATTTATAATATTCATTCAGTAAAGTGTATTTTATACAATTGGGTTCATTACTTGTATTTTTGTTCAATTAAAATGTTCAAATATTATATTTTTCTCAGCAATCAAATGCAACTATATTAACAACAAATTTAAAAATCAAAATATTGCGTTTTTGCAATTTTAGAATTTTAAAGTCTGTTAGGGATAAATGTCTTATCAATAATCTGTTGACTTAAAATTGTGCAATTTTCTTAACTGTCTCCTTCGCCTCAATGCAATTCGAATTCATTTATATAGTTTTTCTTTTCAAACATATTACTTAAAAATGGTAAAAGTAATGGACTCTAATAAGCGGTTTCCCCTCTCCCAACTATAGATATATGCTTGATACAACATTGAAACTTCAGATTGCTATTTATAATAGTCATCCAGTAAAGTGTATTTTATACAATTTGGTCCATTACTCGTATTTTGTTCAATTAAAAAATCCAAATATTATATTTTTCCGATTAATCAAATGCAACGACATTAACAATCAATTTAAAAATCCAAATATTGCATTTTCACAGTTTTACAATTTTAAAATCTGCTAGGGATGAAAGTCTTGTCAATAATCTATTGACTTAAAATTTTGGAACTTTCTTAATTGTCTCTTTTGCTTCAATGCAATTCGAACAGATTTATATAGTTTTTCTTTTCAAACATATTACTTCAAAAAAGTAAAAGTAACAGACTCTAATGAGAAGTTTCCCCACTCCCATCTATTTATATATGTTTCATACAACTTTGAAACTTCATATTGCTATTTATAATAGTCATGCAATAAAGTGTATTTTATACAATTGGGTCCATTATTTGTATTTTTGTTCAATTAAAATAATCAAATATTATATTTTTCTCAGCAATCAAATGCAACGACATTAACAACAAATTTAAAAATCAAAATATTGCGTTTTTACAATTTTTGAATTTTAAAGTCTGCTAGCGATAAATTTCTTGTCAATAATCTGTTGACTTAAAATTTTGTAACTTTCTTAATTGTCTCTTTTGTCTCAAAGCAATTTGAACTGATTTATATAGTTTTTCTTTCAAACTTAGTACTTAAAAAAAGTAAAAGTAATGGACTCTAATAAGAAGTTTCCCCACTCTCATCTATCGATATGTGCTTGATACAACATTGAAGTTTCAGATTGCTATTTATAATAGTTATCCAGTAAAATGTATTTTATACAATTGAGTCCATTACTTGTATTTTTGTTCAATTAAAATATTCAAATATTATATTTTTCTCAGCAATCAAATGCAACGACATTAACAACAAATTTAAAAATCAAAATATTGCGTTTTTGCTAGTTTAGAATTTTAAAGTCTACCAGGAATAAATGTCTTGTCAATTATTTGTTAATTTAACATTTTGCGACTTTCTTAATTGTCCCTTTTGCCTCAAAGAATTTCAAACTGATTTATATAATTTTTCTATCAAACTTATTACTTAAAAAAAGTAAAAGTAATGGACTCTAATAAAAAGCTTCCCCACTCCCATCTATTGATATATGCTTGAAACAACATTGAAGTTTCAGATTGCTATTTATAATAGTCATCCAGTAAAGTGTATTTTATACAATTGGGTCCATTACTTGTATTTTTGTTCTATTAAAATATTCAAATAATATATTTTTCTCAGCAATCAAATGCAATGATATTAACAACAAATTTAAAAATCAAAATATTGCGTTTTTGCAATTTTAGAATTTTAAAGTCTGTTAGGGATAAATGTCTTGTCAATAATCTGTTGACTTAAAATTGTGCAATTTTCTTAACTGTCTCCTTCGCCTCAATGCAATTCGAATTCATTTATATAGTTTTTCTTTTCAAACATATTACTTAAAAATGGTAAAATAATGGACTCTAATAAGCGGTTTCCCCTCTCCCAGCTATAGATATATGCTTGATACAACATTGAAACTTCAGATTGCTATTTATAATAGTCACCAGTAAAGTGCATTTTATACAATTGGATCCATTACTTGTATTTTTGTTCTATTAAAATATTCAAATATTATATTTTTCTCAGCAATCAAATGCAACGATATTAACAACAAATTTAAAAATCAAAATATTGTGTTTTTGCTAGTTTAGAATTTTAAAGTCTGCAAGGAATAAATGTCTTGTTAATAATCTGTTGACTTAAAATTTTGCAACTTTCTTAATTGTCTCTTTTGCCTCAATGCAATTAGAATTGATTTATATAATTTTTCTTTCAAACTTATTACTTAAAAAAAGTAAAAGTAATGGACTCTAATAAAAAGTTTCTCCACTCCCATCTATTGATATATGCTTGATACAACATTGAAGTTTCAGATTGCTATTTATAATAGTCATCTAGTAAAGTGTATTTTATACAATTGGGTCGATTACTTGTATTTTTGTTCTATTAAAATATTCAAATATTATATTTTTCCATCCAATCAAATGCAAGGACATTAACCATAAATTTAAAATGCCAAATTTTGCATTTTTGAAATTTTAGAATTTTAAAGTCTGCTAGGAATAAATGCATTGTCAATAATCTGTGGAATTAAAATTTTACAATTTTCTTAATTGTCTCCTTCGCCTTAATGCAATTCAAATTGATTTATATAGTTTTTCTTTTTTAACATATTACATAAAAAAGGAAAAAGTAATGGACTCTAATAAGAGGTTTCCCCACTCCCAGTTATAAATATCCAGTAAAGTGTATTTTATACAATTGGGTCCATTACTTGTATTTATGTTCAATTAAAAAATTCAAATATTATGCTTTTCCGATCAATCAAATGCAATGACATTAACAATAAATTTAAAAATCCAAACATTGCATTTTTGCAATTTTACAATTTTAAGGTCTGCTAAAGATAAAAGTCTTGTCAATAATCTGTTAACTTAAAATTTTGGAACTTTCTTAATTGTCTCTTTTGCCTTAAGGCAATCCAAACTGATTTATATAGTTTTTCTTTTCAAACTTATTACTTAAAAAAAGTAAAAGTAATGGACTCTAAAAGAAGTTTGCCTACTCCCATCTATAGATATATGCTTGATACAACTTTGAAACATCAAATTGCTATTTATAATCTTTGTCTAGTAAAGTGTATTTTATACAATTGGGTCCATTATTTGTATTTTTGTTCAATTAAAATATTCAAATATTATATTTTTCTGACCAATCAAATGTAACGACATTAACAACAAATTTAAAAATCGAAATATTGCATTTTTGCAATTTTAGAATTTTAAAATCTACTAGGGATAAATGTTTTGTCAATAATTTGTTGACTTAAAATTTTGCAACTTTCTTAATTTTCTGATTTGCCTCAATGCAATTTGAATTGATTTATATAATTTTTGTTATCAAACATATTACTTATGAAAAAGCAAAAGCGATGGACTCTAATAAGAGGTTTCCCCACTCCCATATATTGATATATGCTTGAGACAACATTAAAACTTTAGATTGCTATTTATAATATTCATCTAGAAAAGTGTATTTTATAGAATTAGGTGCATTATTTGAATTTTTGTTCAATTAAAATTTTCAAATATTATTTTTTTCTTAACAATCAAATGCAACGACATTAACATCATATTTAAAAGTTAAAATATTGGGTTTTTGCAATTTTAGAATTCTAAAGTCTACTAGGGATAAATGTCTTGTCAATAATCCGTTGACTTAAGATTTTGCAACTTTCTTAATTGTTTCCTTTGCCTTAATGCAATTCGAACTGATTTATATAGTTTTTCCTTTCAAACATATTACTTAAAAAAAGTAAAAGTAATAGACTCTAATAAAAGGTTTCCCCACTCCCATCTATAGATATATGTGTTGTTCCCACAGCCTTGTATGGGTTGTAATTGTTGTCAACGAGGGTTAAGTGTGCAAGAGAGTAAAGTCACATGGAAGGGCAGCAAAGTCACATGGAAGGGCAAGAAAGTAAATCTGCAGCATAAGGGCAAGAACGTAAATCTGCCATGTAAGCCCTATTAGGGTTTCATGGAAGAGAGTATATAAAGGCCTTGGAAGACAAAACTAGGGAAGAGGGCCAACACAATTGAATAAACAGCAACCCTACAGCAACCGGCCAAAAGGAAGAGAGAGCAGAACGGCAAGAGATCAGAAACAACACCACCAGGAGAGCAAACCGGAAACGTCACCACCGGGAGAGCAAACCAGAACGTGCAACCTCCTGCAAGCAAACCAGAAACACGTCCTGCAAGCAAACCAGAAACACGTCCTGCAAGCAAACCAGAAACACGTCCTGCAAGCAAACCAGAAACACATCCTGCAGGCAAACCAGAAACGCCTCCTGCAAGCAAACCAGAAACACATCCTGCAACCAAACCAGAAACGCACAACCAGCAAGAGGAGAAATAAGAAACAGACCACCCGGAAGAGAAGACAGCAGACCTGGTATCCGTGAGACCACCCGGAAGAGAAGACAGCAGACTAGAAGCGTGAGGCAGGGCAAGAGACGTGAACCAGAAAAACCAGTAGTGTAAGGCAGGCCAAGAGACGTGAAACAGCAGACCAGGAGCGTGAGACCAGAACGTGCAACGGCGTGACTGATCAGAAGCGTGGGGCAGGCCGTGAGACGTGAAACGGCAGACCAGAAGCTTGAGTGCAAGCTGTGAAACCTTGAGACGGTGAAAGCAGGAGCTGTGTGAGACAACCTAGAGAAGGAATTTGGCGAAGCATCGGAAAGAACTCAACGTATTTCTAGATTTCTTCAAGAGAGGTTAGAGAGCGTTGCGGTGAACTTCTAAGCGGCAGTGGAGCAGCCTTTCAATTCAACAGAGGCAAGACAAGCTAGACGAAGGGTAGACACAGTAAGTGACACTCTTTGTATTGTACTTGCTTAGTAATTGCAATAGTGAAAGGAGCAGAAGATTAAGACATCCATTGTAACTGGAATTCTCAAGTATAGTGGATAGTCTCGGTAAGGGAGAGTCCCTACCACCGTGGATGTACGTCACATTGACGGAACCACGTAAATCTCGTGTGTCCTTAATTTGCTTTACGTTCTGTGTTTTGAATTGAGTTGTGAACGCAGCTATAGTATCAGCCAACCCATAACCTAACGAAGACCTAAACAAGAACATCCGAATTGTCTATTAGGCAAGGTGTCTGAAAGGTGACTTTGGGGACTATTGTGATTAGTAGGTAGCAATAGATCTACCTTAGTCGAATCTGAGAAAGAGTTCGCTTTTAAGAAGAGATTGAAGTTGTTCACTTTCCTGCGAATTGTGAATTGTGGTGATACTGATTCACCCCCCCTCTCAGTATCACAAACTAGTAGATCCTAGGGTGAAGTTGGGAACTTCAATATGCTTGATACAACATTGAAGCATCAGATTGTTATTTATAATATTCATCCAATAAAGTGTATTTTATACAATTCGGTCCATTACTTGTATTTTTGTTCAATTAAAATATTCAAATATTATATTTTTCCGACCAATCAAATGCAACAACATTAACAACAAATTTAAAAATCAAAATATTGCGTTTCCGCAATTTTAAAATTTTAAAATCTACTAGGGATAAATGTCTTGTAAATAATTTGTTGACTTCAAATTTTGCAACTTTCTTAATTTTCTAATTTGCATCAATGCAATTTGAATTGATTTATATAATTTTTGTTATCAAACATATTACTTGGGAAAAAAAAAAAGCAATGGACTCCAATAAGAAGTTTCCCTACTCCCATCTATAGATATATGCTTTGTAAAACTTGAAACTTTAAATTGCTATTTATAATATTCATCCAGTAAAGTGTATTTTATACAATTAGGTCCATTACTTGTATTTTTGTTCAATTAAAATATTCAAATATTATATTTTTCTCATCAATCAAATGCAACGACATTAACAATAAATTTAAAAATCAAAATATTGCATTTTTGCAATTTTAGAATTTTAAATTCTGTTAGGGATAAATGTCTTGTCAATAATCTGTTGACGTAAAATTTTGAAACTTTCTTAATTGTCTCTTTTGTCTCAATGCAATTCGAGCTGATTTATGTAGTTTTTCTTTTCAAACTTATTACTTAAAAAAAGTAAAAGTAATGGACTCTAATAAGAAGTTTCCCAACTCCCATTTATAGATATAAGCTTGATACAACTTTCAAACTTCAGATTGCTGTTTATAACATTTGTCCAGTAAAGTGTATTTAATATAATTCGAGCCATTACTTGTATTTTTGTTCAATTAAAATATTCAAATATTATATTTTTCTCATAAATCAAATGCAATAACATTAACAACAAATTTAAAAATCAAAATATTGTGTTTTTGCAATTTTAGAATTTTAAAGTCTGCTAGGGATAAATGTCTTGTCAATAATCTGTTGACGTAATATTTTGAAACTTTCTTAATTGTCTCTCTTGTCATAATGCAATTCGAGCTGATTTATGTAGTTTTTCTTTTCAAACATATTACTTAAAAAAAGTAAAAGTAATGGACTCTAAAAAGAAGTTTCCCAACTCCCATCTATAGATATATGCTTGATACAACATTGAAACTTCATATTGTTGTTTATAATATTCGTCCAGTAAAGTGTTTTTTATATAATTCGGTCCAATACTTGTATTTTTGTTCAATTAAAATATTTAAATATTATATTTTTCTCAGCAATCAAATGCAACGACATTAACAACAAATTTAAAAATCAAAATATTGCGTTTTTGCAATTTTAGAATTTTGAAGTCTGCTAGTGATAAATATCCTGTCAATAATCTGTTGACTTAAAATTGTGGAACTTTCTTAATTGTCTCTTTTGCCTCAAGGCAATCCAAACTAATTTATATAGTTTTTCTTTTGAAACTCATTACTTAAAAAAAGTAAAAGTAATGGACTCTAATAAGAAGTTTCCCTACTTCCATTACTTGTATTTTTGTTCAATTTAAATATTCAAATATTATATTTTTCCGACCAATCAAATGCAACGACATTAACAACAAATTTAAAAATCAAAATATTGGGTTTTTGCAATTTTAGAATTTTAAAGTCTGCTAAGAATAAATGTCTTGTCAATAATTTGTTGACTTCAAATTTTGCAACTTTCTTAATTTTCTGATTTGCCTTAATGCAATCTAAAATGATTTATATAATTTTTGTTATCAAACATATTACTTATGAAAAAGTAAAAATAAAAGACTCTAATAAGAAGTTTCCCTACTCTGATCTATAGATATATGGTTGATACAACATTGAAGTATCAGATTGCTATTTATAGTATTGATACAGTAAAGTGTATTTTATACAATTGGGTCCATTAGATGTATTTTTGTTAAATTAAAATATTCAAATATTATATTTTTCCTAGCAATCACATGCAACGACATTAACGACAAATTCAAAAATCAAAATATTACGTTTTTGCACATTTAAAATTTTAAAATCTACTAGGGATAAATGTTTTGTCAATAACCTGTTGACTTAAAATTTTGAAACTTTCTTAATTTTCTGATTTGCCTCAATGCAATTTGAATTAATTTATATAATTTTCATTATCAAACATATTACTTATGAAAAAGTAAAAGCAATGGACTCTAATAAGAAGTTTCCCTACTCCCATCTATAGATATATGCTTGATACAACTTTGAAGTATCAGATTGCTATTTATAATATTGATCTAGTAAAGTGTATTCTATACAACTAGGTCCACTATTTGTATTTTTGTTCAATTAAAATGTTTAAATATTATATTTTTCTCAGCAATCAAATGCAACGACATTAACAACAAATTTAAAAATCAAAAAGTTGCATTTTTGCAATTTTAGAATTTTAAAATCTGTTAGGGATAAATGTCTTGTCAATAATCTGTTGACATAAAATTTTGCAATTTTCTTAACTGTCTCCTTTGCCTCAATACAATTCGAACTGATTTATATAGTTTTTCATTTCAAACATATTACTTAAAAAAGTAAAAGTAATGGACTCTACTAAGAAGTTTTCCCACTCTCATCTATAGATATATGCTTGCCACAACTTTGAAACTTTAGATTGCTATTTATAATATCCATCTAGTAAAGTGTATTTTTTACAATTGGATCCATTACTTGTATTTTTGTTCAATTAAAATATTCAAATATTATATTTTTCTCAGCAACAAAATGCAACGACATTAACAATAAATTTGAAAATCAAAATATTTCATTTTTCCAATTTTAGAATTTTAAAAATTGCTAGGAATAAATGTTTTGTCAATAATCTAATGACTTAAAATTTTGCAACTTTCTTAATTTTCTGATTTGCCTCAACGCAATTTGAATTGATTTATATAATTTTTGTTATTAAACATATTACTTATGAAAAAGTAAAAGCAATGAATTCTCATAAAAAGTTTCCCTACTCCCATTTATAGATATATGCTTGATACAACTTTGAAGTATCAGATTGCTATTTATAATATTAATCTAGTAAAGTGTATTCTATACAATTAGGTCCACTATTTGTATTTTTGTTCAATTAAAATATTTAAATATTATATTTTTCTCAGCAATCAAATGCAACGATATTAACAACAAATTTAAAAATCAAAAAGTTGCATTTTTACAATTTTAGAATTTTAAAATCTGTTAGGGATAAATGTCTTGTCAATAATCTGTTGACATAAAATTTTGCAATTTTCTTAACTGTCTCCTTCGCCTCAATACAATTCGAACTGATTTATATAGTTTTTCATTTCAAACATATTACTTAAAAAAAGTAAAAGTAATGGACTCTACTGAGAAGTTTTCCCACTCTCATCTATAGATATATGCTTGCCACAACTTTGAAACTTCAGATTGCTATTTATAATATTCATCTAGTAAAGTGTATATTTTACAATTGGATCCATTACTTGTATTTTTGTTCAATTAAAATATTCAAATATTATATTTTTCTCAGCAACCAAATGCAACGACATTAATAATAAATTTAAAAATCAAAATATTGCATTTTTACAATTTTAGAATTTTAAAAATTGCTAGGAATAAATGTCTTGTCAATAATCTAATGACTTAAAATTTTGCAACTTTCTTAATTTTTTGATTTGCCTCAATGCAATTTGAATTGATTTATATAATTTTTGTTATCAAACATATTACTTATGAAAAAGTAAAAGCAATGAACTCTCATAAAAAGTTTCCCTACTCCCATCTATAGATATATGCTTGATACAACTTTGAAGTATCGTATTGCTATTTATAATATTGATCTAGTAAGTGTATTTTATACAATTAGGTCCATTATTTGTATTTTTTTTTCAATTAAAATATTTAAATATTATATTTTCTCAGCAATCAAATGCAACGACATTAACAACAAATTTAAAAATCAAAAGTTGTTGTTTTTGCAATTTTAGAATTTTAAAGTCTACTAGGGATAAATGTCTTGTCAATAAATCTGTTGACATAAAATTTGCAAATTTCTCTTGACTGTCTCCTTCGCCTCAAATGCAATTCGAACTGATCTTATATAGTTTTATTATTCAAACATATTACTTAAAAAAGTAAAAAGTAATGGACTCTAATAGAAGTTTCCCTACACCCATCTATAGATATATGCTTGCCACAACTTTGAAGTCTCATATTGCTATTTATAATACAATCTAGTAAAGTGTATTTTATACAATTGGGTCCATTATTGTATTTTTGTTCAATTAAATATTCAAATATTATATTTTTCTCAGCAATCTAATTCAACGACAATGATAACAACAACAAATTTAAAAATGAAAATATTGCATTTTTACTATTTGAGAATTTTAAAATCTGCTAGGGATAAATGCCTTGTCAACAATCTGTTGACTTAAAATTTTGCAACTTTCTTAATTTTCTAATTTGCCTCAATGCAATTTGAAATGATTTATATAATTTTTGTTATCAAACATATTACTTATGAAAAAG
>JAIRCJ010000315.1:88639-181905 GCA_020883675.1 Bruguiera gymnorhiza | reverse complement strand
GATAAATGTCTTGTCAATAATCTGTTATCTTAAAATTTTGCAACTTTCATATTTTTTTGATTTGCCTTTATGCAATTTGAAATGATTTATATTATTTTTGTTATCAAACATATTACTTATGAAATGTAAAAAAAATGGACTCTAATAAGAAGTTTCCCTACTCCTATCTATAGATATATGCTTGATACAAAATTGAAGCATCAGATTGCTATTTATAATATTGATCTAGTAAAGTATATTTTATACAATTTGGTCCATTATTTGAATTTTTGTTCAATTAAAATATTCAAATATTATATTTTTCTCAGCAATCAAATGCAACGATATTAACAACAAATTTAAAAATCAAAATATTGCGTTTTTGGAATTTTAGAATTTTAAAGTTTGCTAGGGATAAATGTCTTGTCAATATTTTATGGGCTTAAAATTTTGGAACTTTCTTAATTGTCTCTTTTGCCTCAAAGCAATCCCAACTAATTTATATTGCTTTTCTTTTCAAACGTATTACTTAAAAAAAGTTAAACTAATGGACTTTAATAAGAAGTTTCCTAACTCACATCTATAGACATATGCTTGCTACAACTTCGAACCTTCAAATTGCAATTTATAATATTCATCCAATAAAGTATATTTTATACAATTGTGTCCATTACTTGGATTTTTGTTCAATTAAAATATTTAAATATTATATTTTTCTCAGCAATCAAATGCAACGACAACAACAACAAATTTAAAAATCAAAATACTGCGTTTTTACAATTTAAGAATTTTAAAATCTGCTAGGGATAAATGTCTTGTCAAAAATCTGTTGACTTAAAATTTTGCAACTTAATTTTCTGGTTTGCCTCAATGCAGTTTGAAATGATTTATATAATTTTTGTTACTAAACATATTACTTATGAAAAGTAAAAGTAATAGACTCTAATAAGAAGTTTCCCTACTCCCATCTATAGATATATGCTTGATACAACATTGAAGGATCAGATTGCTATTTATAATATTGATCCAATAAAGTGTATTTTTGTTCAATTAAAATATTCAAATATTATATTTTTCTCAGCAATCAAATGCAACGACATTAACAACAAATTTAAAAATCAAAATATTGCGTTTTTTAAATTTGAGAATTTTAAAGTCTGTTAGGGTTAAATGTCTTGTCAATAATCTGTTATCTTAAGATTTTGCAACTTTCTTAATTTTTTGATTTGCCTCAATACAATTTGAAATGATTTATATAATTTTTGTTATCAAACATATTAGTTATGAAAAATTAAAAACAATGGACTCTAACAAGAAGTTTCCCTACTCCTATCTGTAGATATGTGCTTGATACAAAATTAAAGCATGAGATTGCTATTTATAATATTGATCCAGTAAAGTGTATTTTATACAATTTGGTCCATTAGTTGTATTTTTGTTCAATTAAAATATTCAAATATTATATTTTTCTCAGCAATCAAATGCAACGACATTAACAACAAATTTAAAAATCAAAATATTACGTTTTTGCAATTTTAGAATTTTAAATTCTGCTAGGGATAAATGGCTTGTCAATAATCTGTTGACTTAAAATTTTGCAATTTTCTTAACTATCTCCATCGTCACAATGCAATTTGAATTGATTTATATATTTTCTTTTCAAACATATTACTTAAAAAAAGTAAAACTAATGGACTGTTTCCCCACTCCCATCTAGAGATATATGCTTGATACAGTATTGAACCATTAGATTGCTATTTATAATATTCATCCAATAAGGTGTATTTTATACAGTTGGGTCCATTAATTATATTTTTGTCCAATTAAAATATTCAAATATTATATTTTTCTCAGCAATCAAATGCACGACATGAACAACAAATTTAAAAATCAAAATATTGGGTTTATGCAATTTTAGAATTTTAAAATCTGCTAGGGATAAATGTCTTGTCAATAATCTGTTGACTTAAAATTTTTCAACTTTCTTAACTTCCTGATTTGCCTCAATGCAATTTGAAGTAATTTATAAATTTTTTGTTATTAAACATATAACTTATGAAAAAGTGAAAGCAATGGACTCTAATAAGAAGTTTCCCTACTCCCATCTATAGATATATGCTTGATACAAAATCGAAGCATCAGATTGCTATTTATAATATTGATCCAATAAAGTGTATTTTATACAATTGGGTCCTTGTATTTTTGTTCATTTAAAATATTCAAATATTATATTTTCTCAGCAATCAAATGCAACAACATGAACAACAAATTTAAAAATCAAAATATTATGTTTTTGCAATTTAGAATTTTAAGGTTTGCTAGGGATAAATATCTTGTTAATAATCTGTTGACTTAAAATTTTGCAACTTTATTAATTTTCTCATTTTCCATAATGCAATTTGAAATGATTTATATAATTTTTGTTATCAAACATATCACTTATGAAAAAGTAAAAGCAATGGACTCTAATAAGAAGTTTCGCCACTCCCGTCTATAGATATATATGCTTGATACAACATTGAAGTTTCAGATTGCTATTTAGAATATTCATCCAGTAAAGTGTATTTAATACAATTGGGTCCATTATTTTTATTTTTATTCAATTAAAATATTCCAATATTATAATTTTCTCAGCAATCAAATGCAACAACATCAACTACAAATTTAAACAACAAAATCTTGCGTTTTTGCAATTTTAGAATTTTAAAATCTGTTAGGGATAAATGTCTTGTCAATAATTTGTTGACTTAAAATTTTGCAACTTTCTTAATTTCTGATTTGCCTCAATGTAATTTGAAATGATTTATATTATTTTTGTTATCAACATATAGCAATGGAGTTTAATAAGAAATTTCCCTACTCCCATCTTTAGATATATGCTTGATATAAAATTGATGTATCAGATTGCTATTTATAATATTCATCCAGTAAAGTGTATTTTATACAATTGGGTCCATTACTTGGATTTTTATTCAATTAAAATATTCAAATATTATATTTTTCTTAGCAATCAAATGCAATGACATTAACAACAAATTTAAAAACAAAATCTTGTGTTTTTGCAATTTTAGAATTTTAAAATCTGCCAGGGATAAATGTGTTGTCAATAATCTGTTGACTTAAAATTTTGCAACTTTCTTAATTTTCTGATTTGCCTCAATGTAATTTGCATTGATTTATATTATTTTTGTTATCAACATATTACTTATAAAAAGTAAAAGCAATGGAGTTTAAAAAGAAATTTCCCTACTCCCATCTTTAGATATATGCTTGATACAAAATTGATGTATCAGATTGCTATTTATAATATTGATCCAGTAAAGTGTATTTTATACAATTGGGTCCATTACTTGTATTTTTGTTGAATTAAAATATTCAAATATTATATTTTTCTCAGCAATCAAATGCAATAACATTAACAACAAATTTAAAAATCAAAATATTGTGTTTTTGCAATTTTAGAATTTTAAAATCTGTTAGGGATAAATATCTTGTCAATAATCTGTTGACTTAAAATTTTGCAACTTTCTTAATTTTCTGATTTGCCTCAATGCAATTTGAAATGATTTATATAATTTTTGTTATCAAACATACTACTTAAAAAAAGTAAAAGCAATGGACTCTAATAAGAAGTTTCCCCACTCCCATCTATAGATATATGCTTGATACAACATTGAAGCATCGTATTAGTATTTATAATATTCATCCAGTAAAGTGTATTTTATACAATTTGGTCCATTATTTGTATTTTTGTTCTATTAAAATATTCAAATATTATATTTTTCTCAGCAATCAAATGCAACGACATTAAATACAAATTTAAAAATCAAAATATTGCGTTTTTGCAATTTTAGAATTTTAAAATCTGCTAGGGATAAATAGCTTGTCAATAATCTGTTAACTTAAAATTTTGCAATTTTCTTAATTATCTCTTTTACCTCAATGCAATTCGAACTGATTTATATAATTTTTCTTTTCAAACATATTACTTAAAGATAGTAAATGTAATGGACTCTAAGAAGAAGTTTTCCCACTCCTATCTATAGATATATACTTGGTACAACATTGAAATTTTAGATTGCTATTTATAATATTCATCTAGTAACATGTATTTTATACAATTGGGTCCATTATTTGTAATTTTGTTCAACTAAAATATTAAAATATTATATTTTTCTCAGCAATCAAATGCAACAACATTAACATCATATTTAAAAATCAAAATATTGGGTTTTCGCAATTTTAGAATTTTAAAGTCTAAGAAGGATAAATGTCTTGTCAATAATCCGTTGACTTAAAATTTTGCAACTTTCTTAATTGTCTCCTTTGCCTCAATGCAATTCGAACAGATTTATATAGTTTTTCTTTTCAAACAGATTACTTAAAAAAAGTAAAAGTATTGGACTCTAATAAGAAGTTCCCCACTCCCATCCTTAGATATATGTTTGATACAACATTGAAGCATCAGATAACTATTTATAATATTCATCCAATAAAGTGTATTTATACAATTTGGTCCATTACTTGTATTTTTGTTCAATTAAAATATTCAAATATTATATTTTTCTCAACAATCAAATGCAACGACATTAACAACATATTTTAAAATCAAAATATTGGGTTTTTGCAATTTTAGAATTTTAAAGTTTGCTAGGGACAAATGGCTTGTCAATAATCCGTTGACTTAAAATTTTGGAACTTTCTTAATTGTCTCTTTTGCCTCAATGCAATTTTAATTGATTTATATAGTTTTTCTTTCCAAACTTATTTCTTAAAAAAACTAAAAGTAATGGATCCCAATAAGAAGTTTCTCCACTCCCATCTATCGATATTTGCTAGGTACAACATTGAAGCCTCAGATTGCTATTTATAATATTCATCCAATAAAGTGTATTTTATACAATTCGGTCCATTACTTGTATTTTTGTTCAATTAAAATATTCAAATATTATATTTTTCTCAGCAATCAGATGCAATGAGATTAACAACAAATTTAAAAATCAAAATATTGCATTTTTGCGATTTTAGAATTTTAAAGTCTGCTAGGGATAAATATCTTGTCAATAATCTTTTGACTTAAAATTTCGCAGCTTTCTTAATTGTCTCGTTTGCCTCAATGCAATTCGAACTGATTTATATAGTTTTTCTTTCCAAACTTATTACTTAAAAAAACTAAAATAATGTACTCTAATAAGAAGTTTCTCCACTCTCATCTATAGATATATACTTGGTACAACATTAAAGCATCAGATTGTTATTTATAATATTCATGCAATAAAGTGTATTTTGTACTATTGGGTCCATTATTTGTATTTTTGTTCAATTAAAATATTCAAGTATTATATTTTTTCGACCAATCAAATGCAACGATATTAACAATAAATTTAAAAATCCAAATATTGACTTTTCATAATTTTAGAATTTTAAAGTTTGCTAAGGATAAATGCATTGTCAATAATCTGTTGAAATAAAATTTTGCAATTTTCTTAATTGTCTCCTTCACCTCAATGCAATTCGAACAGATTTATATAGTTTTTCTTTTCAAATAGATTACTTAAAAAAATTAAAAAGTAATGGACATTAATAAGAAGTTTCCCCACTCCCATCCTTAGATATTTGCTTGATACAATATTAAAGTATCAGATTGCTATTTATAATTTTCATCCAATAAAGTGTGTTTTTTACAATTTGATCTATTACTTGTATTTTTGTTCAATTAAAATATTCAAATATTATATTTTTCTCAACAATCAAATGCAATGAGATTAACAACAAATTTAAAAATCAAAATATTGCGTTTTTGCAATTTTAGAATTTTAAAGTCTGCTAGGGATAAATATCTTGTCAATAATCTATTTACTTAAAATTTTGCAACTTTCTTAATTTTCTCATTTGCCTCAGTGCAATTTCAAATGATTTATATTGTTTTTGTTATCAAACATATCACTGATGAAAAAGTAAAAGCAATGGACTCTAATAAGAAATTTCCCCACTCCCATCTATAGATATATGCTTGATACAACATTGAAACATTAGATTGCTATTTAGAATATTCATCCAGAAAAGTGTATTTTATACAATTGGGTCTATTACTTGTATTTTTGTTCAATTAAAATATTCAAATATTATATTTTTCTCAACAATCAAATGCAACTGCATTAACAACAAATTTAAAGATCAAAATATTGCGTTTTTGCAATTTTAGAATTTTAAAGTCTACTAGGGATAAATGTCGTCTCAATAATCTGTTGATTTAAAATTTTGCATCTTTCTTAAGTATCTTTTTTGCCTCAATGCAATTCAAACTGATTTATATAGTTTTTTTTTTTCCAAACTTATTACTTAAAAGAAGTAAAAGTAATGGATTCTAATAAGAAGTTCTCCATTCCTATCTATAGATATATGCTTGGTACAACATCGAAGCATCAGATTGTTATTTATAATATTCATCCAATAAAGTGTATTTTATACAATTGGGTCCATTACATGTATTTTTGTTCAATTAAAATATTCAAATATTATATTTTTCTTAGTAATCAAATGTAATGACATTAACAACAAATTTTCAAAATCAAAATGTTGCATTTTTGCAATTTTAAAATTTTAAAGTCTGCTAGGGATAAATATGTTGTCAATAATCTTTTGACTTAAAATTTTGCAACTTTCTTAATTTTCTCATTTGCCTCAATGCAATTTTAAAAGATTTATATAATTTTTGTTATCAAACATATCACTTATGAAAAAGTAAAAGTAATGGANAGTAATGGACTTTAATAAGAAGTTTCCCCACTCCCATCTATAGATATATGCTTGATACAACATTGAAGTTCAGATTGCTATTTATAATATTCATCCAGTAAAGTGTATTTTATACAATTGGGTCCATTACTTGTATTTTTGTTCAATTAAAATATTCAAATATTATATTTTTTCTCAGCAATCAAATGCAACGACATTAACAACAAATTTAAAAACAAAATATTGTGTTTTTGCAATTTTAGAATTTTAAAGTCTGCTAGGGATAAATGTCTTGTCAATAAATCTGTTGACTTAAAATTTTCAACTTCTTAACTTCCTGATTTGCTCAATGCAATTCGAACTAATTTATAATTTTTGTTATTCAAACATATAACTTATGAAAAAGTGAAAGCAAATGGACTCTAATAAGAAGTTTCCCCTACTCCGCATCTATAGATTATATCGCTTGATACCAAAATGAAAGCCTTCAGATTGCTTATTTATAATATTGTCCAGAAAAGTGTATTTTTATACAATTGGGTCCATTACTTGTATTTTGTTCAATTAAAATATTCAAATATTATAATTTTCTCAGCAATCAAATGCAACAACATGAACACAAATTTAAAATCAAAAATATTATGTTTTTGGGCATTTAGAATTTTAAAGGTTTGCTAGGGATAATATTCTTGTTAAATAATCTGTTGACTTAAAATTTTGCCACTTCTTAATTTTCTATTTGCCTAATGAATTTGAAATGATTTATAATTTTTCTTTTCAAACATATTACTTAAAAAAAGTAAAAGCAATGGACTCTAATAAGAAGTTTCCCCACTCCCATCTATAGATATATGCTTGATACAACATTGAAGCATCAGATTGCTATTTATAATATTCATCCAGTAAAGTGTATTTTATACAATTGGGTCCATTATTGTATTTTTGTTCTAATTAAAATATTCAAATATTATATTTTCTCAGCAATCAAATGCAACGACATTAAAACAAATTTAAAAAATCAAAATATTGCGTTTTTGCAATTTAGAATTTAAAATCTACCAGGAATAAATGTCTTGTCAATAATCTGTTACTTAAAATTTTGCAACTTTCTTAATTTCTCTTTTACCTCAATACAATTTCGAACTGGATTTATATAATTTTTCTATCAAACATATTACTTAAGAAAAAGTAAAGTAATGGACTCTAATAAGAAGTTTTCCCTACTCCCATCTATAGATATATGCTTGAACAACATTGAAGTTTCAGATTGCTATTTATAATATTGCATCCAGTAAAGTGTATTTTATACAATTGGGTCCATTATTGTATTTTTGTTTAATTAAAATATTTCAAAATATTATATTTTTCTCAGCAATCAAATGCAACGACATTAACAACAAATTTAAAAATCAAAATATTGCGTTTTTGCAATTTTAGAATTTAAAGTCTTAGGGATAAATGTCTTGTCAATAATCTGTTGACTTAAATTTGCAACTTTCTTAATTGTCTCCTTTGCCTCAATGCAATTCGAACTGATTTATATAGTTTTTCTTTTCAAACATATTACTTAAAAAAGTAAAAGTAATGGACTCTAATAAGAAGTTTCCCCACTCCCATCTATAGATATATGCTTGATACAACATTGAAGCTTCAGATTGCTATTTATAATATTCATCCAGTAAAGTGTATTTTATACAATTGGGTCCATTACTTGTATTTTTGTTCAATTAAAATATTCAAATATTATATTTTTCTCAACAATCAAATGCAACGACATTAACAACAAATTTAAAATCAAAATATTGGGTTTTTGCAATTTTAGAATTTTAAAGTCTGCTAGGGATAAATGTCTTGTCAATAATCTGTTGACTTAAAATTTTGCAACTTTCTTAATTGTCTCTTTTGCCTCAATGCAATTTGAATTGATTTATATAGTTTTCTTTTCAACATATTACTTAAAAAAAGTAAAAGTAATGGACTCTAATAAGAAGTTTCTCCACTCCCATCTATAGATATATGCTTGATACAACATTGAAGCTTCAGATTGCTATTTATAATATTCATCCAGTAAAGTGTATTTTATACAATTGGGTCCATTACTTGTATTTTTGTTCAATTAAAATATTCAAATATTATATTTTTCTCAGCAATCAAATGCAACGACATTAACAACAAATTTAAAAATCAAAATATTGCATTTTTGCAATTTTAGAATTTTAAAGTCTGCTAGGGATAAATGTCTTGTCAATAATCTTTTGACTTAAAATTTGCAACTTTCTTAATTGTCTCCTTTGCCTCAAATGCAATTCGAACTGATTTATATATATTTTTCTTTCAAACATATTACTTAAAGATAGTAATGTAATGGACTCTAAGAAGAAAGTTTTTCCGCACTCCTATTCTATAGATATATACTTGGTACAACATTGAAATTTTAAGATTGCTATTTATAATATTCATCTAGTAACATGTATTTTTATACAATCTGGGTCCATTATTTGGTAATTTGTTCAACTAAAATATTAAAATATTATTTTTTTCTCCAGACAATCAAATGCACAACATTAACATCATACTTTAAAAATCAAAAATATTGGGTTTTCGCAATTTTAGAATTTTAAAGTCTAAGAGGATAATGTTTGTCCAATAATCCGTTGACTTAAAATTTTGCAACTTTCTTAATTGTCTCCTTTGCCTCAATGCAATTCGAAACAGAATTATATAAGTTTTTCTTTTCAAACATATTACTTAAAAAAAGTAAAAGTAATGGACTCTAATAAGAAGTTTCCCCACTCCCATCTATAGATATTGCTTGATACAACATTGAAGTATCAGATTGCTATTTATAATATTCATCCAATAAAGTGTATTTTATACAATTTGGTCCATTACTTGTATTTTTGTTCAATTAAAAATATTCAAATATTATATTTTTCTCACAATCAAATGCAACGACATTAACAACAAATTTAAAAATCAAAATATTGCGTTTTTGCAATTTTAGAATTTTAAAGTCTGCTAGGGATAAATATCTTGTCAATAATCTGTTGACTTAAAATTTTGCAACTTTCTTAATTTCTCATTTGCCTCAATGCAATTTCAAATGATTTATATTGTTTTTGTTATCAAACATATTACTTATGAAAAAGTAAAAGCAATGGACTCTAATAAGAAGTTTCCCACTCCCATCTATAGATATATGCTTGATACAACATTGAAACTTTAGATTGCTATTTATAATATTCATCCAGTAAAGTGTATTTTATACAATTGGGTCATTACTTGTATTTTTGTTCAATTAAAATATTCAAATATTATATTTTTCTCAGCAATCAAATGCAATAACATTAACAACAAATTTAAAAATCAAAATATTGGGTTTTTGCAATTTTAGAATTTTAAAGTCTGCTAGGGATAAAATATCTTGTCAATAATCTGTTGACTTAAAATTTTGCAACTTTCTTAATTTTCTGATTTGCCTCAATGCAATTTGAAATGATTTATATAATTTTTCTTTATCAAACATATTACTTAAAAAAGTAAAAAGCAATGGACTCTAATAAGAAGTTTCCCCACTCCCATCTATAGATATATGCTTGATACAACATTGAAGATCGTTATTAGTATTTATAATATTCATCCAGTAAAGTGTATTTTATACAATTGGGTCCATTATTTGTATTTTTGTTCTATTAAAATATTCAAATATTATATTTTTCTCAGCAATCAAATGCAACGACATTAAATACAAATTTAAAAATCAAAATATTGCGTTTTTGCAATTTTTAGAATTTTAAAGTCTGCTCAGGGAATAAATAGCTTGTCAATAATCTTTTGACTTAAAATTTTGCAACTTTCTTAATTTTCTCATTTGCCTCAATGCAATTTTAAAAGATTATATAATTTTGTTATCAAACATATCACTTATGAAAAAGTAAAAGTAATGGACACTAATAAGAAGTTTCCCCTCTCTCATCTATAGATATACACTTGATACGACATTGAAGCTCAAATTATTATTTATAATATTGATCCAATAATGTGGTATTTTATACAATTGGATCGATTTATTAGTATTTTTGTTCAATTAAATTATTAAATATTATATTTTTCTCAACAATCAAATGCAACAACATTAACAACATATTTAAAAATCAAATATTGGGTTTTTGCAATTTTAAATTTTTAAAGTCTGTTGGTTAAATGTCTTGTCAATAATCTGTTGACTTAAAATTTTGCAACTTTCTTAATTGTCTCCTTTCCTCAATGCAATTCGAATTGATTTATATAGTTTTTCTTTTCAAACATATTACTTAAAAAAAGTAAAAGTAATGGACTCTAATAAGAAGTTTCCCACTCCCATCTATCGATATATGCTTGATACAACATTGAAGCATTCAGATTGCTATTTATAATATTCATCCAATAAAGTGTATTTTATACAATTGGTCCATTACTTGTATTTTTGTTCAATTAAAATATTCAAATATTATATTTTTCTCAACAATCAAATGCAACGACATTAACAACAATTTAAAAATCAAAAATATTGCTTTTTGCAATTTTAGAATTTTAAAGTCTGCTAGGGATAAATGTCTTCTCAATAATCTGTTGACTTAAAATTTTGCAACTTCCTTAATTGTCTCATTTGCCTCAATGCAATTCGAAATGATTTATATAATTTTTCTTTTCAAACATATTACTTAAAAAAAGTAAAAGTAATGGACTCTAATAAGAAGTTTCCCCACTCCATCTATAGATATATGCTTGATACAACATTGAAGTTTCAAGATTGCTATTATAATATTCATCCAATAAAGTGTATTTTATACAATTGGGTCCATTACTTGTATTTTTGTTCAATTAAAATATTCAAATATTATATTTTTCTCAGCAATCAAATGCAACGACATTAACAACAAATTTAAAAATCAAAATATTGCGTTTTTGCAATTTTAGAATTTTTAAAAGTCTGCTAGGGATAAATATCTTGTCAATAATCTGTTGACTTAAAATTTTGCAACTTTCTTAATTTTCTCATTTGCCTCAATGCAATTTCAAATGATTTATATAATTTTTTGTTATCAAACATATTACTTAAAAAAGTAAAAGCAATGGACTCTAATAAGAAGTTTCCCCACTCCATCTATAGATATATGCTTGATACAACATTGAAGCATTCAGATTGCTATTTATAATATTGATCAGTAAAGTGTATTTATACAATTGGTCCATTATTGTATTTTTGTTCAATTAAAATATTCAAATATTATATTTTTCTCAGCAATCAAATGCAACGACATTAACAACAAATTTAAAAATCAAAATATTGGGTTTTTGCAATTTTAGAATTTTAAAGTCTGCTAGGGATAAATGTCTTGTCAATAATCTGTTGACTTAAAATTTTGGAACTTTCTTAATTATCTCTTTGCCTCAATGCAATTCGAACTGATTTATATAGTTTTTCTTTCAAACTTATTACTTAAAAAAAGTAAAAGTAATGGACTCTAATAAGAAGTTTCTCCACTCCCATCTATAGATATATGCTTGATACAACATTGAAGCTCAGATTGCTATTTATAATATTCATCCAATAAAGTGTATTTTATATAATTGGGTCCATTACTTGTATTTTTGTTCAATTAAAATATTCAAATATTATATTTTTCTCAGCAATCAAATGCAACGACATTAACAACAATTTAAAAATCAAAAATATTGGGTTTTTGCAATTTTAGAATTTTAAAGTCTGCTAGGGATAAATGTCTTGTCAATAATCTGTTGACTTAAAATTTTGCAACTTTCTTAATTTTCTCATTTGCCTCAATGCAATTTGAAATGATTTATATAATTTTTGTTATCAAACATATCACTTATGAAAAAGTAAAAGCAATGGACTCTAATAAGAAGTTTCCCCACTCCTATTTATAGATATATGCTTGATACAACATTGAATCTTCAAATTGTTATTTATAATATTGGTCCAATAAAGTGTATTTTATACAATTGGGTCCATTATTTGTATTTTTGTTCAATTAAAATATTAAAATATTATATTTTTCCCAACAATCAAATGCAACGACATTAACAACATATTTAAAAATCAAAAATATTGGGTTTTTGCAATTTTAGATTTTAAAGTCTACTTGGGATAAATGTCTTCTCAATAATCTGTTGACTTAAAATTTTGCAACTTTCTTAATTGTCTCTTTTGCCTCAATGCAATCCGAACTGATTTATAAAGTTTTTCTTTTCAAACATATTACCTAAAAAAGTAAATGTAATGGACTCTAAAAAGAAGTTTCTCCATTCCCATCTATAGATATATGCTTGATACAACATTGAAGCATCAGGTTGCTATTTATAATATTCATCCAATAAAGTATATTTTATTTAATTCTGTCCATTACTTGTATTTTTGTTCAATTAAAATATTGAAATATTATATTTTTCTCAGCAATCAAATGCAACGACATTAACAACATATTCTAAAATCAAAATATTGGGTTTTTGCAATTTTAGAATTTTAAAGTATGCTAGGCACAAATGGCTTGTCAATAATCCGTTGACTTAAAATTTTGGAACTTTCTTAATTGTCTATTTGCCTCAATGCAATTTTAACTGATTTATGTAGTTTTTTTTCCAAACTTATTTCTTAAAAAAACTAAAAGAAATAGACTGCAATAAGAAGTTTCTCCACTCCCATCTATCGATATTTGCTCGGTACAACATTGAAGCCTCAGATTGCTATTTATAATATTCATCCAATAAAGTGTATTTTATACAATTCAGTCCCTTACTTGTATTTTTGTTCAATTAAAATATTGAAATATTATATTTTTCTCAGCAATCAAATGCAACGACATTACAACAATTTAAAAATCAAAATATTGTGTTTTTGCAATTTTAGAATTTTAAAGTCTACTAGGATAAATGTCTTGTCAATAATCTGTTGACTTAAAATTTTGCAACTTTCTTAATTTCTCATTTGCCTCAATGCAATTTGAAATGATTTATATAATTTTTGTTATCAAACATATCACTTATGAAAAAGTAAAAGCAATGGACTCTAATAAGAAGTTTCCCCACTCCCATCTATAGATATATGCTTGATACAACATTGAAATTCAGATTGCTATTATAATATTCATCCAGTAAAGTGTATTTTATACAATTGGGGTCCATTACTTGTATTTTTGTTCAATTAAAATATTCAAATATTATATTTTTCTCAGCAATCAAATGCAACGACATTAACACAAATTTAAAAATCAAAATATTGCGTTTTTGCAATTTTAGAATTTTAAAGTCTGCTAGGGATAAATGTCTTGTCAATAATCTGTTGACTTAAAATTTTGCAACTTTCTTAACTGTCTCCTTCGCCTCAATGCAATTCAAACTGATTTATATAGTTTTTCTTCTCAAACATATTACTTAAAAAAAGTAAAAGTAATGGACTTTAATAAGAAGTTTCTCCACTCCCATCTATAGATATATGCTTGATACAACATTGAACGTTCAATTGTTATTTATAATATTGATCTAGTAAAGTGTATTTTATACAATTGGGTCCATTACTTCTATTTTTGTTCAATTAAAATATTCAAATATTATATTTTTCTCAGCAATCAAATGCAACGACATTAACAACAAATTTAAAAATCAAAATGTTGCGTTTTTGCAATTTTAGAATTTTAAAGTCTGCTAGGGATAAATGTCTTGTCAATAATCCGTTGACTTAAAATTTTGCAACTTTCTTAATTGTCTCCTTTGCCTCAATGCAATTCGAACTAATTTATATAGTTTTTTTTTCAAACATATTACTTAAAAAAAAGTAAAAGTAATGGACTTTAATAAGAAGATTTCCCACTCCCATCTATAGATATATGCTTGATACAACATTGAAGCTTCATATTGCTATTTATAATATTCATCCAGTAAAGTGTATTTTATACAATTGGGTCCATTACTTGTATTTTTGTTCAATTAAAATATTCAAATATTATATTTTTCTCAGCAATCAAATGCAACGACATTAACAACAAATTTAAAAATCAAAATATTGCGTTTTTGCAATTTTAGAATTTTAAAGTCTGCTAGGGATAAATGTCTTGTCAATAATCTGTTGACTTAAAATTTTGCAACTTTCTTAATTTTCTCATTTGCCTCAATGCAATTTCGAAAGATTTATATAATTTTTGTTATCAAACATATCACTTATGAAAAAGTAAAAGCAATGGACTCTAATAAGAAGTTTCCCCACTCCCATCTATAGATATATGCTTGATACAACATTGAACTTCAGATTGCTATTTATAATATTCATCCAGTAAAGTGTATTTTATACAATTGGGTCCATTACTTGTATTTTTGTTCAATTAAAATATTCAATATTATATTTTTCTTAGCAATCAAATGCAACGACATTAACAACAAATTTAAAAATCAAAATATTGTGCTTTTTGCAATTTTAGAATTTTAAAGTCTGCTAGGGATAAATGTCTTGTCAATAATCTGTTGACTTAAAATTTTGCAACTTTCTTAATTGTCTCCTTTGCCTCAATGCAATTCGAAATGATTTATATAAGTTTTTCTTTCAAACATATTACTTAAAAAAGTAAAAGTAATGGACTTCTAATAAGAAGTTTCCCCATCTCCATCTATAGATATATGCTTGATACAACATTGAAACTTCAGATTGCTATTTATAATATTCATCCAGTAAAGTGTATTTTATACAATTGGGTCCATTATTGTATTTTTGTTCAATTAAAATATTCAAATATTATATTTTCTCAGCAATCAAAATGCAACGACATTAACAACAAATTTTAAAATCAAAATATTGCGTTTTTGCAATTTTAGAATTTTAAAGTCTGCTAGGGATAAATGTCTTGTCAATAATCTGTTGAACTTAAAATTTTGCAACTTTCTTAATTGTCTCCTTTGCCTCAATGCAATTCAAACTGATTTATATAGTTTTTCTTTTCAAACATATTACTTAAAAAAAGTAAAAGTAATGGACTCTAATAAGAAGTTTCCCCACTCCCATCTATAGATATATGCTTGATACAACATTGAAGCTTCAGATTGCTATTTATAATATTCATCCAGTAAAGTGTATTTTATACAATTGGGTCCATTACTTGTATTTTTGTTCAATTAAAATATTCAAATATTATATTTTTCTCAGCAATCAAATGCAACGACATTAACAACAAATTTAAAAATCAAAATATTGCGTTTTTGCAATTTTAGAATTTTAAAGTCTACTAGGGATAAATGTCTTGTCAATAATTCTGTTGACTTAAAATTTTGCAACTTTCTTAATTGTCTCCTTTGCCTCAATGCAATTCGAAACTGATTTATATAGTTTTTCTTTTCAAACATATTACTTAAAAAAAGTAAAAGTAATGGACTCTAATAAGAAGTTTCCCACTCCCATCTATAGATATATGCTTGATACAACATTGAAGCTTCAATTGCTATTTATAATATTCATCCAATAAAGTGTATTTTATACAATTGGGTCCATTACTTGTATTTTTGTTCAATTAAAATATTCAAATATTATATTTTTCTCAGCAATCAAATGCAACGACATTAACAACAAATTTAAAAATCAAAATATTGCGTTTTTGCAATTTTAGAATTTTAAAGTCTGCTAGGGATAAATGTCTTGTCAATAATCTGTTGACTTAAAATTTTGCAACTTTCTTAATTGTCTCATTTGCCTCAATGCAATTGAAATGATTTATATAATTTTTCTTATCAAACATATTACTTAAAAAAAGTAAAAGTAATGGACTCTAATAAGAAGTTTCCCCACTCCCATCTATAGATATATGCTTGATACAACATTGAAGTTTCAGATTGCTATTTATAATATTCATCCAGTAAAGTGTATTTTATACAATTGGGTCCATTACTTGTATTTTTGTTCAATTAAAATATTCAAATATTATATTTTTCTCAGCAATCAAATGCAACGACATTAACAACAAATTTAAAAATCAAAATATTGCGTTTTTGCAATTTTAGAATTTTAAAGTCTGCTAGGGATAAATGTCTTGTCAATAATCTGTTGACTTAAAATTTTGCAACTTTCTTAATTGTCTCCTTTGCCTCAATGCAATTCGAACTGATTTATATAGTTTTTCTTTTCAAACATATTACTTAAAAAAAGTAAAAGTAATGGACTCTAATAAGAAGTTTCCCCACTCCCATCTATAGATATATGCTTGATACAACATTGAAGCTTCAGATTGCTATTTATAATATTCATCCAGTAAAGTGTATTTTATACAATTGGGTCCATTACTTGTATTTTTGTTCAATTAAAATATTCAAATATTATATTTTTCTCAGCAATCAAATGCAACGACATTAACAACAAATTTAAAAATCAAAATATTGGCTTTTTGCAATTTTAGAATTTTAAAGTCTGCTAGGGATAAATGTCTTGTCAATAATCTGTTGACTTAAAATTTTGCAACTTTCTTAATTGTCTCCTTTGCCTCAATGCAATTCAAACTGATTTATATAGTTTTTCTTTTCAAACATATTACTTAAAAAAAGTAAAAGTAATGGACTCTAATAAGAAGTTTCCCCACTCCCATCTATAGATATATGCTTGATACAACATTGAACTTCAGATTGCTATTTATAATATTCATCCAGTAAAGTGTATTTTATACAATTGGGTCCATTACTTGTATTTTTGTTCAATTAAAATATTCAAATATTATATTTTCTCAGCAATCAAATGCAACGACATTAACAACAAATTTAAAAATCAAAATATTGCCTTTTTGCAATTTTAGAATTTTAAAGTCTGCTAGGGATAAATGTCTTTGTCAATAATCTGTTGACTTAAAATTTTGCAACTTTCTTATTTTCTCATTTGCCTCAATGCAATTTTCAAAATGATTTATATAATTTTTGTTATCAAACATATCACTTATGAAAAAGTAAAAGTAATGGACTCTAATAAGAAGCTTCCCCACTCCATCTATAGATATATGCTTGATACAACATTGAACTTTCAGATTGCTATTTATAATATTGATCCAGTAAAAGTGTATTTATACAATTGGGTCCATTACTTCTATTTTTGTTCAATTAAAATATTCAAATATTATATTTTTCTCAGCAATCAAATGCAACAACATTAACAACAAATTTAAAAATCAAATATTGCGTTTTTGCAATTTAGAATTTTAAAGTTCTACTAGGGATAAATGTCTTGTCAATAATCTGTTGACTTTAAAATTTTGCAACTTTCTTAATTGTCTCCTTTGCCTCAATGCAATTCGAACTGATTTATAAAGTTTTTCTTTTCAAACATATTACTTAAAAAAGTAAAAGTAATGGACTCTAATAAGAAGTTTCCCCACTCCCATCTATCGATATATGCTTGATGCAACATTGGAGTATCAGATTGCTATTTATATTATTCATCCAATAAAATGTATTTTATACAATTGGGTCCATTGCTTGTATTTTTGTTCAATTAAAATTTTAAATATTATATTTTTCTAAGTAATCAAACGCAACGCCTTTAAGAACAAATTTAAAAGTCAAAATATTGTGTTTTTGCAATTTTAGAATTTTAAAGTCTGTTAGGGATAAATATTTTGTCAGTAATCAGTTGACTTAAAATTTTGCAACTTCCTTAATTTTCTCATTTGCCTCAATGTAATTTCAAAAGATTTATATAATTTTTGTTAGGAAACATATCTCTTATGAAAAGGTAAAAGCAATGGATTTCTAATCAGAAGTTTCCCCACTCTCATCTATAGATATATACTTTGATACAACATTGAATCTTGAAATTGTTATTTATAATATTGATCCAGTAAAGTATATTTTATACAATTGGATCCATTACTTGTATTTTTGTTCAATTAAAATATTCAAATATTATATTTTCTCAGCAATCAAATGCAACGACATTAACAACAAATTTAAAAATCAAAATATTGCGTTTTTGCAATTTTAGAATTTTAAAGTCTGCTAGGGATAAATGTCTTGTCAATAATCTGTTGACTTAAAATTTTGGAACTTTCTTAATTGTCTCTTTGCCTCAATGCAATTCGAACTGATTTATAAGTTTTTCTTTTCAAACATATTACTTAAAAAAGTAAAAGTAATGGACTCTAATAAGAAGTTTCCCCACTCCCATCTATAGATATATGCTTGATACAACATTGAAACTTCATATTGCTATTTATAATATTCATCCAATAAAGTGTATTTTATACAATTGGGTCCATTACTTGTATTTTTGTTCAATTAAAATATTCAAATATTATATTTTTCTCAGCAATCAAATGCAACGACATTAACAACAAATTTAAAAATCAAAATATTGCGTTTTTGCAATTTTAGAATTTTAAAGTCTGCTAGGGATAAATGTCTTGTCAATAATCTGTTGACTTAAAATTTTGCAACTTTCTTAATTGTCTCCTTTGCCTCAATGCAATTCGAACTGATTTATAAAGTTTTTCTTTTCAAACATATTACTTAAAAAAGTAAAAGTAATGGACTCTAATAAGAAGTTTCCCCACTCCCATCTATAGATATATGCTTGATACAACATTGAAACTTCAGATTGCTATTTATAATATTCATCCAGTAAAGTGTATTTTATACAATTGGGTCCATTACTTGTATTTTTGTTCAATTAAAATATTCAAATATTATATTTTTCTCAGCAATCAAATGCAACGACATTAACAACAAATTTAAAATCAAAATATTGCGTTTTTGCAATTTTAGAATTTTAAAGTCTGCTAGGGATAAATGTCTTGTCAATAATCTGTTGACTTAAAATTTTGCAACTTTCTTAATTGTCTCTTTGCCTCAATGCAATTCGAACTGATTTATATAATTTTTGTTATCAAACATATCACTTATGAAAAGTAAAAGCAATGAACTCTAATAAGAAGTTTTCCTAATCCCATCTATAGATATATACTTCATACAACATTGAAGTTTCAAATTGCTATTTATAATATTCATCCAGTAAAGTGTATTTTATACAATTGCAGTCCATTACTTGTTTTTTGTTCAATTAAAATATTCAAATATTATATTTTTCTCAGCAATTAAATGCAACAACATTAACAACAAATTTAAACATCAAAATATTTCGTTTTTGCAATTTTAGAATTTTAAAGTCTGCTAGGGATAAATGTCTTATCAATAATCTGTTGACTTAAAATTTTGCAACTTTCTTAATTGTCTCCTTTGTCTCAATGCAATTCGAACTGATTTATATAGCTTTTCTTCTCAAACTTATTACCTAGAAAAGTAAAAGTGATGGACTCTAATAAGAAGTTTCTCCACTCCCGTCCATAGATATATGCTTGATACAACATTGAAGTTCAGATTGCTATTTATAATATTCATCCAGTAAAGTGTATTTTATACAATTGGGTCCATTACTTGTATTTTTGTTCAATTAAAATATTCAAATATTATATTTTTCTCAGCAATCAAATGCAACGACATTAACAACAAATTTAAAAATCAAAATATTGTGCTTTTGCAATTTTAGAATTTTAAAGTCTGCTAAGGATAAATGCTTGTCAATAATCTGTTGACTTAAAATTTTGCAACTTTCTTAATTGTCTCCTTTGCCTCAATGCAATTCAAACTGATTTATATAGTTTTTCTTTTCAAACATATTACTTAAAAAAAGTAAAAGTAATGGACTCTAATAAGAAGTTTCCCCACTCCCATCTATATATATATGCTTGATACAACATTGAAGCTTCATATTGCTATTTATAATATTCATCCAATAAAGTGTATTTTATACAATTGGGTCCATTACTTGTATTTTTGTTCAATTAAAATATTCAAATATTATATTTTTCTCAGCAATCAAATCCAACGACATTAACAACATATTTAAAAATCACAATATTGGGTTTTTGCAATTTTAGAATTTTAAAATCTACTAAGGGATAAATGTCTTGTCAATAATCTGTTGACTTAAAATTTTGCAACTTTCTTAATTGTCTCCTTTGCCTCAATGCAATTTCAATTGATTTATATAGTTTTTCATTTTAAACATATTACTTCAAAAAAGTAAAAGTAATGGACTTTAATAAGAAGTTTCCCCACTCCCATCTATAGATATATACTTGATACAACATTGAAGCTTTAGATTGCTATTTATAATATTCATCCAGTAAAATGTATTTTATACAATAACGTTCATTACTTGTATTTTTGTTAAATTAAAATATTCAAATATTAGATTTTTCTCAGCAATCAAATGCAACGACATGAACAACAAATTTAAAAATCAAAATATTGCGTTTCTGCAGTTTTAGAATTTTAAAGTCTGCTAGGGACAAATGTCTTGTCAATAATCTGTTGGCTTAAAATTTTGCAACTTTCTTAATTGTCTCCTTTGCCTCAATGCAATTCAAACAGATTTATATAGTTTTCTTTTCAACAAATTACTTTAAAAAAGTAAAAGTAATGGACTCTAATATGAAGTTTTGCCAACTCTATCCATAGATATATGCTTTATACAACATTGAAGCGTCAGATTACTCTTTATAATATTCATCCTATGAACTGTATTTTATATAATTGGGTCCATTACTTGTATTTTTTGTTCAATTAAAATATTCAAATATTATATTTTTCTCAACAATCAAATGCAACAGCATTAACAACAAATTTAAAAATCAAAATATTGTGTTTTTGCAATTTTAGAATTTTAAATCTGTTAGGGATAAATATCTTGTCAATAATCTGTTGAGTTAAAATTTTGCATCTTTCTTAATTTTCTCATTTGCCTCAATGCAATTTCAAAAGATTTATATCATTTTTGTTATTCAAACATATCACTTCTGAAAAATGTAAAAGCAATGGACTCCAATAAGAAGTTTCCCTACGCCCATCTATAGATACATGCTTGATACAACATTGAAGTTTCAGATTGCTATTTATAATATTCATCCAGTAAAGTGTATTTTATACAATTGGGTCCATTACTTGTATTTTTGTTCAATTAAAATATTCAAATATTATATTTTTCTCAGCAATCAAATGCAACGACATTAATAACAAATTTAAAAATCAAAATATTGTGTTTTTGTAGTTTTAGAATTTTAAAGTCTGCTCGGGACAAATATCTTGTCAATAATCTGTTGACTTAAAATTTTGCAACTTTCTTAATTGTCTCTTTGCCTCAATGCAATTTGAACTCATTTATATAGTTTTTCTTTTCAAACAATTACTTTAAAAAAGTAAAAGTGATGGACTCTAATAAGAAGTTTCCCCACTCCATCTATAGATATATGCTTGATACAACATTGAAGCATCATATTACTATTTATAATATTCATCCTAGTAAAGTGTATTTTATACAATTGGGTCCATTACTTGTATTTTTGTTAATATAAAAGATTGAAATATTATATTTCTCTCAGCAATCAAATGCAACGACATTAACAACAAATTTAAAAATCAAAAAATTGCGTTTTTGCAATTTTAGAATTTTAAAGTCTGTTAGGGATAAATATCTTTCCAATAATCTGTTGACTTAAAATTTTGGAACTTTCTTAATTTTCTCATTTGCCTTAATGCAATTCGAACTGATTTATATAGTTTTTCTTTCCAAACTTATTACCTAAAAAAAGTAAAAGTGATGGACTTTAATAAGAAGTTTCTCCACTCCCGTCCATAGATATATGCTTGATACAACATTGAAGTATCAGATTGCTATTTATAATATTCGTCCAATAAAGTGTATTTTATACAATTGGGTCCATTACTTGTATTTTTGTTCAATTAAAATATTTAAATATTATATTTTTCTCAACAATCAAATGCAACAGCATTAACAACAAATTTAAAAATCAAAATATTGTGTTTTTGCAATTTTAGAATTTTAAAATCTGTTAGGGATAAATATCTTGTCAATAATCTGTTGAGTTAAAATTTTGCATCTTTCTTAATTTTCTCATTTGCCTCAATGCAATTTCAAAAGATTTATATAATTTTTGTTATCAAACATATCACTTCTGAAAATGTAAAAGCAATGGACTATCATAAGAAGTTTCCCCACGCCCATCTATAGATATATGCTTGATACAACATTGAAGTTTCAGATTGCTATTTATAATATTCATTCAGTAAAGTGTATTTTATATAATTGTGTCCATTACTTGTATTTTTGTTCAATTAAAATATTGAAATATTATATTTTTTTCAGCAATCAAATGCAACGACATTAATAACAAATTTAAAAATCAAAATATTGCGTTTTTGTAGTTTTAGAATTTTAAAGTCTACTCGGGACAGATGTCTTGTCAATAATCTGTTGACTTAAAATTTTGCAACTTTCTTAATTGTCTCCTTTGCCTCAATGCAATTTGAACTGATTTATATAGTTTTTCTTTTCAAACATATTACTTTAAAAAAGTAAAAGTAATGGACTCTAATAAGAAGTTTCCCCACTCCCATCTATAGATATATGCTTGATACAACATTGAAGTTTCAGATTGCTATTTATAATATTCATCCAGTAAAGTGTATTTTATACAATTGGGTCCATTACTTGTATTTTTGTTCAATTAAAATATTCAAATATTATATTTTTCTCAGCAATCAAATGCAACGACATTAACAACAAATTTAAAAATCAAAATATTGCATTTTTGCAATTTTAGAATTTTAAAGTCTGCTAGGGATAAATGTCTTGTCAATAATCTGTTGACTTAAATTTTGCAACTTTCTTAATTGTCTCCTTTGCCTCAATGCAATTCGAACTAATTTATATAGTTTTTCTTTTCAAACATATTACTTTAAAAAAGTAAAAGTAATGGACTCTAATAAGAAGTTTCCCCACTCCATCCTATAGATATATGCTTGATACAACATTAAAGCATCATATTACTATTTATAATATTCAACCTATAAAGTGTATTTTATATAATTGGGTCCATTACTTGTATTTTTGTTCAATTAAAATATTCAAATATTATATTTTTCTCAACAATCAAATGCAACAGCATTAACAACAAATTTAAAAATCAAAATATTGTGTTTTTGCAATTTTAGAATTTTAAATATGCTAGGGATAAATATCTTGTCAATAATCTGTTGACTTAAAATTTTGCAACTTTCTCAATTTTCTCATTTGCCTCAATGCAATTTCAAAAGATTTATATAATTTTTGTTATGAAACATATCACTTATGAAAAAGTAAAAGCAATGGACTCTAATAAGAAGTTTCCCCACTGCCTATCTATAGATATATCCTTGATACAACATTGAAGCTTCAGATTGCTATTTATAATATTCATCCAGTAAAGTGTATTTTATACAATTGGATCCATTACTTGTATTTTTGTTCAATTAAAATATTGAAATATTATATTTTCTCAGCAATCAAATGCAACGACATTAACAACAAATTTAAAAATCAAAATATTGCGTTTTTGCAATTTTAGAATTTTAAAATCTCTAGGGATAAATGTCTTGTCAATAATTTGTTGACTTAAAATTTTGCAACTTTCTTAATTGTCTCCTTTGCCTCAATGCAATTCGAAACTGATTTATATAGTTTTTCTTTTCAAACATATTACTTAAAAAAGTAAAAGTAATGGACTCTAATAAGAAGTTTCCCACTCCCATCTATCGATATATGCTTGATACAACATTGAAACTTTCAGATTGCTATTTATAATATTCATCCAGTAAAGTGTATTTTATACAATTGGGTCATTACTTGTATTTTTGTTCAATTAAAATATTCAAATATTATATTTTTCTACCAATCAAATTGCAATGACATTAAAACAAATTTAAAATCCAAATATTGCATTTTCGCAAGTTTAGAATTTTAAAGTTGCTAGGGATAAATGTCATTGTCAATAATCTGTTGACTTAAAATTTTGCAACTTTCTTAATTTTCTCATTTGCCTCAATGCAATTTGAAATGATTTATATAATTTTGTTATCAAACATATTCACTTATGAAAAAGTAAAAGCAATGGACTCTAATAAGAAAGTTTCCCCACTCCCATCTATAGATATATGCTTGATACAACATTGAAATCTTCAGATTGCTATTTATTAATATTCATCCAGTAAAGTGTATTTTATACAATTGGGTCCATTACTTGTATTTTGTTCAATTAAAATATTCAAATATTATATTTTTCTCAGCAATCAAATGCAACGACATATAACAACAATTTAAAAATCAAAATATTGTGTTTTTGCAATTTTAGAATTTTAAAGTCTGCTAGGGATAATATCTTGTCAATAATCTGTTGACTTAAAATTTTGCAACTTTCTTAATTTTCTCATTTGCCTCAATGCAATTTGAAATGATTTATATAATTTTTGTTATCAACATATTACTTATGAAAAAGTAAAGCAATGGACTCTAATAAGAAGTTTCCCCACTCCCATCTATAGATATATGCTTGATACAACATTGAACTTCAGATTGTATTTATAATATTCATCCAGTAAAGTGTATTTTATACAATTGGGTCCATTACTTGTATTTTTGTTCAATTAAAATATTCAAATATTATATTTTTCTCAGCAATCAAATGCAACGACATTAACAACAAATTTAAAAATCAAAATATTGGTTTTGCAATTTTAGAATTTTAAAGTCTGCTAGGGATAAATGTCTTGTCAATAATCTGTTGACTTAAAATTTTGCAACTTTCTTAATTGTCTCCTTTGCCTCAATGCAATTTGAACTGATTTATATAGTTTTCTTTTCAAACATATTACTAAAAAAGTAAAGTAATGGACTCTAATAAGAAGTTTCCCCACTCCCATCTATAGATATATGCTTGATACAACATTGAAGCTTCATATTGCTATTTATAATATTCATCCAATAAAGTGTATTTTATACAATTGGGTCCATTACTTGTATTTTTGTTCAATTAAAATATTCAAATATTATATTTTTCTCAGCAATCAAATACAACGACATTAACAACAAATTTAAAAATCAAAATATTCCGTTTTTGCAGTTTTACAATTTTAAAGTCTACTAGGGATAAATGTCTTGTTAATAATTTGTTGAGTTAAAATTTTGCAATTTTCTTAATTGTCTCCTTTGCATTAATGCAATTGGAACTGATTTATATAGTTTTCTTTTCAAACTTATTACCTAAGAAACGTAAAAGTAATGGACTCTAAAAAGAAGTTTCTCCACTCTCATCTATATATATATGCTTGATACAACATTAAAGCATCAGGTTGCTATTTATAATATTCATCCAATAAAGTGTATTTTATACAATTGGGTCAATTACTTGTATTTTTGTTCAATTAAAATATTTAAATATTATATTTCTCTCAACAATCAAATGCAACGACATTAATAACAAATTTAAAAATCAAAATATTGTGTTTTTGCAATTTTAGAATTTTAAAGTCTGCTAGGGATAAATATCTTGTCAATAATCTGTTGACTTAAAATTTTGCAACTTTCTTAATTTTCTCATTTGCCTCAATGCAATTTGAAATGATTTATATAATTTTTGTTATCAAACATATCACTTATGAAAAAGTAAAAGCAATGGACTCTAATAAGAAGTTTCCCCACTCCATCTATAGATATATGCTTGATACAACATTGAAACTTCAAATTGCTATTTATAATATTGATCCAGTAAAGTGTATTTTATACAATTGGGTCCTATTACTTGTATTTTTGTTCAATTAAAATATTCAAATTTATTTTTTCTCAGCAATCAAATGCAACGACATTAACAATAATTTAAAAATCAAAATATTGCGTTTTTGCAATTTTAGAATTTTAGAGTCTGCTAGGGATAAATTCTTGTCAATAATCTATTGACTTAAAATTTTGCAACTTTCTTAATTTCTCATTTGCCTCAATGCAATTTCAAATGATTTATATAATTTTTGTTATCAAACATTATCTATTTATGAAAAAAGTAAAAGCAATGGACTCTAATAAGAGGTTTCCCCACTCCCATCTATAGATATTATGCTTTGATACAACATTGAATCTTCAAATTGTTATTTATAAATTCATCCAGTAAAAGTGTTTTATACAAGTGGGTCAATTACTGTTAGGTTTTGTTCAATTAAATATTCAAATATTATATTTTTCTCAGCAATCAAATGCAACGACATTAACAACCAAATTTTAAAAATCAAAATTTTGGCATTTTGCAATTTGAATTTTGATGTCTGCTGGGTAAGTGTCTTGTCAATAATCTATTATCTTGAAAATTTTTGCAGCTTTCTATTGTCTCATTTTGCCACAATGCAATTCGAATGATCTATATCATTTTTCTTTCAAACATATAACTTAAAAAAAGTAAAAGTAATGAATCTAATAGAAGTTTCCCCACTCCACTATAGATCATATGCTCTGATACAACATTGAAGCTTCAGATTGCTATTTATAATATTCATCCAGTAAAGTGTATTTTATACAATTGGTCCATTACTTGTATTTTTGTTCAATTAAAATATTCAAATATTATATTTTTCTCAGCAATCAAATGCAACGACATTAACAACAAATTTAAAAATCAAAATATTGCGTTTTTGCAATTTTAGAATTTTAAAGTCTGCTAGGGATAAATGTCTTGTCAATAATCTGTTGACTTAAAATTTGCAACTTTCTTAATTTCTCATTTGCCTCAATGCAATTTCGAAATGATTTATATAAGTTTTTCTTTCAAACATATTACTTAAAAAAGTAAAAGTAATGGACTCTAATAAGAAGTTTCCTCCACTCCCATCTATAGATATATGCTTGATACAACATTGAAATTCAATTGCTATTTATAATATTCATCCAGTAAAGTGTATTTTATACAATTGGGTCCATTACTTGTATTTTTGTTCAATTAAAATATTCAAATATTATATTTTTCTCAGCAATCAAATGCAACGACATTAACAACAAATTTAAAAATCCAAATATTGCATTTTTGCAATTTTAGAATTTTAAAGTCTGCTAGGGATAAATGTCTTGTCAATAATCTGTTGACTTAAAATTTTGCAATTTTTTTAATTGTTCCTTTGCCTCAATGCAATTTCAACTGATTTATATAATTTTTCTTTTCAAACATATTACTTAAAAAAAGTAAAAGTAATGGACTCTAATAAGAAGTTTCCCACTCTCATCTATAGATATATGCTTGATACAACATTGAAGCTTCAGATTGCTATTTATAATATTCATCCAGTAAAGTGTATTTTATACAATGGGTCCATTACTTGTATTTTTGTTCAATTAAAATATTCAAATATTATATTTTTCTCAGCAATCAAATGCAACGACATTAACAACAAATTTAAAAATCAAAATATTGTGTTTTTGCAATTTTAGAATTTTAAATCTGCTAGGGATAAATGTCTTGTCAATAATCTGTTGACTTAAAATTTTGCAACTTTCTTAATGTCTCCTTTGCCTCAATGCAATTCGAACTGATTTATATAGTTTTTCTTTCAAACATATTACTTAAAAAAGTAAAAGTAATGGACTCTAATAAGAAGTTTCCCCACTCCCATCTATAGATATATGCTTGATACAACATTGAAGTTCAGATTGCTATTTATAATATTCATCCAATAAAGTGTATTTTATAAATTGGTCTATTACTTGTATTTTTGTTCAATTAAAATATTCAAATATTATATTTTTTTCAGCAATCAAATGCAACGACATTAACAACAAATTTAAAAATCAAAATATTGCGTTTTTGCAATTTTAGAATTTTAAAGTCTGCTAGGGATAAATATCTTGTCAATAATCTGTTGACTTAAAATTTTGCAACTTTCTTAATTTTCTCATTGCCTCAATGCAATTTCAAACGATTTATATAATTTTTGTTATCAAACATATCACTTATGAAAAAGTAAAAGAAATGGACTCTAATAAGAAGTTTCCCCACTCCCATCTATAGATATATGCTTGATACAACATTGAAGCTTCAGATTGCTATTTATAATATTCATCCAGTAAAGTGTATTTTATACAATTGGGTCCATTACTTGTATTTTTGTTCAATTAAAATATTCAAATATTATATTTTTCTCAACAATCAAATGCAACAACATTAACAACAAATGTAAAAATCAAAATATTGCGTTTTTGTAGTTTTAGAATTTTAAAGTCTGTTAGGGATAAATATCTTGTCAATAATCTATTGATTTAAAATTTTGCAACTTTTATAATTGTCTCCTTTGCTTTCATGCAATTCGAACTGATTTATATAGTTTTTCTTTCCAAACTTATTACCTAAAAAAAGTAAAAGTGATGGATTCTAATAAAAAGTTTCTCCACTCCCATCCATAAGATAATATGCTTGATACATCATTGAAGTATCAAATTGCTATTTATAATATTCATCCAATAAAGTGTATTTTATACAATTAGGTCCATTACTTGTATTTTGTTCAATTAAAATATTGAAAATATTATATTTTTTGCAGCAATCGAATGCAACGGCATTAACAACAATTTAAAAATTAAAATATTGCGTTTTTGCAATTTTAGAATTTTAAAATCTGTTAGGGATAAATATCTTGCCAATAGTCTGTTGACTAAAATTTTGCAACTTTCTCAATTTTCTCATTTGCCTTAATGCAATTTCAAACGATTTATATATTTTTTGTATGAAATATATCACTTCTAAAAAAGTAAAAGCAATGGACTCTAATTAGAAGTTTCCCCACTTCCATCTATAGATATATGCTTGATACAATATTGAAGTATCATATTGCTATTTATAATATTCATCCAATAAAGTGTATTTTATTCAATTGGGTCCATTACTTGTATTTTTGCTCAATTAAAAATAGTTTAAATATTATATTTTCTCAGCAATCAAATGCAACGCATTAAACAACAAATTTAAAAATCAAAATATTGGGTTTTTGCAATTTTAGAATTTTAGAGTCTGCTAGGGATAAATGTCTTGTCAGTAATCTGTTAACTTAAAATTTGCAACTTTCTTAATTGTCTCCTTTGCCTCAATGCAATTTAAAAAACTTATATAATTTTTGTTATCAAACGTATCACTTATGAAAAAGTAAAGCAATGGACTCTAATAAAAAGTTTCTCCTCTCCTATCTATAGATATATGTTTGATACAACATTGAACCTTCTTATTGTTATTTATAATATTTATCCAGTAAAGTGTATTTTATACAATTAGATCCATTACTTGTATTTTTTGTTCAATTAAAATATTCAAATATTATATTTTTCTTAACAATCAAATGCAACGACATTAATAACTTACTTTAAAATCAAAATATTGCGTTTTGCAATTTTAGAATTTTAAAGTCTACCAGGGATAAATATCTTGTAAATAAATCTGGTGACTTAAAATTTTGCAACTTTCTTAAGTTTCTCATTTACCTCAATGCAATTTGAAATTGATTAATATAATTTTTGTTATCAAACAGATCACTTATGAAAAAGTAAAAGCAATGGACTCTAATAAGAAGTTTCTCCACTCCCATCTATAGATATATGCATGATACAACATTGAAGTTTCAGATTGCAATTTATAATATTCATCCAGTAAAGTGTATTTTATACAATTGGGTCCATTTCTTGTATTTTTGTTCAATTAAAATATTCAAATATTATATTTTTCACAGTCAATCAAAAGCAATGACATTAACAAACAAATTTAAAAATCTAACTATTGGGTTTCTACAATTTTAGAATTTTAAAGTCTGCTGGGGATAAATATCTTGTCAACAATCTGTTGACTTAAAAATTTGCAACTTTCTTAATTTTCTCATTTGCCTCAATGCAATTAAAAGAGATTTAATATAATTGTTGTTTTCAAACATATCACTTATGAAAAGTGAAAGCAATGGACTCTAATAAGAGTTTCCCCACTTTTATCCATAGATACATGCTTCATACAACATTGAAGCTTCAAATTGTTATTTAATAATATTGATCTAGTAAGTGCATTTTATACAATTGGGTCCATTTTTTTGTAGTTTTGGTTCATTAAAATCTTCAAATATTATATTTTTCTCGCAATCAAATACAACGACATTAACAACAAATTTAAAAAATCAAAATATTGCGTTTTTGCAATTTTATAATTTTAAGGTCTGCGATGGATAAATGTCTTATCAATAATCTGTTGACTTAAATCTTGCAACTTTCTTAATTGTCTCCCTTGCCTCAAATGCAATTGGAACTGATTTAATATAGTTTTTCTTTCATACAACATTGAAACTTCAGATTGCTATAATAATATTCATCTAGTAAAGTTTATTTTATACAACTAGGTCATTACTTTATCTTTCTTCAATTAAATATTCAAATATTATATTTTTTTCAACAATCAAATGTAACGATATTAAAACAAATTTAAAAATCAAAATATTGCATGTTTGCAATTTTAGAATTTCAAAGTCTGCTAGGAATAAATATCTTGTCAATAATGCTGTTAACATAAAATTTTGGAACTTTCTTAATTGTCTCTTTTGCCTTAATGCAATATCGAACATATTTATATAGTTTTTCTTTTCAAACTAATTACTTAAAAAAAGTAAAAGTAATGGACTCTTATAAGAAGTTTCTCCACTCTTATATATAAGATATATTCTTCATACAACATTAAAGTTTCAAATTGCTATTTATAATATTCATACCAGTAAAGTGTATTTTATATAATTAGGTCAATTATTTGTATTTTGTTCAATTACAATATTCAAATATTATATTTTTCTCAGCCATCAAATGCAATGGCATTAACAACAAATTTAGAAATTAAAATATTACGTTTTAGCAATTTTAGAATTTTAGAGTCTACTAAGGAAAAATATCTTGTCATAATTTGTGGACTTAAAATTTTGCAACTTCTTAATTTTCTCATTTGCCTCATGCAATTTCAAATGATTTATTATAATTTTCGTTATCAAACATATCGCTTATGAAAAAGTAAAAGCAATGGACTCTAATAAGATGTTTCCCCACTTCCATTTATAGATATATGCTTGATACAACATTGAAATTTCAGATTGCTATTTATAATATTCATCCAGTAAAGTGCATATTATAAAATTGGGTCCATTACTTGTATTTTTGTTCAATTACAATATTCAAATATTATATTTTCATAGCAATGAAAATGCAACGACATTAAAAACAAATTTAAAAAATCAAAATATTACACTTTTGCAATTTTAGAATTTTAAAGTCTGCTAAGGATAAATATCTTGTGAATAATGTGTTAACTTAAAATTTTGCAACTTTCTTAATTTTGTCATTTGCCTCAAGGCAATTTGAAAATGATTTATAAAATTTTTATTATCAAACATATCACTTATGACAAAGTAAAAGTAATGGACTCTAATAAGAAGTTCCCTACTCCCATCTATAGATATATGCTTGATACAACATTGAAGCATCAGATTGCTATTTATAATATTCATCTAATAAGGTGTATTTTATATAATTGGGTCCATTACTTGTATTTTTGTTCAAAATAAAATATTCAAATATTATATTTTTCTCAATAATCAAATGGAACGACATTAACAACAAATTTAAAAGTCAAAATATTGGGTTTTTGCAATTTAGAATTTTAAAGTCTACTAGGGATAAATGTCTTCTCAATAATCTGTTGACTTAAAATTATGCAACTTTATGAATTGTCTCCTTTGCCTCTATGCAATTCAAACTGATTTATAAAATTTTTCTTTTCAAACATATTACTTAAAAAAAAGTAAAAGTAATGGACTCTAATAAGAAGTTTCCCCATTCCCATCTCTAGATATATGCTTGATACAATATTGAAGTTTCAGATAGCTATTAATAATATTCCATCCAATAAAGTGTATTTTATACAATTGGGTCCATTACTTGTAATTTTTGTCCAATTAAAATATTCAAATATTATATTTTTCTCAGCAATCGAATGCAACGACATTAACAACAAATTTAAAAATCAAAATATTACGTTTTGCATTTTTAGAATTTTAAAGCTTGCTAGGGGATAAATATCTTGTCAATAATTTGTTGACTTAAAATTTTGCAACTTTCTTAATTTTCTCTTTGCCTCAAGCAATTTCAAAAAGATTATATAATTTTTGTTATAAAACATATCACTTATGAAAAAGTAAAAGCAATCCACTCTAATAAAAGTTTCCCCACTCTCATCCAATAGATACATGCTTCATACTGCATTGAACCTTCAAATTATTATTATAATATTGATCTAGTAAAGTGTATTTTATACAATTGGGTCCATTACTTGTATTTTTGTTCAATTAAAATATTCAAATATTATATTTTCTAGTAATCAAATGCAATGACATTAACAACAAATTTAAAAATCAAAATATTGGGTTTTTGCAATTTTAGAATCTTAAAGTCTGCTAGGGATAAATGTCTTGACAATAATTAGTTGACTTAAAATTTTGTAACTTTCTTAATTGTCTCCTTTGCCTCAATGTTGAACTGAATTATAAAGTTTTTCTTTTCAAACATATCACTTAAAAAAAGTAAAAGTAATGGACTCAAATAAGAAGTTTCCCCACTCTCATCTATAGATACATGCTTCATACAGCATTGAACTTCAAATTATTATTTATAATATTGATCCAGTAAAGTGTATTTTATACAATTGGGTCCATTACTTGTATTTTTGTTCAATTAAAATATTCAAATATTATATTTTTCTCAGCAATCAAATGCAACAACATTAAGAACAATTTAAGAATCAAATATTGCGTTTTTGCAATTTAAGAATTTTAAAGTCTGCTTGGAATAAGTATTTTGTCAATAATCTGTTGACTTAAAATTTTTCAACTTTCTTAAGTTTCTCATTTGCCTCAATGCAATTCGAAATGATTTATATAATTTTTCTTATGAAACATATCACTTATGAAAAAGTAAAACAATGAACTCTAATAAGAAGTTTCCCCACACTCATCTACAGATACATGCTTCATATTAGCATTGAAGCTTTAAATTATTATTTATAATATTGATCCAGTAAAGTGTATTTTATACAATTGAGCCCATTACTTGTATTTTTGTTCAATTAAAATATTCAAATATTATATTTTCTCAACAATCAAATGCAACGACATTAACAACAAATTTAAAAATCAAAATATTGTGTTTAGCAATTTATAATTTTAAAATCTATTAAGGATAAATATCTTGTGAATAATTTGTTGAGTTAAAATTTTGCAACATTGTTAATTTTTGTCATTTGCCTCAATGCAATTTGAAATGATTTATATAATTTTTGTTATCAACGTATCACATATGAAAAAGTAAAAGCAAAGGACTCTAATAAGAAGTTTCCCCACTCCCATCTATAGATAAATGCTTGATACAACATTGAAACTTCAATTGCTATTTATAATATTCATCCAGTAAAGTGTATTTTATACAATTGGGTCCATTACTTGTATTTTTGTTCAATTAAATATTGAAATATTATATTTTTCCAGCAATCAAATGCAACAACATTAACAACAAATTTAAAAATCAAAATATTGGGTTTTTGAAATTTTAGAATTTTAAAGTCTGCTTGGTTAAATGACTTCACAATAATCTGTTGACTTAAAATTTTGCAACTTCTTTAATTGTCTCCTTTGCCTCAAAGCAATTCAAACTGATTTATAAAGTTTTTCTTTTCAATCATATTACTTAAAAAAGTAAAAGTAATGGACTCTCATAAGAAGTTTCCCCACTCCCATCTATAAATATATGGTTGATACAACATTGAACTTCATTTTGCTATTTATATATTTCATCCAATAAAGTGTATTTTATACAATTGGGTCCATTACTTTTATTTTTATTCAATTAAAATATTCAAATATTATATTTTCAAAGCAATCAAATGCAACGACATTAACAATAAATTTAAAATCAAAAATTTTGGTTTTTGCAATTTTAGAATTTTAAAGTCTGCTAGGGATAAATATCTTCTCAATAATCTCTTGACTTAAAATTTTGCAACTTTCTTAATTTTCTCATATGCCTCAATGAATTTTCAAAGATTTATATAATTTTTGTTATCAAACATATCACTTATGAAAAGTAAAAGTAATGGACTGCACTAAGAGGCATCCCCACTCCCATCTATAGATATATGCTTGATACAACATTGAAGTTTCAGATTGCTATTTATAATATTGATCCAGTAAAGTGTATTTTATACAATTGGGTCCATTACTTGTATTTTTGTTCAATTAAAAATATTCAAATATATATTTTCACAGCAATCAAATGCAATAACATTAACAACAAATTTAAAAATCAAAATACTGCATTTTTGCAATTTGAGAATGTTAAAGTTTGCTAGGATTAAATGTCTTGTCAATAATCTGTTGACTTAAAATTTTGCTACTTTCTTAATTGTCTCCTTTGCCTCAATGCAATTCGAACTGATTTATAAAGTTTTTCTTTTTAAACATATTACTTACAAAAAGTAAAAGTAATGGACTTTAATCAGATGTTTCCCCACTTCCATCTATAGATATATGGTTGATACCGCATTAAAGTTTCAAATTGCTATTTTTAATATTTATCCAGTAATGTGTATTTTATATGATTGGGTCCATTACTTATATTTTTGTACAATTAAAATATTAAAATATTATTTTTTTCTCAGCAATCAAATGCAATGACATTAACAACAAATTTAAAAATCAAAATATTGCGTTTTTGCAATTTTAGAATTTTAAAGTCTGCTAGGGATAAATGTCTTGTCAATAATCTGTTGACTTAAAATTTTGCAACTTTCTTAATTGTCTCCTTTGCCTCAATGCAATTTGAAATGATTTATATAATTTTTGTTATCAAACATATTACTTATGAAAAAGTAAAAGCAATGGACTCTAATAAGAAGTTTCCCCACTCCCATCTATAGATATATGCTTGATACAACATTGAAGCTTCAGATTGCTATTTATAATATTCATCCAGTAAAGTGTATTTTATACAATTGGGTCCATTACTTGTATTTTTGTTCAATTAAAATATTCAAATATTATATTTTTCTCAGCAATCAAATGCAACGACATTAACAACAAATTTAAAAATCAAAATATTGCGTTTTTGCAATTTTAGAATTTTAAAGTCTGCTAGGGATAAATGTCTTGTCAATAATCTGTTGACTTAAAATTTTGCAACTTTCTTAATTGTCTCCTTTGCCTCAATGCAATTCGAACTGATTTATATAGTTTTTCTTTTCAAACATATTACTTAAAAAAAGTAAAAGTAATGAACTCTAATAAGAAGTTTCTCCACTCCTATCTATCGATATATGCTCTATACAACACTGAAGTTTCAGATTGCTATATACAATATTCATCCAATAAAGTATATTTTATATAATTGGGTCTATTATTTGTATTTTTGTTCAATTAAAAGATTCAAATATTATATTTTTCTCAGCAATCAAATGCAACACATTAACAACAAATTAAAAATCAAATATTGCATTTTTGCAATTTTAGGATTTGAAAGTCTGCTAGGGATAATTGTCCTATCAATAAGCTGTTCACTTAAAATTTTGCAACTTTCTTAATTGTCTCCTTTGCCTCAATGCAATTCAAACTGATTTGTATAGTTTTTCTTTTCAAACATATTACTTAAAAAAAGTAAAAGTAATGGACTATAATAAGAAGTTCCCCACTCCCATCTATGGATATCTGCTTGATACAACATTGAAGCTTCAGATTGTTATTTATAATATTGATCCAATAAAGTGTATTTTATACAATTGGCGTCCATTACTTGTATTTTGTTTAATTAAATATTCAAATATTATATTTTTCTCAGCAATCAAATGCAACGACATTAACAACAAATTTAAAATCAAAATATTGTGTTTTTGCAATTTTAGGATTTGAAAGTCTGCTAGGGATAATTGTCCTTTCAATAATCTGTTGACTTCAAATTTTGCAACTTTCTTAATTGTCTCCTTTGCCTCAATGCAATTCGAACTGATTTATATAGTTTTCTTTTCAAACATATTACTTAAAAAAAGTAAAAGTAATGGACTCTAGTAAGAGGTTTCCCCACTCCCATCTATAGATATATGCTTGGATAACATTGAAGCTTCATATTGTTATTTATAATATTGATCCAGTAAAGTGTATTTTATACAATTGGGTCCATTATTTGTATTTTTTTTAATTAAAATATTCAAATATTATATTTTTCTCAGTAATCAAATGCAACGACATTAACAACAATTTAAAATCAAAATATTGCGTTTTTGCAATTTTAGATTTGAAAGTCTGCTAGGGATAATTGTCTTGTCAATAATCTGTTAACTAAAATTTTGCAACTTTCTTAATTGTCTCCTTTGCCTCAATGCAATTCGAACTGATTTATATAGTTTTTCTTTTCAAACATATTACTTAAAAAGTGTAAAAGTAATGGACTCTAATAAGAAGTTTCCCCACTCCATCTATCGATATATGCTTGATACAACATTGAAACTTTCAGATTGCTATTTATAATATTCATCCAATAAAGTGTTTTTTATACAATTGGGTCCATTACTTATATTTTGTTCAATTAAAATATTCAAATATTATATTTTAGACCAATCAAATGCAACGACATTAACAACAAATTTAAAAATCAAAATATTGCGTTTTTGCAATTTTAGGATTTGAAAGTTTGCTAGGAATAATTGTCTTTCAATAATCTGTTGACTTAAAATTTTGCAACTTTCTTAATTGTCTCCTTTGCCTCAATGCAATTCAAACTGATTTATATAGTTTTCTTTTCAAACATATTACTTAAAAAGTAAAAGTAATGGACTCTAATAAGAAGTTTCCCCACTCCCATCTATAGATATATGCTTGATACAACATTGAAGATTCAGATTGCTATTTATAATATTCATCCAGTAAAGTGTATTTTATACAATTGGGTCATTATTGTATTTTTGTTTAATTAAAATATTCAAATATTATATTTTCTCAGCAATCAAATGCAACGACATTAACAACAAATTTAAAATCAAAATATTGCGTTTTTGCAATTTTAGAATTTTAAAGTCTGCTAGGGATAAATGTCTTGTCAATAATCTGTTGACTTAAAATTTTGCAACTTTCTTAATTTTCTCTTTGCCTCAATGCAATCGAACTGATTTATAAATTTTTCTTTTCAAACATATTACTTAAAAAAAGTAAAAGTAATGGACTCTAATAAGAAGTTTCCCCACTCCCATCTATAGATATATGCTTGATACAACATTGAAGCTTCAGATTGTTATTTATAATATTCATCCAGTAAAGTGTATTTTATACAATTGGGTCCATTATTTGTATTTTTGTTCAATTAAAATATTCAAATATTATATTTTTCTCAGCAATCAAATGCAACGACATTAACAACAAATTTAAAAATCAAATATTGCCTTTTTGCAATTTTAGAATTTTAAAGTCTGCTAGGGATAAATGTCTTGTCAATAATCTGTTGACTTAAAATTTTGCAACTTTCTTAATTGTCTCCTTTGCCTCAATGAATTGAAATGATTTATATAATTTTTGTTATCAAACATATTACTTGTGAAAAGTAAAAGTAATGGACTCTAATAAGAAGTTTCCCTACTCCCATCTATAGATATATGCTTCATACAACATGAAGCTTTTATTGCTATTTATAATATTCATCCAGTAAAGTGTATTTTATACAATTGGGTCATTATTTGTATTTTTGTTCAATTAAAATATTCAAATATTATATTTTTCTCAGCAATCAAATGCAACGACATTAACAACAAATTTAAAAATCAAAATATTGCATTTTTGCAATTTTAGAATTTTAAAGTCTGTTAGGGATAAATGTCTTGTCAATAATCTGTTGACTTAAAATTTTGCAACTTTCTTAATTGTCTCCTTTGCCTCAATGCAATTTGAAATGATTTATAACTTTTGTTATCAAACATATTATTACTTGAAAAAAGAAAAAGCAATGGACTCTAATAAGAAATTTCCCTACTCCCATCTATAGATATATGCTTGATACAACATTGAAGTTTTAGATTGCTATTTATAATATTCATCCAGTAAAGTGTATTTTATACAATTTGGTCCATTACTTGTATTTTTGTTCAATTAAAATATTCAAATATTATATTTTTCTCAGCAATCAAATGCAACGACATTAACAACAAATTTAAAAATCAAAATATTGCGTTTTTGCAATTTTAAAATTTTAAAGTCTGCTAGGGATAAATGTCTTGTCAATAATTTGTTGACTTAAAATTTTGCAACCTTCTTAATTGTCTCATTTGCCTTAATGCAATTCAAAATGATTTATATAGTTTTTCTTTTCAAACATATTACTTATGAAAAGTAAAAGTAATGGACTCTAATAAGAAGTTTTCCCACTCCCATCTATAGATATATGCTTGATACAACATTGAATCTTCAATTGCTATTTATATATTCATCAAGTAAAGTGTATTTTACAAATTGGATCCATTACTTGTATTTTTGTTCAATTAAAATATTCAAATATTATATTTTTCTCCGCAATCAAATGCAACAACATTAAAAACAAATTTAAAAATCGAAATATTGCATTTTTGCAATTTTAGAATTTTAAAGTCTGTTAGGGATAAATGTCTTGTCAATAATCTGTTGACTTAAAATTTTTCAACTTTCTTAATTGTCTCTTTTGCTCAATGCAATTTGAAATGATTTATATAATTTTGTTATCAAACATATTACTTGTGAAAAAGTAAAAGCAATGGACTCTAATAAGAAGTTTCCCTACTCCCATCTATAGATATATGCTTCATACAACATGAAGCTTCAGATTGCTATTATAATATATATATCCAAAAGTGTATTTTATACAATTGGGTCATTACTTGTATTTTTGTTCAATTAAAATATTCAAATATTATATTTTTCTCAACAATCAAATGGAACGACATTACCAACAAATTTAAAATAGAAATATTGTGTTTTTGCAATGTTAGAATTTTAAATTCTGCTAGAGATAAATGTCTTGTCAATAAACTATTGACTTAAAATTTTGCAACTTTCTTAATTGTCTTCTTTGCCTTAATACAATTGAAATGATTTATAGATATATGCTTGATACAACATAGAAGTTTCAGATTGCTATTATAATATTCATCCAATAAAGTGTATTTTATACAATTGGGTCCATTACGTGTATTTTTGTTCAATTAAAATATTCAAATATTATATTTTTCTCAGCAATCAAATGCAACGACACTAACAACAAATTTAAAAAATCCAAATATTGAGTTTTTTGCAATGTTAGAATTTTAAAGTCTGCTTGGGATAAATGTCTTGTCAATAATCTATTGACTTAAAATTTGCAACTTTCTTAATTGTCACATTTCCCTCCATGCAATTTGAAATGATTTATATAATTTTTGTTATCAAACATATTACTTGTGAAAAGAAAGGCAGTGGACTCTAATAAGAAGTTTCCCTACTCCCATCTATAGATATATGCTTCATACAATATTGAAACTTCAGATTGCTATTTATGATATGCATCCAGTAAAGTGTATTTTATACAATTGGTTCATTACTAGTATTTTTGTTCTATTAAAATATTCAAATATTATATTTTTCTCAACAATCAAATGCAACGACATACCAACAAATTTAAAAATCAAAATATTGCGTTTTTGTGATTTTAGAATTTTAATTTTGTTAGGGATAAATGTCTTATCAATAATCTATTGATTTAAAATTTTGCAACTTTCTTAATTGTCTCATTTGCCTCAATGCAATTTGAAATGGTTTATATAGTTTTTCTTTTCAAACATCTTACTTAATAAAGTAAAAGTAACGGACTTTAATAAGAAGTTTCCCCACTCCCATTTATAGATATATGCTTGATACAACATAGAAGTTTCAGATTGCTATTTATAATATTCATCCAGTAAAGTGTATTTTATACAATTGGGTCCATCACTTGTATTTCTGTTCAATTAAAATATTAAATATTATATTTTTCTCAGCAATCAAATGCAACGACACTAACAACAAATTTAAAAATCCAAATATTGTGTTTTTGCAATGTTAGAATTTTAAAGTCTGCTTGGGATAAATGTCTTGTCAATAATCTGTTGACTTAAAATTTTGCAACTTTCTTAACTATCTCCTTGCCTCAATGCAATTTGAGATGATTTATATAATATTTGTTATCAAACATATTACTTATGAAAAAGTAAAAGAATTAGGCTCTAATAAGAAGTTTCTCCACTCCCATTTATAGATATATGCTTGATATAACATAGAAACTTCAGATTGCTATTTATAATATTCATCTAGTAAAGTGTATTTTATACAATTGGGTCCATTACATGTATTTTTGTTCAATTAAAATATTCAAATATTATATTTTTCTCAGTATTCAAGTGGAACAACACATTACCAACAAATTTTGAAAATCAAAATATTGCGTTTTTGCAATCTTTAGAATTTTAATGTCTGCTAGGGATAAATGTCTCCTTAATAATCTGTTGACTTAAAATTCTGCAACCTTTTTAATTGTCTCATTTGCCTCAATGCAATTCGAAATGATTTATATAGTTTTGCTTTTCAAACATATTACTTGTGAAAAAGAAAAAGCAATGGACTAAATATAAGAAGTTTTCTGTTGACTTAAAATTCTGCAACCTTTTTAATTGTCTCATTTGCCTCAATGCAATTCGAAATGATTTATATAGTTTTGCTTTTCAACATATTACTTGTGAAAAAGAAAAAGCAATGGACTATAATAAGATTTCCCTACTCCCATCTATAGATATATGCTTCATACAACATTGAAACTTCAAATTTTAATTATAATATGCATCCAGTAAAGTGTATTTTATACAATTGGGTTCAAATATTATATTTTTCTTAGCAATCAAATGCAACGACATGAACAACAAATTTAAAAATCGAAATATTGCATTTTTGCAATTTTAGAATTTTCAAGTCTACTAGGGATAAATATCTTGTCGATAATTTGTTGACTTAAATTTTTCAACTTTCTTAATTGTCTCCTTTGCCTTAATGCAATTTGAAATGATTTATATAATTTTTGTTATCAAACATGTTACTTGTGAAAAGAAAAAGCAATGGATTCCAATAAGAAATATCCCTACTCCCATCTATAGATATATGCTTCATACAACATTGAAATTTCAGGTTGTTATTTATAATATGCATCCAGTAAAATCTATTTTATGCAATTTGGTTCATTACATGTATTTTTATTCAATTAAAATATTCAAATATTATATTTTTCTCAGCAATCAAATACAAGGACATTACCAACAAATTTAAAAATGGAAATATTGCGTTTTTGCGATTTTAGAATTTTAAAGTCTGCTAAGGATAAATATCTTGTCAATAATCTGTTGACTTAAAATTTTGCAACTTTCTTAATTGTCACATTTGCCTTAATGCAATTTGAAATGATTTATAAATTTTTGTTATCAAACATATTATTTATGAAAAAGTAAAAGCAATGGACTCTAATAAGAAGTTTCCCCACTCCCATCTATAGATATATGCTCGATACAACATTCAATCATCAGATTATTATTTATAATATTGATCCAGTAAAGTGTATTTTATACAATTAGTCCATTACTTATATTTTTGTTCAATTAAAATATTCAAATATTTATTTTTTCTCAGCAATCAAATGAAATAACATTAACAAAATTTAAAAATCGAAATACTGTGTTTTTCTAATTTTAGAATTTTAAAGTCTGCTAGAGATAAATGTCTTGTCAATAATTTGTTGACTTAAAATTTGCAACATTTTTTAATTGTCTCATTTGCCTCANAATTTTTGTTATCAAACATATTACTTGTGAAAAGAAAAAGCAATGGACTCTAATAAGAAGTTTCCCTACTCCCATCTATAGATATATGCTTCATACAACATTGAAGCTTCAATTGCTATTTATAATATTCATCCAGTAAAGTGTATTTTATACAATTGGGTCCATTACTTGTATTTTTGTTCAAAATAAATATTCAAATATTATATATTTTTCTCAGCAATCAAATGCAACGACATTAACAACAAATTTAAAAATCAAATATTGTGTTTTTGCAATTTTAGAATTTTAAAGTCTTAGGGATAAATGTCTTGTCAATAATCTGTTGACTTAAAATTTTGCAACTTTCTTAATTGTCTCCTTGCCTCAATGCAATTTGAAATGATTTATATAATTTTTGTTATCAAACATATTACTTGTGAAAAGAAAAAAGCAATGGTCTAATAAGAAGTTTCCCTACTCCCATCTATAGATATATGCTTGATACAACATTGAAGCTTCAATTGCTATTTATAATATTCATCAGTAAAGTGTATTTTATACAATTGGGTCCATTACTTGTATTTTTGTTCAATTAAAATATTCAAATATTATATTTTTCCTAGCAATCAAATGCAACGACATTACCAACAAATTTAAAAATCAAATATTGCGTTTTTGCAATTTTAGAATTTTAAAGTCTGTTAGGGATAAATGTCTTGTCAATAATCTGTTGACTTAAATTTTGCAACTTTTTATAATTGTCTTCTTTGCCTCAATGCAATTTGAAATGATTTATATAATTTTTGTTATCAAACATATTACTTATGAAAGTAAAAGCAATGGACTCTAATAAGAAGTTTCTCCACTCCCATCTATAAATATATGCTTGATACAACATTGAAACTTCATATTGCTATTTATAATATTCATCCAGTAAAGTGTATTTTATACAATTGGGTCCATTACTTGTATTTTTGTTCAAAAAATATTCAAATATTATATTTTTTCTCAGCAATAAATGCAACGACATTAATAACAAATTTAAAAATCAAATATTGCTTTTTTGCACTTTTAGAATTTTAAGTCTGTAGGGAAAATTCTTGTCAATAATCTGTTGACTTAAATTTTGCAACTTTCTAATTTTCTCCTTTGCTCAATGCAATTTAAATGATTTATATAATTTTGTTATCAACATATCACTTATGAAAAGTAAAGCAATGGACTCTAATAAGAAGTTTCCCCACTCCCATCTATAGATATATGCTTGATACAACATTGAATTTTCAGATTTGCTATTTATAATTGATCCAGTAAGTATATTTTATACAATTGGGTCCATTACTTGATATTTTTGTTCATTAAAATATTAAATATTATATTTTTTCCAGCAATCAAATGCAACGACATTAATGAACAAATTTAAAAATAAAATATTTGCGTTTTTGCAATTTAGAATTTTAAATCTACTAGGGATAAATGTCTTGTCAATAATCTTTGACTTAAATTTTGCAACTTTCTTAATTGTCTCATTTGCCTCAATGCAATTTGAAATGATTTATATAATTTTGTTATCAAACATATTACTTATGAAAAAGTAAAAAGCAATGGACTCTAATAAGAAGTTTCCCCACTCCCATCTATAGATATATCTTGATACAACATTGAAGCTTCAGATTGCTATTTATAATATTCATCCAGTAAAGTGTATTTTATACAATTGGGTCCATTACTTGTATTTTTGTTCAAAATTAATATTCAAATAATATATTTTTCTCAGCAATCAAATGCAACGACATTAACAACAAATTTAAAAATCAAATATTGCGTTTTTGCAATTTTAGAATTTTAAAGTCTGCTAGGGATAAATGTCTTGTCAATAATCTGTTGACTTAAAATTTTGCAACTTTCTTAATTGTCCCATTTGCCTCAATGCAATTTGAACGATTTATATAATTTTGTTATTCAACATATTACTATGAAAAGAAGTTTCCCCACTCCCATCTATAGATATATCTTGGATACAACATTGAAATTTCAAGATGCTATTATAATATTCATCCAATAAAGGTATTTTATACAATTGGGTCCATTACTTGTATTTTGTTCATTAAAATATTTCAAATATTATATTTTTCTTCAACAATCAAATGCAACGACATTATAACAAATTTAAAAATCAAATATTGCGTTTTTACAATTTAGAATTTTAAGTCTGCTAGGATAAATGTCTTGTCAATAATTTGTTACTTAAAATTTTGCCAAACTTTCTTAATTGTCTCCTTTGCCTCAAATGCAATTTGAAATGATTTATAAAGTTTGTTATCAAACATATCACTTAAAAAAGTAAAAGTAATGGACTCTAATTAAAAGTTTCCCCCACTCCCATCTATAGATATATGTTTGATACAACATTGAAACTTCAGATTTGCTATTTATTAATAATTGATCCCAGTAAAGTGTATTTATACAATTGGGTCCATTACTTGTATTTTTTGTTCAATTAAAATATTCAAATATTATATTTTCTCAACAATGCAAATGCAACGGACATTAACAACAACTTTAAAAATCAAAATATTGTGTTTTTGCAATTTTAGAATTTTAAAGTCTGCTAGGGATAAATATTCTTGTCAATAATCTGTTGACTTTAAATTTTTCAACTTTCTTCAATTTTCTCATTGCTCAATGCAATTTGAAATGATTTATATAATTTTTGTTATCAAACATATCACTTATGAAAAAGTAAAAGCAATGGACTCTAATAAGAAGTTTCCCTCACTCTATCTATAGATATATTGCTTGATACACATTGAAGCTTCAATTGCTATTTATAATATTCATCAGTAAAGTGTATTTTATACAATTGGGTCCATTACTTGTATTTTTGTTCAATTAAAATATTAAAATATTATATTTTTCTCAGCAATCAAATGCAATGACATTATAACAAATTTAAAAACTCAAATATTGTGTTTTTGCAATTTAGAATTTTTAAAGGTTATCTAAGGATAAATATCTTTCAATAATCTGTTGACTTAAAATTTTGCAACTTTCTTAATTGTCTCTTTTGCCTCAATGCAATTTGAAATGATTTATATAATTTTTGTTATCAAACATATTACTTGTAAAAAAGAAAAGCAATGGACTCTAATAAGAAGTTTCCCTACTCCCATCTATAGATATATGCTTCATACAACATTGAAGCTTCAAATTGCTATTTATAATATGCATCTAGTAAAGTGTATTTTATACAATTGGGTTCATTACTTGTATTTTTGTTCAATTAAAATATTCAAATATTATATTTTTCTCAGCAATCAAATGCAACGACATTACAACAAATTTAAAAATCAAAATATTGCGTTTTTGATTTTAGAATTTTAAAGTCTGCTAGGAATAAATGTCTTGTCAATAATCTGTTGACTTAAAATTTTGCAACTTTCTTAATTGTCTCCTTTGCCTCAATGCAATTTGAAATGATTTATATAATTTTTGTTATCAAACATATTACTTATGAAAAAGTAAAAGCAATGGACTCTAATAAGACGTTTCTCCACTCTCATCTATAGATATATGCTTGATACAACATTGAAACTTCGATTGCTATTTATAATATGCATCCAGTAAAGTGTATTTTATACAATTGGGTTCATTACTTGTATTTTTGTTCAATTAAAATATTCAAATATTATATTTTTCTCAGCAATCAAATGCAACGACATTAACAACAAATTTAAAAATCGAAATATTGCGTTTTTGCAATTTAGAATTTTAAAGTCTGCTAGGGATAAATGTCTTGTCAATAATCTGTTGACTTAAAATTTTGCAACTTTCTTAATTGTCTCCTTGCCTCAATGCAATTTGAAATGATTTATATAATTTTTGTTATCAAACATATTACTTACAAAAAGTAAAAGTATGGACTCTAATAAGAAGTTTCTCCACTCTCATCTATAGATATATGCTTGATACAACATTGAAACTTCATATTGCTATTTATAATATTCATCCAGTAAAGTGTATTTTATACAATTGAGTCCATTACTTGTATTTTTGTTCAAAATAAATATTCAAATATTATATTTTTCTCAGCAATCAAATGCAACGACATTAACAACAAATTTAAAAATCGAAATATTGCGTTTTTTCAATTTTAGAATTTTAAAGTTTGCTAGGGATAAATGTCTTGTCAATAATCTGTTGACTTAAAATTTTGCAACTTTCTTAATTGTCTCATTTGCCTCAATGCAATTTGAAATGATTTATATAATTTTTGTTATCAAACATATTACTTATGAAAAAGTAAAAGCAATGGACTTTAATAAGAAGTTCCCCACTCCCATCTATAGATATATGCTTGATACAACATTGAAGTTTCATATTGCTATTTATAATATTCATCCAGTAAAGTGTATTTTATACAATTGGGTCCATTGTATTTTTGTTCAAAATAAATATTCAAATATTTTATTTTTCTCAGCAATCAAATGCAACGACATTACCAACAAATTTAAAAATCGAAATATTGCGTTTTTGCAATTTTAGAATTTTAATGTTTGCTAGGGATAAATGTCTTGTCAAAAATCTGTTGACTTAAAATTTTGCAACTTTCTTAATTGTCTCCTTTGCCTCAATGCAATTTGAAATGATTTATATAATTTTTGTTATCAAACATATTACTTGTGAAAAGAAAAAGCAATGGACTCTAATAAGAAGTTTCCCTACTCCTATCTATAGATATATGCTTCATACAACATTGAAGCTTCAAATTGCTATTTATAATATGCATCCAATAAAGTGTATTTTATACAATTGGGTTCATTACTTGTATTTTTGTTCAATTAAAATATTCAAATATTATATTTTTCTCAGCAATCAAATGCAACGACATTTCCAACAAATTTAAAAATCGAAATATTGCGTTTTCGCAATTTTAGAATTTTAAAGTCTGCTAGGGATAAATGTCTTGTCAATAATCTGTTGACTTAAAATTTTGCAACTTTCTTAATTGTCTCCTTTGCCTCAATGCAATTTGAAATGATTTATATAAATTTTGTTATCAAACATATTACTTATGAAAAAGTAAAAGGTATGGACTCTAATAAGAAGTTTCTCCACTCCTATCTATAGATATATGCTTGATACAACATTGAAACTTCATATTGCTATTTATAATATTCATCCAGTAAGTGTATTTTATACAATTGGGTCCATTACTTGTATTTTTTTCAAAATAAATATTCAAATATTATATTTTTCTCTGCAATCAAATGCAACGACATTTCCAAGAAATTTAAAAATCGAAATATTGCGTTTTTGCAATTTTAGAATTTTAAAGTCTGCTAGGGATAAATGTCTTGTCAATAATCTGTTGACTTAAAATTTTGCAACTTTCTTAATTGTCTCCTTTGCCTCAATGCAATTTGAAATGATTTATATAATTTTTGTTATCAAACATATTACTTATGAAAAAGTAAAAGGTATGGACTCTAATAAGAATTTCTCCACTCCCATCTATAGATATATGCTTGATACAACATTGAAACTTCATATTGCTATTTATAATATTCATCCAGTAAAGTGTATTTTATACAATTGAGTCCATTACTTGTATTTTTTTCAAAATAAATATTCAAATATTATATTTTTCTCAGCAATTAAATGCAACGACATTAACAACAACTTTAAAAATTGAAATATTGCATTTTTGCAATTTTAGAATTTTAAAGTCTGCTAGGGATAAATGTCTTGTCAATAATCTGTTGACTTAAAATTTTGCAACTTTCTTAATTTTCTTATTTGCCTCAATGCAATTTGAAATGATTTATATAATTTTTGTTATCAAACATATTACTTATGAAAAAGAAAAAGCAATGGACTCTAATAAGAAGTTTCCCCACTCCCATCTATAGATATATGCTTGATACAACATTGAAGCTTCAGATTGCTATTTATAATATTCATCCAGTAAAGTGTATTTTATACAATTGGGTCCATTACTTGTATTTTTGTTCAATTAAATATTCAAATATTATATTTTCTTCAGCAATCAAATGCAACACATTACAACAAATTTAAAATCGAAATATTGTGTTTTTGCAATTTTAGAATTTTAATGTTGTAGGGAAAATGTCTTGTCAATAATCTGTTGACTTAAAATTTTGCACTTTCTTAATTGTCTCCATTGCCTCAATGCAATTTGAAATGATTTATATAATTTTTGTTATCAAACATATACTTGTGAAAAGAAAAAGCAATGGACTCTAATAAGAAATTCCCTACTCCCATCTATAGATATATGCTTGATAAACATGAAGTTTAATTGCTATTTATAATATGCATCAGTAAAGTGTATTTTATACAATTAGTCATTACTTGTATTTTTGTTCAATTAAAATATTCAAATATTATATTTTTCTCAACAATCAATGCAACAACATTTACCAACCAAATTTAAAAATCTGAAATATTGTTTTTTGCAGATTTTAGAATTTAAATGTCTGCTAGGATAAATGTCTTGTCAATAATCTGTTGACTTAAAATTTTGCAACTTTCTTAATTGTCACATTTGCCTCAATGCAATTTGAAATGATTTATATAATTTTTGTTATCAAACATATTACTTGTGAAAAAGAAAAGGAATGGACTCTAATAAGAAGTTTCCCTACTCCTATCTATAGATATATGCTTTATACAACATTGAAGCTTCAAATTGCTATTTATAATATGCATCCAGTAAAGTGTATTTTATACAATTGGTTCATTACTTGTATTTTTGTTCAATTAAAATATTCAAATATTATATTTTTCCAGCAATCAAATGCAACGACATTTCCAACAAATTTAAAAATCAAAATATTGCGTTTTTGCAATTTTAGAATTTTAAAGTCTGCTAGGGATAAATGTCTTGTCAATAATCTGTTGACTTAAAATTTTGCAACTTTCTTAATTGTCTCCTTTGCCTCAATGCAATTTGAAATGATTTATATTATTTTTGTTATCAAACATATTACTTATGAAAAATAAAAGCAATGGACTCTAACAAGAAGTTTCTCCACTCCCATCTATAGATATATGCTTGATACAACATTGAAACTTCATATTGCTATTTATAATATGCATCTAGTAAAGTGTATTTTATACAATTGGGTTCATTACTTGTATTTTTGTTTATTAAAATATTCAAATATTATATTTTTCTCAGCAATCAAATGCAACGACATTAACAACAAATTTAAAAATCGAAATATTGTGTTTTTGCAATTTTAGAATTTTAAAGTCTGCTAGGAATAAATGTCTTGTCAATAATCTGTTGACTTAAAATTTTGCAACTTTCTTAATTGTCTCCTTTGCCTCAATGCAATTTGAAATGATTTATAAAATTTTTGTATCAAACATATTACTTATGAAAAAGTAAAAGCAATGGACTCTAATAAGACATTTCTCCACTCCCATCTATAGATATATGCTTGATACAACATTGAAGCTTCATATTGCTATTTATAATATTCATCCAATAAAGTGTATTTTATACAATTGAGTCCATTACTTGTATTTTTGTTCAAAATAAATATTCAAATATTATATTTTTCTCAACAATTAAATGCAACGACATTAACAACAACTTTAAAAATTGAAATATTGCATTTTTTCAATTTTAGAATTTTAAAGTCTGCTAGGGATAAATGTCTTGTCAATAATCTGTTGACTTAAAATTTTGCAACTTTCTTAATTGTCATATTTGCCTCAATGCAATTTGAAATGATTTATATAATTTTTGTTATCAAACATATTACTTGAAAAAGAAAAAGCAATGGACTCTAATAAGAAGTTTCCCCACTCCCATCTATAGATATATGCTGGATACAACATTAAAGCTTCAAATTGCTATTTATAATATTCATCCAGTAAAGTGTATTTTATACAATTGGGTCCATTACTTGTATTTTTGTTCAATTAAAATATTCAAATATTATATTTTTCTCAGCAATCAAATGCAACGACATTAACAACAAATTTAAAAATCGAAATATTGCGTTTTTGCAATTTTAGAATTTTAATGTTTGCTAGGGATAAATGTCTTGTCAATAATCTGTTGACTTAAAATTTTGCAACTTTCTTAATTGTCTCCTTTGCCTCAATGCAATTTGAAATGATTTATATAATTTTTGTTATCAAACATATTACTTTTGAAAAAGAAAAGCAATGGACTCTAACAAGACGTTTCTCCACTCCCATCTATAGATATATCTGGATACAACATTAAAGCTTCAAATTGCTATTTATAATATTCATCCAGTAAAGTGTATTTTATACAATTGGGTCCATTACTTGTATTTTTGTTCAATTAAAATATTCAAATATTATATTTTTCTCAGCAATCAAATGCAACGACATTAACAACAAATTTAAAAATCGAAATATTGCGTTTTTGCAACTTTAGAATTTTAAAGTCTGCTAGGGATAAATGTCTTGTAAAATCTGTTGACTTAAAATTTTGCAACTTTCTTAATTGTCTCCTTTGCCTCAAGGCAATTTGAAATGATTTATATAATTTTTGTTATCAAACATATTACTTTGAAAAAGTAAAAGTGATGGACTCTAATAAGACGTTTCTCCACTCCCATCTATAGATATATGCTTGTACAACATAAAAGCTTCATATTGCTATTTATAATATTCATCCAGTAAAGTGTATTTTATACAATTGAATCCATTACTTGTATTTTTGTTCAAAATAAATATTCAAATATTATATTTTTCTCAGCAATCAATGCAACGACATTAACAACAATTTTAAAAATCGAAATATTGCTCTTTTGCAATTTTAGAATTTTAATTTAAAGTCTGCTAGGGATAAATGTCTTGTCAATAATCTGTTGACTTAAAATTTTGCAACTTTCTTAATTGTCTCCTTTGCCTCAATGCAATTTGAAATGATTTATATAATTTTTGTTATCAAACATATTACTTGTGAAAAAAAAAAAGCAATGGACTCTAATAAAAAGTTTCCCTACTCCCATCAATAGATATATGCTTCATACAACATTGAAGTTTCAAATTGCTATTTATAATATTCATCCATTAAAGTGTATTTTATACAATTGGGTCCATTACTTGTATTTGTTTTCAATTAAAATATTCAAATATTATATTTTTCTCAGCAATCAAATGCAACGACATTAAAAACAAATTTAAAAATTGAAATATTGTGTTTTTGGAATTTTAGAATTTAAAGTCTGCTAGGGACTTAAAATTTTGCAACTTTCTTAATTGTCTCATTTGCCTCAATGCAATTTGAAATGATTTATATAATTTTTGTTATCAAACATATTACTTGTAAAAAGGAAAAGGCAATGGACTCTAATAAGAAGTTTCCCTACTCCATCTATAGATATATGCTTCATACAACATTGAAGCTTGAAATTGCTATTTATAATATGCATCCAGTAAAGTGTACTTTATACAATTGAGTTCATTACTTGTATTTTTGTTCAATTAAAATATTCAAATATTTTATTTTTGCCAACAATCAAAAGCAACGACATTAACAACAATTTAAAATTCGAAATATTGCTTTTTTGCAATTTTAGAAATTTTAAAGTCTATTAGGGATAAATGTCTTGTCAATAATCCTATTGACTTAAAATTTGCAACTTTCTTAATTGTCTCCTTTGCTCAATGCAATTTGAATAATTTATATAATTTTTGTTATGAAGCATATTACTTGTGAAAAAGAAAAAAGCAAATGGACTCTAATAAAAGTTTCCCTACTCCCATCAATAGATACTATGCTTCATACAACATTGAAGTTCAAATTGCTATTATAATATTCAAATGCCATTAAAGTGTATTTTATGACAACTTGACGACCAATTACTGTATTTTTGTTCATTAAAATATCAATATTATATTTTCTCAGCAATCAAATTTAAAAATTGAAATATTGCGTTTTGGAACTTTAGAATTTTAAAGTCTGCTAAGGACTTAAAATTTTGCAACTTTCTTAATTGTCATATTTGCCTCAACGCAATTTGAAATGATTTATATAATTTTGTGTTATCAAACATATTACTTGTAAAAAAGAAAAGCAATGGACTCTAATAAGAAGTTTCCCTACTCCCATCTATAGATATATGTTTCATACAACATTGAAACTTCAAATTGCTATTTATAATATGCATCCAGTAAAGTGTATTTTATACAATTGAGTTCATTACTTGTATTTTTGTTCAATTAAAATATTCAAATATTTTATTTTTGCAAACAATCAAATGCAACGACATTAACAACAAATTTAAAAATCGAAATATTGCTTTTTTGCAATTTTAGAATTTTAAAGTCTGCTAGGGATAAATGTCTTGTCAATAATCTGTTGACTTAAAATTTTGCAACTTTCTTAATTGTCTCCTTTGCCTCAATGCAATTTGAAATAATTTATATAATTTTTGTTATCAAACATATTACTTATGAAAATGTAAAAGCAATGGACTCTAATAAGAAGTTTCCCCACTCCCATCTATAGATATATCTTGGATACAACATTGAAGCTTCAGATTGCTATTTATAATATTCATCCAGTAAAGTGTATTTTATACAATTGGATCCATTACTTGAATTTTTGTTCAGTTAAAATATTCAAATATTATATTTTTCTCAGCAATCAAATGCAATGACATTAACAACAAATTTAAAAATAGAATATTGCGTTTTTGCAATTTAAGAATTTTAAAGTCTGCTAGGGATAAATGTTTTGTCAAATAATCTGTTGACTTAGAATTTTGCAACTTTCTTAATTGTCTCCTTTGCCTCAATGTAATTTGAAATGATTTATAAAATTTTTGTTATCAAGCATATTACTTATGAAAAAGAAAAAGCAATGGACTCTAATAAAGGTTTCACTACTCCCATCTATAGATATATGCTTCATACAACATTGAAACATCAGATTGCTATTTATAATATGCATCCAGTAAAGTGTATTTATCATATTTGGGTTCATTATTTTGTATTTTTGTTCTATTAAAAATATTATATTTTTCTCAGTAATCAAATGCAACGACATTACCAACAAATTCAAAAATCGAAATATTGCGTTTTTGTGATTTTAGAATTTTAAAGTTCTGCTAGGGATAAATGTCTTGTCGATAAGCTGTTGACTTAAAATTTTGCAACTTTCTTAATTGTCTCCTTTGTCTCTAGGCAATTTGAAATGATTTATATATTTTTATTATCAAACATATTACTTGTAAAAAAGAAAAAGCAATGGACTCTACTAAGAAGTTTCCCTACTCCCATCTATAGATATATGCTTCATACAACATTGAATTTTAAATTGCTATTTATAATATGCATCCAATAAAGTGTATGTTATACAATTGGGTTCATTACTTGTATTTTTGTTTATTAAAATGTTCAAATATTATATTTTTCTTAACAATCAAATGCAACGAGATTACCAACAAATTTAAAAATCGAAATATTGCGTTTTAGCATTTTAGAATTTTAAAGTCTGCTAGGGTTTAATGTCTTGTCAATAATCTGTTGACTTAAAATTTTGCAACTTTCTTAATTGTCTCCTTTGCCTCAATGCATTTTGAAATGATTTATATAATTTTGTTATCAACATATTACTTGTGAAAAAGAAAAAGTAATGGACTCTAATAAGATGTTCCCTACTCCTATCTATAGATATATACTTCATGAAACATTGAAACACCAGATTGCTATTTATAATAAGCATATAGTAAAGTGTATTTTATACAATTGCTTCATTACTTGTATTTTTGTTCTATTAAAATGTTGATATTATATTTTTCTCAGCAATTCAAATGCAACAACATTACCAACAAATTTGAAAATCAAAATATTGCGTTTTTTGCGATTTTAGAATTTTAAAGTCTACTAGGGATAAATGTCTTGTCAATAATCTGTTGACTTAAATTTTGCAACTTTCTTAATTGTCTACTTTGCGTCAACACAATTTCAAAAGATTTATATAAATTTTTGTTATCAAACATATTACTTGTAAAAAAGAAAAGCAAAGGACTCTAATAAGATGTTTCCCTACTCCCATCTATTGATTTATGCTTGATACAACATCGAAGTTTCAGATTGCTATTTATAATATTCATCCAAGTAAAGTTTATTTATACAATTGGGTTAATTACTTGTATTTTTGTTCAATTAAAATTATTCAGATATTATATTTTTTCTCAGCAATCAAATGCAACGATATTAACAACAATTTAAAAATCGAAAGTATTGCATTTTTGCAATTTTAGAATTTTAAATGTCTGCTAGGATAAATGTCTTGTCAATAATCTGTTGACTTAAAATTTTGCAACTTTCTTAATTGTCTCCATTGCCTCAATGCAATTCGAAATGATTTATAAAGTTTTTCTTTTCAAACATATTACTTAAAAAAGTAAAAGTAATGGACTTGAATAAGAAGTTTCCCACTCCCATCTATTGATATATTCTTGATGCAACATCGAAGTTTAAGATTGCTATTTATAATACTCATCCAGTAAAGTGTATTTTATACAATTGGTCCATTACTTGATATTTTTGTTCAATTAAATTATTCAAATATTATATTTTTCTCAGCAATCAAATGCACGACATTAACAACAAATTTCAAAATCAAATATTGCATTTTTTGCAATTTTAGAATTTTAATGTCTGTAAGGATAAATGTCTTATCAATAATCTNAGTTTGCTAGGGATAAGTGTCTTGTCAATAATCTGTTGACTTAAGATTTTGCAACTTTCTTAATTGTCTCATTTGCCTCAATGCAATTTGAAATGATTTATATTGTTTTTGTTATCAAACATATTACTTATGAAAAAGTAATAGCAATGGACTCTAATAAGAAGTTTCCCCACTCCCATCTATAGATATATGCTTGATAGAACTTGAAGCTTTAGATTGCTATTTATAATATTCATCCAGTAAAGTGTATTTTATGCAATTGGGTCCATTACTTGTATTTTTGTCCAAATAAATATTCAAATATTATATTTTCTCAGCAATCAAATGCAACGACATTAACAACAAATTTAAAATGGATATATTGTGTTTGCAATTTTAGAATTTTAATGTCTACTAGGGATAAATGTCTGTCCACAATCTATTGACTTAAAATTTTGCAACTTTCTTAATTGTCTCCTTTCCCTCAATGTAATTTGAAATGATTTATATTTTTGTTATAAACATGTTACTTATGAAAAAGTAAAAGCAACGAACTTTAATAAGAAGTTTCTCCACTCCATCTATAGATATATGCTTGATATAACATTGAAGCATTAGATTGCTATTTGTAATATTCATCCAGTAAAGTGTATTTTATACAAATGGGTCCATTACTTGTATTTTGTTTAGTGAAAATATTCAAATATTATATTTTTCTCAGCACTCAAATGCAACGACATTCACAACAAATTTAAAAATCGAAATATTGCGTTTTTGCAATTTTAGAATTTTAAAGTCTACTAGGGATAAATGTCTTGTCAATAATCTTTTGACTTAAAATTTGCAACTTTCTTAATTGTTTCCTTTCCCTCAATGCAATTGAAATGATTTATATAATTTTTGTTATCAAACATGTTACTTATGAAAAAGTAAAAGCAACGAACTTTAATAACAAATTTCTCCACTCCCTTCTATAGATATATGCTTGATATAACATTGAGGCATCAAATTGCTATTTATAATATTCATCCAGTAAAGTGTATTTTATACAATTGGGTCCATTGCTTGTATTGTTGTTCAATTAAAATATTCAAATATTATATTTTTCTCAGCAATCAAATGCAACGACATTAACAACAAGTTGAAAAAACGAAATATTGCGTTTTTGCAATTTTAGAATTTTAAAGTCTGTTAGGGATAAGTGTCTTGTCAATAATCTGTTGACTTAAAATTTTGCAACTTTCTTAATAGTCTCATTTGCCTCAAAGCAATATGAAATGATTGATATTATTTTTGTTATCAAACATATTACTTATGAAAAAGTAAAAGCAATGGACTCTAAAAAAAAGTTTCCCCACTCCCATCTATAAATATATGCTTTATACAACATTAAAGCTTCAAATTACTATTTATAATATGCATCCAGTAAAGTGTATGTTATACAATTGGGTTCATTACTTGTATTTTTGTTTTATTAAAATATTCAAATATTATATTTTTCTCAGCAATAAAATGCAACGACATTATCGACAAATTGAAAAATCAAAATATTGCATTTTTGTGATTTTAAAATTTTAAAGTCTGCTAGGGATAAATGTCTTGTCAACAATCTGATGACTTAAAATTATGCAACTTTCTTAATTGTCACATTTGCCTCAATGCAATTTGAAATGATTTATATAATTTTGTTATCAAACATATTACTTATTAAAAAGGAAAAGCAAAGGACTCTAATAAGAAGCTTCCCCACTCCCATCTATAGATATATGCTTGATGTAACATTGAAGCTTTAGATTGCTCTTTATAATATTCATCTAGTAAAGTGTATTTTACGCAATTGGGTCCATTACTTGTATTTTTGTTCAAAATAAATATTCAAATATTATATTTTTCTCAGTAATCAAATGCAACGACATTAACAACAAATTTAAAAATGGAAATATTGCATTTTTTCAATATTAGAATTTTAAAGCCTCCTAGGGATAAATGTCTTGTCGATAATCTGTTGACGTAAAATTTTGTAACTTTCTTAATTGTCTCATTTGCGTCAATGCAATTTGAAATGATTTATATAACTTTTGTTATCAAACATATTACTTATGAAAAAGTAAAAGCAATGGACTCTAATAAGAAGTTTCCCCACTCCCATCTATAGATATATGCTTGGTACAACATCAAAGTTTTAGATTGCTATTTATAATATTCATCCAGTAAAGTGTATTTTATACAATTAGGTCCATTACTTGTATTTTTGTTCAATTAAAATATTCAAATATTATATTTTTCTCAGTAATCAAATGTAACGACATTAACAACAAATTTAAAAATCGAAATATTGCGTTTTTTCAATATTAGAATTTTAAAGCCTGCTAGGGATAAATGCCTCATCGATATTCTGTTGACTTAAAATTTTGCAACTTGCTTAATTGTCTCCTTTGGCTCAATGCAATTTGAAATGCTTTATATAATTTTTGTTATCAAACATATTACATCTAAAAAGGTAAAAGTAATGGATTGCAATAAGAAGTCTCCCCACACTCATCTATAGATATATCCTAGATAGAACATTGAAACTTCAGATTGCTATTTATAATATTCATCCAGCAAAGTGTATTTTATACAATTCGATTCATTACTTGGTTTTCTGTTCAATTAAAATATTCAAATATTATATTTTTCTCAATAATCAAATGCAACGACATTACCAACAAATTTAAAAATCGAAATATTGCGTTTTTACAATTTTAGAATTTTAAAGTCTGCTAGGGATAAAGGTCTTGTCAATATTCTCTTGACTTAAAATTTTGCAACTTTCTTAATTGTCTCCTTCGCCTCAATGCAAGTTGAAATGATTTATATAATTTTTGTTATCAAACATATTACTTATGAAAAAGTAAAAGCAATGGACTCTAGTAAGAAGTTTCGCCACTCCCATCTATAGATATATGCTTGATACAACATTGAAGCTTCATATTGCTTTTTATAATATTCATCCAGTAAAGTGTATTTTATACAATAGGGTCCATTGGTTGTATTTTTGTTCAAAATAAATATTCAAATATTATATTTTCTGCAGTAATCAAATACAACGACATTAACAACAAATTTAAAAATCGAAATATTGCGTTTTTTCAATAATAGAATTTTAAAGCATGCTAAGGATAAATATCTTGTCGATAATCTGTTGACATAAAATTTTGCATCTTTCTTGATTGTTTCTTTGGCCTCAATGCGATTTGGAATGATTTATATAATTTTTCTTATCAAACATATTACCTATGAAAAAGTAAAAGTAATGGATTCTAATAAGACGTTCCTCCACACCCATCTATAAATATATGCTTGATACAACATTGAAGCTTCATATTGCTTTTTATAATATTCATCTTGTAAAGTGTATTTTATGCAATAGGGTCCATTACTTGTATTTTTGTTCAAAATAAATATTCAAATATTATATTTTTCTCAGCAATTAAATGCAATGACATTACCAACAAATTTAAAAATCAAAATATTACGTTTTGGCAATTTTAGAATTTTAAAGTCTACTTAGGATAAATGTCTTGTCAATAATCTGTTGACTTAAAATTTTGCAACTTTCTTACTTGTCTCCTTTGCCTTAAAGCAATTTGAAATGATTTATATAACTTTTGTTATCAAACATATTACTTAAAAAAAGTAAAAGTAATAGATTTTAATAAGAAATTTCACCACACCCGTCTATAGATATATGCTTGATACAATTTCGAAGTTTCAGATTGCTACTTATAATATTTATCTAGTAAAGTGTATTTTATACTATTGGGTCCACTACTTGTATTTTTGTTCAATTAAAATATTCAACTATTATATTTTTCTAAGCGATCAAACACAACGACGGTAACAAAAAATTGAAAAATTGAAATATTGCGTTTTTGCTATTTTAGAATTTTAAGGTCTGCTAGGGATAAATGTCTTGTCAATAATCTGTTGACTTAAAATTTTGCAACTTTCTTAATTGTCACCTTTGCCTCAATGCAATTTGAAATTATTTATATAATTTTTGTTATCAAACATATTACTTCTTAAAAAGAAAAAGCAATGGACTCTAATAAGAAGTTTCCTTACTCCAATCTATAGATATATGCTTCATACAACATTGAAACTTCAGATTGCTATTTATAATATGCATCTAGTAAAGTGTATTTTATACAATTAGGTTCAATACTTCTATTTTTGTTCTATTAAAATATTCAAATATTATATTTTTCTCAGTAATCAAATGCAATGACATTGCCAACAAATTTAAAAATGAAAATATTGCATTTTTGCAATCTTAGGATTTTAAAGTCTGCTAGGGATAAATGTCTTGTCAATAATCTGTTGACTTAAAATTCTGCAACCTTCTTAATTGTCTCATTTGCCTTAATGCAATTTGAAATGATTTATATAGTTTTTCTTTTCAAACATATTACTTATGAAAAAGTAAAAGCAATGGACTCTAATAAGAAGTTTGCCTACTCCCATCTATAGATATATGCTTCATACAACATTGAAACTTTAGATTGCTATTTATAATATGCATCCAGTAAAGTGTATTTTATACAATTGTGTCCATTACTTGTATTTTCGTTCAATTAGAATATTCAATTATCATATTTTTCTCGGCAATCAAATGCTACGACATTACTACAAATTTAAAAATCAAAATATTGCGTTTTTGCCTCAATGTATAATTGTCTCCTTTGCCTCAATGCAATTTGAAATGATTTATATAATTTTTGTTATTAAACATATTCCTTGGGAAAAAGAAAAAGCGACAGACTCTAATAAGACGTTTCTCCACTCCCATCTATAGAAATATGCTTGATACAACATTGAATCTTCATATTGTTATTTATAATATTGATCCAGAAAAATGTATTTTATACAATTCGGTCCATTATTTGTATGTTTTTTCAATTAAAATATTCAAATATTATATTTTTCTCTGTAATCAAATGCAATGACATTAACAACAAATTTGAAATTCCAAATTTTGTGTTTTTGCAATTTTAGAATTTTAAAATCTATTAGGGATAAATGTCTTGTCAATAAACTATTGACTTAAAATTTTGCAACTTTTTTAATTGTCTCCTTTGCCTCAATGCAATTTGAACTGATTTATATAGTTTTTCTTTTGGAACATATTACTTAAGAAAAGTAAAAGGAATGGACTTCAATAAGAAGTTTTTGCACTCCCATCTATAGAAATATGCTCAATACAACATTGAATCTTCAGATTGTTATTTATAATATTGATCCAGAAAAATGTATTTTATACAATTGAGTCCATTACTTGTATTTTTGTTCAGTTAAAATATTCAAATATTATATGTTTCTCTGCAATCAAATGCAACGACATTAACAATAAATTTAAAAATCGACATATTGCGTTTTTGCGATTTTAGAATTTTAAAGTCTGCTAGGGATAAATGTCTTGGCAATAATCTGTTGACTTAAAATTTTGCAACTTTCTTAATTGTCTCATTTGCATCAATGCAATTTGAAATGATTTATATAATTTTTGTTATCAAACATATTACTTATGAAAAAGCAAAAGCAATGGACTCTAATAAGAAGTTTCCCCACTCCCATCTATAAATATATGCTTGATACAACATTGAAACTTCAGATTGTTATTTATAATATGCATCCAGTAAAGTGTATTTTATACAATTGGGTTCATTACTTGTATTTTTGTTCTATTAAAATATTCAAATATTATATTTTTCTCAGCAATCAAATGTAACAACATTAACAACAAATTTAAAAATCGAAATATTACGTTTTTGCAATTTTAGAATTTTAAAGTCTGCTAGGGATAAATGTCTTGTCAATAATTTGTTGACTTAAAATCTTGCAACATTCTTAATTGTCTCCTTTCCCTCAATGCAATTTGAAATCATTTATATAATTTTTGTTATCACACATATTACTTGTAAAAAAGAAAAAGCAATGGACTCTAATAAGAAGTTTCCCTACTCCCATCTATAGATATATGCTTCATATAGCATTGAAGCTTCAAATTGCTATTTATAATATACATCCAATAAAGTGTATGTTAAACAATTGGGTTCATTACTTGTATTTTTGTTGTATTAAAATATTCAAATATTATATTTTTCTCAACAATCAAATGCAACGACATTACCAACAAATTTAAAAATTGAAATATTGCATTTTTGCAATTTTAGAATTTTAAAGTCTGGAAGGGATAAATGTCTTGTCAATAACCTGTTGACTTAAAATTTTGTAAATTTCTTAATTGTCGCATTTGCCTTAATGGAATTCGAAATGATTTATAAAGTTTTTCTTTTCGAACATATTACTTAGAAAAAGTAAAAGTAATGGACTTTAATATGAAGTTTCCCCACACCAATCTATAGATATATACTTGATACAACATTGAAGTTTCAGATTGCTATTTATAATATTCATCCAGTAAAGTGTATTTTATACAATTGGGTCCATTACTTGTATTTTTGTGCAATTAAAATATTCAAATATTATATTTTTCTCAATAATCAAGGCCAACGACATTAACAACAAATTGAAAAATCAAAATATTGCGTTTTAGCAATTTTAGAATTTTAGAGTTTGCTAGGGATAAATATCTTGTCAATAATCTGTTGACTTAAAATTTTGCAACTTTCTTAAATGTCTCCTCTACCTCAATGCAATTTGAAATGATTTATATAATTTTTGTTATCAAACATATTACTTGTGAAAAATAAAAAACAATGGACTCTAAAATGAAGTTTCCCTACTCCCACCAATAGATATATGCTTCATACAACATTGAAGTTTCAGACTGCTATTTATAATATTCATATAGTAATGTGTATTTTATACAATTGGGTCCATTACTTGTATTTTTGCTCAATTCAAATATTCAAATATTATATTTTTCTCAGTAATTAAATGCAACAACATTACCAACAAATTCAAAAATCGAAATATTGCGTTTTTTCGATTTTAGAATTTTAAACTCTGCTAGGGATAAATGTCTTGTCCATAATCTGTTGACTTAAAATTTTGCAACTTTCTTAATTGTCTCCTTTGCCTCAAAGTACTTTGAAATGATTTATATAATTTTCGTTGTCAAACATATTACTTGTGAAAAAGAAAAAGCACTGGACTCTAATAAGAAGTTTCCCTTGTCCTATCTATAGATATATACTTCATACAACACTGAAACATTAGATTGCTATTTATAATATACATCCAGTAAAGTGTACTTTATACAATTGGGTTCATTACTTATATTTTTGTTCAATTAGAAAATTCAAATATTATATTTTTCTCATCAATGAAATGTAATGACATTACCAACAAATTTAAAAATCGACATATTGTACTTTTGCGATTTTAGAATTTTAATGTCTACTATGGATAAATGTCTTGTCAATAATCTATTGACTTAAAATTTTGCAACTTTCTTAATTGTCTCCTTTGCCTCAATGCAATTTGAAATGATGTATATAATTTTTGTTATCAAACATATTACTTGTAAAAAAGAAAAACCAATGGACTCTAATAAAATGTTTTCCTACTCCCATCTATAGATATATGTTTCATACAACATTGGAATTTCAGATTGTTATTTATAATATGCATCCATTAAAGTGTATTTTATACAATTGGGTTCATTACTCGTATTTTTGTTTTATTAAAATATTCAAATATTATATTTTTCTCAGCAATCAAATGCAACGACATTGCCAACAAAATATTGCGTTTTTGCAATTTTAGAATTTTAAAGTCTGCTAGGGATAGATGTCTTGTCAATAATCTGTTGACTTAAAATTTTTCAACTTTCTTAATTGTCTCCTTTCCCTCGATGCAATTTGAAATAATTTATATAATTTTTGTTATCAAAGATATTACTAGGGAAAAAGAAAAAGCAATGGACTCTAATAACAAATGTCTCTACTCCCAACATTGAAGGTTCAAATTGCTATTGAGAATATGCATCTCGTAAAGTGTATTTTATACAATTGGGTTCATTACTTGTATTTTTGTTTAATTAAAATATTCAAATATTATATTTTTTTCAACAATCAAAAGCAGTGACATTACCAACAAATCTAAAAATCAAAATATTGAGTTTTTGCAATTTCAAAATTTTAAAATTTACTAGGGATAAATGTCTTGTCAATAATATGTTGACTTAAAATTTTGCAACTTTCTTAATTGTCTCATTTGCCTCAATGCAATTTGAAATGATTTAAATAATTTTTGTTATCAAACATGTTACTTGTAAAAAAGAAAAAGCAATGGACTCTAATAAGAAGTTTCCCTACTCCCATCTATAGATATATACTTCATACAACATTGAAGCATCAGATTACTATTTATAATATGCATCCAGTAAAGTGTATTTTATGCAATTGGATTCATTATTTGTATTTTTGTTGTATTAAAATATTCAAATATTATATTTTTCTCAGCAATTAAATGCAACGACATTGCCAACTAATTTTAAAATCGAAATATTGCATTTTTGCGATTTTAGAATTCTAAAGCCTGCAAGGAATAAATGTCTTGTCAATAATCTATTGACTTAAAATTTTGCAATTTTTTGAATTGTCTCATTTGCCTTAATGCAATTCAAAATGATTTATAATGTTTTTCTTTTCAAACATATTACTTAAAAAAAGTAAAAGTAATGGACTTTAATACGAAGTTTCCCCACTTCAATCTATAGATATATGCTTGATACAACATGAAAGTTTCAGATTGTTATTTATAATATTCATCCAGTAAAATGTATTTTATACAATTAGGTCCATTACTTGTATTTTTGTTTAATTAAAATATTCAAATATTATATTTTTGTTAGCAATCAAATACAACGATGTTAACAACAAATTTAAAAATTGAAATATTGCGTTTTTGCAATTTTAGAATTTTAAAGTCTGCAAGGGATAAATGTCTCGTCAAAAATCTATTGACTTAAAATTTTGCAACTTTTTTAATTGTTTGCTTTGCCTCAATGCAATTTGAAATGATTTACATAATTTTTGTTATCAAACATATTACTTATGAAAAAGAAAAAGCAATGGGCTCTAATAAGAAAATTCCCTACTCCCATTTATAGATATAGGCTTCATACAACAATGAAACATCAGATTGTTATTTATAATATGCATCTAGTAAAGTGTATTTTATACAATTGGGTTCATTACTCGTATTTTTGTTCAATTAAATTATTCAATTATTATATTTTTCTCAGCAATCAAATGCAACGATGTTAACAACAAATTTAAAAATCGAAATATTGCGTTTTTGGAATTTTAGAATTTTAAAGTTTGCTAAGGATAAATGTCTTGTCAATAATCTGTTGACTTAAAATTTTGCAACTTTCTTAATTGTCTCTTTTCCCTCAATGCAATTTGAAATGATTTACAAGTAAAACCAACGGGCTCTAATAACCAGTTTCTCCACTCCCATTTATAGATATATGCTTGATATAACATTGAAGCTTTAAATTGCTATTTATAATATTCATCCAGTAAAGTGTATTTTATACATTTAAGTCAATTACTTGTATTTTTGTTTAGTTAACATATTAAAATATTATATTTTTCTCAGCAATCAAATGCAACGACATTAACAACAAATTTAAAAATCGAAATATTGCATTTTTACAATTTTTGAATTTTAAAGTCTGCTAGGGATAAATGTCTTGTTAACAATCTGTAGACTTAAAATTTTGCAACTTTCTTAATTGTCTCCTTTCCCTTAATGCAATTTCAAATTATTTGTATAATTTTTGTTATCACACATATTACTTGGGAAAAAGAAAAAGCAATGGACTCTAATAAGAAATATCCCTACTCCTATCTATAGATATAGGCTTCATACAACATTGAAGTTTCAAATTGCTACTTATATTATGCATCTAGTAAAGTGTATTTTATACAATTGGGTTCATTACTTGTATTTTTTTAATTAAAATATTCAAATATTATATTTTTCTCAACAATCAAGAGCAATGACATTACCAACAAATCTAAAAATCGAAATATTGAGTTTTTGCAATTTCAAAATTTTAAAGTCTGCTAAGGATAAATGTCTTGTCAATAATCTGTTGACATAAAATTTTGCAACTTTCTTAATTTTCTCCTTTGCCTCAATGCAATCTGGAATGATTTATATAATTTTTGTTATCAAACATATTACTTGTGAAAAAGAAAAAGCAATGAACTCTAATAAGAAGTTTCCTTACTCCCATCAATAGATATATACTTCATACAACATTGAATCTTCAGATTGCTATTTATAATATTCATCCAGTAAAGTGTATTTTATACAGTTGGGTCCATTACTTGTATTTTTGCTTAATTAAAATATTCAAATATTATATTTTTGTCAGCAATCAAATGCAACGACATTACCAACAAATTTAAAAATCAAAATATTACGTTTTGTGATTTTAGAATTTTAAGGTTTGCTAGGGATAAATGTCTTGTCAATAATTTGTTGACTTAAAATTTTGCAACTTTCTTAATCGTCTCCTTTGCCTCAATGTAATTTGAAATGATTTATATAATTTTTGTTATCAAACATATTACTTATGAAAAGAAAAAAGCACTGGACTCTAATAAGAAGTTTCCCTACTCCTATCTATAGATATATACTTCATACAACATTGAAACATCAGATTGCTATTTATAATATGCATCCAGTAAAGTGCATCTTATACAATTGGGTTCATTCCTTGTATTTTTGTTCAATTAAAAAATTCAAATATTATATTTTTGTCAGCAATGAAATGCAACAACATTACCAACAAATTTAAAAATTGAAATATTGTGTTTTTGTGATTTTAGAATTTTAAAGTGTGCTAGGGATAAATGTCTTATCAATAATCTGTTGACTTAAAATTTTGCAACTTACTTAATTGTCTCTTTTCCCTTAATGCAATTGGAAAAGATTTATATCATTTTTGTTATCAAACATGTTACTTATGAAAAAGTAAAAGCAACGGGCTGTAATAAGAAGTTTCTCCACTCCCATTTATAGATATATGCTTGATATAACATTGAAGATTCAAATTGCTATTTATAATATTCATCCAGTAAAGTCTATTTTATACAATTGGGTCCATTACTTATATTTTTGTTCAGTTAAAACATTCAATTATTATATTTTTCTCAGCAATCAAATGCAACGACATTACCAACAAATTTAAAAATCGAAATATTGCATTTTTGTGATTTTAGAATTTTAAAGTCTGCAAAGAATAAATGTCTTGTCAACAATCTGTAGACTTAAAATTTTGTAACTTTCTTAATTCTCTCCTTTCCCTCAATGCAGTTTGAAACGATTTGTATAATTTTTGTTATCAAACATATTGCTTGGGAAAAAGAAAAGGTGATGGACTCTAATAAGAAATATCCCTACACCCATCCATAGATATAAGCTTTATACAACATTGAAGTTTCAAATTGCTATTTATATTATGCATCTAGTAAAGTGTATTTTATACAATTGGGTTCATTACTTGTATTTTTTTTAATTAAAATATTCAAATATTATATTTTTCTCAACAATCAGGAGCAACGACATTACCAACAAATTTAAAAATTGAAATATTGAGTTTTTGCCATTTCAGAATTTTAAAGTCTGCTAAGGATAAATGTCTTGTCAATAATCTGTTCACATAAAATTTTGCAACTTTCTTAATTGTCTCCTTTGCCTCCATGCAATTTGGAATGATTTATATAATTTTTGTTACCAAACATATTACTTATGAAAAAGAAAAAGCACTGAACTCTATTAAGAAGTTTCCCTACTCCTATCTATAGATATATACTTCATACAACATTGAAACATCAGATTGCTATTTATAATATGCATCCAGTAAAGTGCATTTTATACAATTGGGTTCATTCCTTGTATTTTTGTTCAATTAAAAAATTCAAATATTATATTTTTGTCAGCAATGAAATGCAACGACATTACCAACAAATTTAAAAATCGAAATATTGCGTTTTTGTGATTTTGGAATTTTAAAGTCTGCTAGGGATAAATGTCTTGTCAATAAATTGTTGAATTAAAATTTTTCAACTTTCTTAATTGTCTCTTTTCCCTTAATGCAATTGGAAAAGATTTATATCATTTTTGTTATCAAACATGTTACTTATGAAAAAGTAAAAGCAACGGGCTGTAATAAGAAGTTTCTCCACTCCCATTTATAGATATATGCTTGATATAACATTGAAGATTCAAATTGCTATTTATAATATTCATCCAGTAAAGTCTATTTTATACAATTGGGTCCATTACTTGTATTTTTGTTCAGTTAAAACATTCAATTATTATATTTTTCTCAGCAATCAAATGCAACGACATTACCAACAAATTTAAAAATCGAAATATTGCATTTTTGTGATTTTAGAATTTTAAAGTCTGCAAAGAATAAATGTCTTGTCAACAATCTGTAGACTTAAAATTTTGTAACTTTCTTAATTCTCTCCTTTCCCTCAATGCAGTTTGAAACGATTTGTATAATTTTTGTTATCAAACATATTGCTTGGGAAAAAGAAAAGGTGATGGACTCTAATAAGAAATATCCCTACACCCATCCATAGATATAAGCTTTATACAACATTGAAGTTTCAAATTGCTATTTATATTATGCATCTAGTAAAGTGTATTTTATACAATTGGGTTCATTACTTGTATTTTTTTAATTAAAATATTCAAATATTATATTTTTCTCAACAATCAGGAGCAACGACATTACCAACAAATTTAAAAATTGAAATATTGAGTTTTTGCCATTTCAGAATTTTAAAGTCTGCTAAGGATAAATGTCTTGTCAATAATCTGTTCACATAAAATTTTGCAACTTTCTTAATTGTCTCCTTTGCCTCCATGCAATTTGGAATGATTTATATAATTTTTGTTACCAAACATATTACTTATGAAAAAGAAAAAGCACTGAACTCTATTAAGAAGTTTCCCTACTCCTATCTATAGATATATACTTCATACAACATTGAAACATCAGATTGCTATTTATAATATGCATCCAGTAAAGTGCATTTTATACAATTGGGTTCATTCCTTGTATTTTTGTTCAATTAAAAAATTCAAATATTATATTTTTGTCAGCAATGAAATGCAACGACATTACCAACAAATTTAAAAATCGAAATATTGCGTTTTTGTGATTTTGGAATTGTAAAGTCTGCTAGGGATAAATGTCTTGTCAATAAATTGTTGAATTAAAATTTTTCAACTTTCTTAATTGTCTCTTATCTCTCAATGCAATTTGAAATGATTTATATCATTTTTGTTATCAAACATGTTACTTATGAAAAAGTAAAAGCAACGGGCTTTAATAAGAAGTTTCTCCACTCCCATTTATAGATATATGCTTGATATAACATTGAAGATTCAGATTGCTATTTATAATATTCATCCAGTAAAGTCTATTTTATACAATTGGGTCTATTACGTGTATTTTTGTTTAATTAAAACATTCAATTATTATATTTTTCGTAGCAATCAACTGCAACGACATTACCAATAAATTTAAAAATCAAAATATTGCATTTTTGTGATTTTAGAATTTTAAAGTCTGCAAGGAATAAATGTCTTGTCAACAATCTGTAGACTTAAAATTTTGCAACTTTCTTAATTGTCTCCTTTCCCTCAATGCAGTTTGAAATGATTTGTATAATTTTTGTTATCAAACATATTACTTGGGAAAAAGAAAAAGCGATGGACTCTAATAAGAAATATCCCTACACCCATCCATAGATATAGGCTTCATACAACATTGAACTTTCAAATTGCTATTTATATTATGCATCTAGTAAAGTGTATTTTATACAATTGGGTTCATTACTTGTATTTTTTTTAATTAAAACATTCAAATATTATATTTTTCTCAACAATCAAGAGCAACGACATTACCAACAATTTTAAAAATCAAAATATTGAGTCTTTGCAATTTCATAATTTTAAAGTCTGCTAGGGATAAATGTCTTGTCAATAATCTGTTGATATAAAATTTTGCAACTTTCTTAATTGTCTCCTTTGCCTCAATGCAATTTGGAATGATTTATATAATTTTTGTTACCAAACACATTACTTGTGAAAAAGAAAAGGCAATGGACTGTAATAAAAATTTTCCCTACTCCCATCAATAGATATATGCTTCATACAACATTGAAGCTTTAGATTGCTATTTACAATATTCATCTAGTAGAGTGTATTTTATACAATTGGGTCCATTACTTGTATTTTTGCTCAATTAAAATATTTAAATATTATATTTTTCTCAGCAATCAAATGCAACGACAATAGCAACAAATTTAAAAATCGAAACATTGCATTTTTGCAATGTTAGAATTTTAAAGTCTGCTAGAGAGAACTGTCTTGTCAATAATTTGTTGACTTAAAATTTTGCAACTTTCTTAATTGTCTCCCTTCCCTCAATGCAATTTGAAATGATTTATATAATTTTTGTTATCAAACATATTACTTGTGAAAAAGAAAAAAAACAATGAACTCTAATAAAAAGTTTCCCTACTCCCATCTATAGATATATACTTCATACAACATTGAAGCCCGAAATTGCTATTTATAATATGCATCCAGTAAAGTGTATTTTATACAATTGGGCCCATTACTTGTATTTTTGTTCAATTACAATATTCAAATATTATATTTTTCTCAGTAATTAAATGCAACGACATTACCAACAAATTTAAAAATATAAATATTGCGTTTTTGCGATTTTAGAATTTTAAAGTCTGTTAGGGATAAATGTCTTGTCAATAATCTGTTGACTTAAAATTTTGCAACTTTTCTAATTGTCTCTTTTGCCTTAATGCAGTTTGAAATCATTTATATAATTTTTGTTATCAAACATATTACTTGTGAAAAAGAAAAAGCAATGCACTCTAATAAGAAGTTTCCGCACTCCTATCTATTGATATATGCTTCATACAATATTGAAGCTTCAAATTTCTATTTATAACATGCATCCAGTAAAGTGTATGTTATACAATTGGGTTCATTACTTGTATTTTTGTTTAATTAAAATATTCAAATATTATATTGTTCTTAGTAATCAAATGCAACGACATTACCAACAAATTTAAAAATTGAAATATTGCGTTTTTGCGATTATAAAATTTTAAAGTCTGCTAGGGATAAATGTCTTGTCAATAATCTATTGACTTAAAATTCTGCAACTTTCCTAATTGTCTCCTTTGACTCAATGCAATTTGAAATAATTTATATAATTTTTGTTATCAAACATATTACTTGTGAAAAAGAAAAAGCAATGGACTCTAATAAGAAGTTTCCCCACTCCCATCTATAGATATATGCTTCATACAACATTAAAGCTTCAAGTTGCTATTTATAATATGCATCCAGTAAAGTGTATGTTATACAATTGGGTTTATTACTTGTATTTTTGTTCAATTAATATATTCAAATATTATATTTTTCTTAATAATCGAATGCAACGACCTTACCAACAAATTTAAAAATAAAAATATTGCATTTTTGCGATTTTCGAATTTTAAAGTCTGCTAGGGATAAATGTCTTGTCAATAATCTATTGACTTAAAATTTTTTAACTTTCTTAATTGTCTGTTTTCCCTCAATGCAATTTGAAATGATTTATATAATTTTTGTTATCAAACATATTACTTGTAAAAAAGAAAAAGCAATGGACAATAATAAGAAGTTTCCCTCCTCCCATCTATAGATATATGCTTCAGATAACATTGAAGCTTCAAATTGCTATTTATAATATGCATCCAGTAAAGTGTATGTTATACAATTGGGTTCATTATTTGTATTTTTGCTCAATTAATATATTCAAATATTATATTTTTCTTAATAATCGAATGCAACGACCTTACCAACGAATTTAAAAATCGGAATATTGCGTTTTTGCGATTTTAGAATTTTAAAGTCTATTAGGGATAATTGTCTTGTCAATAATCTGTTGACTTAAAATTTTGCAACTTTCTTAATTGTCTGTTTTCCTTCAATTCAATTTGAAATGATTTATATAATTTTTGTTATCAAACATATTACTTGTGAAAAAGAAAAAGCAATGAACTCTAATAAGAAGTTTCCCCACTCCCATCCATAGATATATGCTTCATACAACATTGAAGCTTCAAATTGCTATTTATAATATGCATCCAGTAAAATGTATGTTATACAATTGGGTGCATTACTTGTATTTTTGTTCAATAAAAATATTTAAATATTATATTTTTCTCAACAATTGAATGCAACCACATTACCAACAAATTTAAAAATCGAAATATTGCGTTTTTGCGATTTTAGAATTTTAAAGTCTACTAGAGATAAATGTCTTGTCAATAATCTGTTGACTTAAAATTTTGCAACTTTCTTAATTGTTTGCTTTCCCTCAATGCAATTTGAAATGATTTATATAATTTTTGTTATCAAACATATTACTTGTGAAAAAGAAAAAGCAATGGACTCTAATAAGAAGTTTCCCCACTCCCATCTATAGATATATGCTTCATACAACATTGAAACTTCAAATTGCTATTTATAATATGCATCCAGTAAAGTGTATGTTATACAATTGGGTTCATTACTTGTATTTTTGTTCAATTAATATATTCAGAAATTATATTTTTCTTAATAATCGAATGCAACAACCTTACCAACAAATTTAAAAATCGAAATATTGCGTTTTTGCGGTTTTCGAATTTTAAAGTCTGCTAGGAATAAATGTCTTGTCAATAATCTATTGACTTAAAATTTTGCAACTTTCTTAATTGTCTGTTTTCCCTTAATGCAATTTGAAATGATTTATATAATTTTTGTTATCAAACATATTACATGTAAAAAAGAAAAAGCAATGGACTATAATAAGAAGTTTCCCTGCTCCCATCTATAGATATATGCTTCAGATAACATTGAAACTTCAAATTGCTATTTATAATATGCATCCAGTAAATTGTATGTTATACAATTGGGTTCATTACTTGTATTTTTGTTCAATTAATATATTCAAATATTATATTTTTCTCAATAATCGAATGCAACGACCTTACCAACAAATTTAAAAATCGAAATATTGTGTTTTTGCGATTTTAGAATTTTAAAGTCTACTATGGATAAATGTCTTGTCAATAATCTATTGACTTAAAATTTTGCAACTTTCTTAATTGTCTCCTTTGCCTCAATGCAATTTGAAATGATTTATATAATTTTTGTTATCAAACATATTACTTGTGAAAAAGAAAAAGCAATGGATTCTAATAAGAAGTTTCCCTACTGCCATCTATAGATATATGCTTCATACAACATTGAAACTTTAAATTGCTATTTATAATATGCATCCAGTAAAGTGTATGTTATACAATTGGGTTCATTACTTGTATTTTTGTTCAATAAAAATATTTAAATATTATATTTTTCTCAACAATCGAATGCAACGACATTACCAACAAATTTAAAAATCGAAATATTGCGTTTTTGCGATTTTAGAATTTTAAAGTCTACTAGGGATAAATGTCTTGTCAATAATCTGTTGACTTAAAATTTTGCAACTTTCTTAATTGTCTCCCTTGCGTTAATGCAATTTGAAATAATTTATATAATTTTTGTTATCAAATATATTACTTGTGAAAAGGAAAAAGTATTGCACTCAAATGAGAACTATCCCTACTCCCATCTATAGATATATGCCTCATACAACATTGACACTTTATATTGCTATTTATAATATGCATCCAGTAAAGTTTATTTTATACAATTTGGTTCTTTAGTTGCATTTTTGTTCTATTAAAATATTCAAATATTATATTTTTCTCAATAATCAAATGCAATGACATTACTAACAAATTTAAAAATTGAAACATTGTGTTTTTGCGATGTTAGAATTTTAATGTCTGCTAGAGAGAACTGTCTTGTCTTTAATCTGTTGACTTTAGATTTTGCAACTTTCTTCATTGTCTCCTCCCCATCAATGCAATTTGAAATGATTTATATAATTTTTGTTATCAAACATATTACTTGTAGAAAAGAAAAAACAATGGACTCTAATAAGAAGTTTCCCTGCTCCTATCTATAGATATATGCTTCAGACAACATTGAAGCTTCAAATTGCTATTTATAATATGCATCCAATAAAGTGTATGTTATACAATTGGGTTCATTACTTGTATTTTTGTTCAATTAATATATTCAAATATTATATTTTTCTCAATAATCGAATGCAACGACCTTACCAACAAATTTAAAAATCGAAATATTGTGTTTTTGTGATTTTAGAATTTTAAAGTCTACTATGGATAAATGTCTTGTCAATAATCTGTTGACTTAAAATTTTGCAACTTTCTTAATTGTCTCCTTTGCCTCAATGCAATTTGAAATGATTTATATAATTTTTGTTATCAAACATATTACTTGTGAAAAAAAAAGCAATGGATTCTAATAAGAAGTTTCCCTACTGCCATCTATAGATATATGCTTCATACAACATTGAAACTTTAAATTGCTATTTATAATATGCATCCAGTAAAGTGTATGTTATACAATTGGGTTCATTACTTGTATTTTTGTTCAATAAAAATATTTAAATATTATATTTTTCTCAACAATCGAATGCAACGACATTACCAACAAATTTAAAAATCGAAATATTGCGTTTTTGCAATTTTAGAATTTTAAAGTCTACTAGGGATAAATGTCTTGTCAATAATTTGTTGACTTAAAATTTTGCAACTTTCTTAATTGTCTCCCTTGCATTAATGCAATTTGAAATAATTTATATAATTTTTGTTATCAAATATATTACTTGTCAAAAAGAAAAAGCAATGCACTATAATAAGTAGTTTCCGCACTCCCATCTATAGATATATGCTTCATACAATATTGAACCTTCAAATTGCTATTTATAATATGCATCCATTAAAGTGTATGTTATACAATTGGGTTCATTATTTGAATTTTTGTTCTATTAAAATATTCAAACATTATATTTTTCTCAACAATCCAAAGTAACGACATTACCAACAAATTTAAAAATCGAAATATTGCGTTTTTGTGATGTTAGAACTTTAAAGTCTGCTAGAGAGAACTGTCTTGTCAATAATCTGTTTACTTAAAATTTTGCAACTTTCTTAATTGTCTCTTTTCCCTCAATGCAATTTGAAATGATTTATATAATTTTTGTTATCAAACATATTACTTGTGAAAAATAAAAAGCAATGAACTCTAATAAGAAGTTTCCCCACTCCCATTTATAATTATATCTTGGATACAACATTAAAGCTTCAGATTGTTATTTATAATATTTATCCAGTAAAGTTTATTTTATACAATTGGGTCCATTACTTGTATTTTTGTTCAAAATAAATATTCAAATATTATATTTTTCCCAGCAATTCAAAGCAACGACATTAACAACAACTTTAAAAATCGAAATATTGCATTTTTGCACTTTTAGAATTTTAAAATCTGCTAGGGATAAATGTCTTGTCAATAATCTGTTGACTTAAAATTTTGCAACTTTCTTAATTATCTCCTTTCCTCAATCCAATTTGAAATGATTTACACATTTTTTGTTATCAAACATATTACTTATGAAAGAGTAAAAGCAATGGACTCTAATAAGACGTTTCTCCACTCCCATCTATAGATATATGCTTGATACAACATTGAAGCTTTATATTGCTATTTATAATATTCATCTAGTAAAGTGTATGTTGTACAATTGAGTCCATTACTTGTAATGTTTTCAAAATAAATATTTAAATATTATATTTTTCTCAGCAATTCAATGTAACGACATTAACAACAACTTTAAAAATCAAAATATTGCAGTTTTACAATTTTAGAATTTTAAAGTCTACTAGGAATAAATGTCTTATCAATAATCTGTTGACTTAAAATTTTGCAACTTTCTTCATTGTCTCCTTTGCCTCAATGCAATTTGAAATAATTGATATAATTTTTGTTATCAAACATATTACTTGTGAAAAAGAAAAAGCAATGGACTCTAATAAGAAGTTTCCCTACTCCCAACAATGGATATATACCTCATATAACATTGAAACTTCAAATTGCTATTTATAATATGCATCCAGTAAAGTGTATTTTATACAATTGGATTCATTACTTGTATTTTTCTTGAATTAAAATATTCAAATATTATATTTTTCTCAGCAATCAAATGCAACGTCATTAACAACAAATTTAAAAATCAAAATATTGCGTTTTTGCAATTTTAGAATTTTAAAGTCTTATAGGGATAAATGTCTTGTCAATAATCTGTTGACTTAAACTTTTGCAACTTTCTTAATTGTATCATTTGCCTCAATGCAATTTGAAATGATTTATATTATTTTTGTTATCAAACATATTACTTATGAAAAAGTTAAAGTAATGCACTCTAATAAGAAGTTTCCCCACTCCCATCTATAGTTATATCCTGGATACAACATTAAAGTTTCAGATTGCTATTTATAATATTCATCTAGTAAAGTTTATTTTATACAATTGGGTCCACTACTTGTATTTTTGTTCAAAATAAATATTTAAATATTATATTTTCCTCAGCAATTCAATGCAACGACATTAACAACTTTAAAAATTGAAATATTGCATTTTTGCAATTTTAGAATTTTAAAGTCTGCTAAGGATAACTGTCTTATTAATAATTTGTTGAATTAAAATTTTGCAACTTTCTTAATTGTCTCCTTTGCCTCAATCAATTTGAAATGATTTATATAATTTTTGTTATCAAATATATTACTTATGAAAAAGTAAAAGCAATGGACTCTAATAAGATGTTTCTCCACTCCCATCTATAGATATATGCTTGATACAACATTGAAGCTTCATATTGCTATATATAATACTCATTTAGTAAAGTGTATTTCGTACAATTGAGTCCATTACTTGTATTTTTGTTCAAAATAAATATTAAAATAATATATTTTTCTCAGCAATTCAATGCAACGACATTAACAACCTTAAAAATCAAAATATTGCATTTTTGCAATTTTAGAATTTTCAAGTCTGCTAGGGATAAATGTCTTGTCAATAATCTGTTGACTTAAAATTTTACAACTTTCTTCATTGTCTCCTTTGCCTCAATGCAATTTGAAATAATTGATATAATTTTTTTTATCAAACATATTACTTGTGAAAAAGAAAAAGCAATGGACTCTAATAAGAAGTTTCCATACTTCCATCAATGGATATATGCTTCATATAACATTCAAACTTCAAATTACTATTTATAATATGCATCCAGTAAAGTATATTTTATACAATTGGGTTCATTACTTGTATTTTTCTTCAATTAAAATATTCAAATATTATATTTTTCTCAGCAATTAAATGCAACGTCATTAACAACAAATTTAAAAATCAAAATATTGCATTTTTGCAATTTTAGAATTTTAAAGTCTTCTAGGGATAAATGTCTTGTCAATAATCTGTTGACTTAAAATTTTGCAACTTTCTTCATTGTCTCCTTTGCCTCAATGCAATTTGAAATAATTGATATAATTTTTGTTATCAAACATATTACTTGTGAAAAAGAAAAAGCAATGGACTCTAATAAGAAGTTTCCCTACTCCCAACAATGGATATATACCTCATATAACATTGAAACTTCAAATTGCTATTTATAATATGCATCCAGTAAAGTGTATTTTATACAATCGGATTCATTACTTGTATTTTTCTTGAATTAACATATTCAAATATTATATTTTTCTCAGCAATCAAATGCAACGTCATTAACAACAAATTTAAAAATCAAAATATTGCGTTTTTGCAATTTTAGAATTTTAAAGTCTTATAGGGATAAATGTCTTGTCAATAATCTGTTGACTTAAACTTTTGCAACTTTCTTAATTGTATCATTTGCCTCAATGCAATTTGAAATGACTTATATTATTTTTGTTATCAAACATATTACTTATGAAAAAGTGAAAGTAATGCACTCTAATAAGAAGTTTCCCCACTCCCATCTATAGTTATATCCTGGATACAACATTAAAGTTTCAGATTGCTATTTATAATATTCATCTAGTAAAGTTTATTTTATACAATTGGGTCCACTACTTGTATTTTTGTTCAAAATAAATATTTAAATATTATATTTTCCTCAGCAATTCAATGCAACGACATTAACAACTTTAAAAATTGAAATATTGCATTTTTGCAATTTTAGAATTTTAAAGTCTGCTAAGGATAACTGTTTTATTAATAATTTGTTGAATTAAAATTTTGCAACTTTCTTAATTGTCTCCTTTGCCTCAATCAATTTGAAATGATTTATATAATTTTTGTTATCAAATATATTACTTATGAAAAAGTAAAAGCAATGGACTCTAATAAGATGTTTCTCCACTCCCATCTATAGATATATGCTTGATACAACATTGGAGCTTCATATTGCTATATATAATACTCATTTAGTAAAGTGTATTTCGTACAATTGAGTCCATTACTTGTATTTTTGTTCAAAATAAATATTAAAATAATATATTTTTCTCAGCAATTCAATGCAACGACATTAACAACCTTAAAAATCAAAATATTGCATTTTTGCAATTTTAGAATTTTCAAGTCTGCTAGGGATAAATGTCTTGTCAATAATCTGTTGACTTAAAATTTTACAACTTTCTTCATTGTCTCCTTTGCCTCAATGCAATTTGAAATAATTGATATAATTTTTTTTATCAAACATATTACTTGTGAAAAAGAAAAAGCAATGGACTCTAATAAGAAGTTTCCATACTTCCATCAATGGATATATCCTTCATATAACATTCAAACTTCAAATTACTATTTATAATATGCATCCAGTAAAGTATATTTTATACAATTGGGTTCATTACTTGTATTTTTCTTCAATTAAAATATTCAAATATTATATTTTTCTCAGCAATTAAATGCAACGTCATTAACAACAAATTTAAAAATCAAAATATTGCATTTTTGCAATTTTAGAATTTTAAAGTCTTCTAGGGATAAATGTCTTGTCAATAATCTGTTGACTTAAAATTTTGCAACTTTCTTCATTGTCTCCTTTGCCTCAATGCAATTTGAAATAATTGATATAATTTTTGTTATCAAACATATTACTTGTGAAAAAGAAAAAGCAATGGACTCTAATAAGAAGTTTCCCTACTCCCAACAATGGATATATACCTCATATAACATTGAAACTTCAAATTGCTATTTATAATATGCATCCAGTAAAGTGTATTTTATACAATTGGATTCATTACTTGTATTTTTCTTGAATTAAAATATTCAAATATTATATTTTTCTCAGCAATCAAATGCAACGTCATTAACAACAAATTTAAAAATCAAAATATTGCGTTTTTGCAATTTTAGAATTTTAAAGTCTTATAGGATAAATGTCTTGTCAATAATCTGTTGACTTAAACTTTTGCAACTTTCTTAATTGTATCATTTGCCTCAATGCAATTTGAAATGATTTATATTATTTTTGTTATCAAACATATTACTTATGAAAAAGTGAAAGTAATGCACTCTAATAAGAAGTTTCCCCACTCCCATCTATAGTTATATCCTGGATACAACATTAAAGTTTCAGATTGCTATTTATAATATTCATCTAGTAAAGTTTATTTTATACAATTGGGTCCACTACTTGTATTTTTGTTCAAAATAAATATTTAAATATTATATTTTCCTCAGCAATTCAATGCAACGACATTAACAACTTTAAAAATTGAAATATTGCATTTTTGCAATTTTAGAATTTTAAAGTCTGCTAAGGATAACTGTCTTATTAATAATTTGTTGAATTAAAATTTTGCAACTTTCTTAATTGTCTCCTTTGCCTCAATCAATTTGAAATGATTTATATAATTTTTGTTATCAAATATATTACTTATGAAAAAGTAAAAGCAATGGACTCTAATAAGATGTTTCTCCACTCCCATCTATAGATATATGCTTGATACAACATTGGAGCTTCATATTGCTATATATAATACTCATTTAGTAAAGTGTATTTCGTACAATTGAGTCCATTACTTGTATTTTTGTTCAAAATAAATATTAAAATAATATATTTTTCTCAGCAATTCAATGCAACGACATTAACAACCTTAAAAATCAAAATATTGCATTTTTGCAATTTTAGAATTTTCAAGTCTGCTAGGGATAAATGTCTTGTCAATAATCTGTTGACTTAAAATTTTACAACTTTCTTCATTGTCTCCTTTGCCTCAATGCAATTTGAAATAATTGATATAATTTTTTTTATCAAACATATTACTTGTGAAAAAGAAAAAGCAATGGACTCTAATAAGAAGTTTCCATACTTCCATCAATGGATATATCCTTCATATAACATTCAAACTTCAAATTACTATTTATAATATGCATCCAGTAAAGTATATTTTATACAATTGGGTTCATTACTTGTATTTTTCTTCAATTAAAATATTCAAATATTATATTTTTCTCAGCAATTAAATGCAACGTCATTAACAACAAATTTAAAAATCAAAATATTGCATTTTTGCAATTTTAGAATTTTAAAGTCTTCTAGGGATAAATGTCTTGTCAATAATCTGTTGACTTAAAATTTTGCAACTTTCTTCATTGTCTCCTTTGCCTCAATGCAATTTGAAATAATTGATATAATTTTTGTTATCAAACATATTACTTGTGAAAAAGAAAAAGCAATGGACTCTAATAAGAAGTTTCCCTACTCCCAACAATGGATATATACCTCATATAACATTGAAACTTCAAATTGCTATTTATAATATGCATCCAGTAAAGTGTATTTTATACAATTGGATTCATTACTTGTATTTTTCTTGAATTAAAATATTCAAATATTATATTTTTCTCAGCAATCAAATGCAACGTCATTAACAACAAATTTAAAAATCAAAATATTGCGTTTTTGCAATTTTAGAATTTTAAAGTCTTATAAGGATAAATGTCTTGTCAATAATCTGTTGACTTAAACTTTTGCAACTTTCTTAATTGTATCATTTGCCTCAATGCAATTTGAAATGATTTATATTATTTTTGTTATCAAACATATTACTTATGAAAAAGTGAAAGTAATGCACTCTAATAAGAAGTTTCCCCACTCCCATCTATAGTTATATCCTGGATACAACATTAAAGTTTCAGATTGCTATTTATAATATTCATCTAGTAAAGTTTATTTTATACAATTGGGTCCACTACTTGTATTTTTGTTCAAAATAAATATTTAAATATTATATTTTCCTCAGCAATTCAATGCAACGACATTAACAACTTTAAAAATTGAAATATTGCATTTTTGCAATTTTAGAATTTTAAAGTCTGCTAAGGATAACTGTCTTATTAATAATTTGTTGAATTAAAATTTTGCAACTTTCTTAATTGTCTCCTTTGCCTCAATCAATTTGAAATGATTTATATAATTTTTGTTATCAAATATATTACTTATGAAAAAGTAAAAGCAATGGACTCTAATAAGATGTTTCTCCACTCCCATCTATACATATATGCTTGATACAACATTGAAGCTTCATATTGCTATATATAATACTCATTTAGTAAAGTGTATTTCGTACAATTGAGTCCATTACTTGTATTTTTGTTCAAAATAAATATTAAAATAATATATTTTTCTCAGCAATTCAATGCAACGACATTAACAACTTTAAAAATCAAAATATTGCATTTTTGCAATTTTAGAATTTTCAAGTCTGCTAGGGATAAATGTCTTGTCAATAATCTGTTGACTTAAAATTTTACAACTTTCTTCATTGTCTCCTTTGCCTCAATGCAATTTGAAATAATTGATATAATTTTTTTTATCAAACATATTACTTGTGAAAAAGAAAAAGCAATGGACTCTAATAAGAAGTTTCCATACTTCCATCAATGGATATATCCTTCATATAACATTCAAACTTCAAATTACTATTTATAATATGCATCCAGTAAAGTATATTTTATACAATTGGGTTCATTACTTGTATTTTTCTTCAATTAAAATATTCAAATATTATATTTTTCTCAGCAATTAAATGCAACGTCATTAACAACAAATTTAAAAATCAAAATATTGCATTTTTGCAATTTTAGAATTTTAAAGTCTTCTAGGGATAAATGTCTTGTCAATAATCTGTTGACTTAAAATTTTGCAACTTTCTTAATTGTCTCCTTTGCCTCAATCAATTTGAAATGATTTATATAATTTTTGTTATCAAATATATTACTTATGAAAAAGTAAAAGCAATGGACTCTAATAAGATGTTTCTCCACTCTCATCTATAGATATATGCTTGATACAACATTGAAGCTTCATATTACTATATATAATACTCATTTAGTAAAGTGTATTTCGTACAATTGAGTCCATTACTTGTATTTTTGTTCAAAATAAATATTAAAATAATATATTTTTCTCAGCAATTCAATGCAACGACATTAACAACCTTAAAAATCAAAATATTGCATTTTTGCAATTTTAGAATTTTCAAGTCTGCTAGGGATAAATGTCTTGTCAATAATCTGTTGACTTAAAATTTTACAACTTTCTTCATTGTCTCCTTTGCCTCAATGCAATTTGAAATAATTGATATAATTTTTTTTATCAAACATATTACTTGTGAAAAAGAAAAAGCAATGGACTCTAATAAGAAGTTTCCATACTTCCATCAATGGATATATGCTTCATATAACATTCAAACTTCAAATTACTATTTATAATATGCATCCAGTAAAGTATATTTTATACAATTGGGTTCATTACTTGTATTTTTCTTCAATTAAAATATTCAAATATTATATTTTTCTCAGCAATTAAATGCAACGTCATTAACAACAAATTTAAAAATCAAAATATTGCATTTTTGCAATTTTAGAATTTTAAAGTCTTCTAGGGATAAATGTCTTGTCAATAATCTGTTGACTTAAAATTTTGCAACTTTCTTCATTGTCTCCTTTGCCTCAATGCAATTTGAAATAATTGATATAATTTTTGTTATCAAACATATTACTTGTGAAAAAGAAAAAGCAATGGACTCTAATAAGAAGTTTCCCTACTCCCAACAATGGATATATACCTCATATAACATTGAAACTTCAAATTGCTATTTATAATATGCATCCAGTAAAGTGTATTTTATACAATCGGATTCATTACTTGTATTTTTCTTGAATTAACATATTCAAATATTATATTTTTCTCAGCAATCAAATGCAACGTCATTAACAACAAATTTAAAAATCAAAATATTGCGTTTTTGCAATTTTAGAATTTTAAAGTCTTATAGGGATAAATGTCTTGTCAATAATCTGTTGACTTAAACTTTTGCAACTTTCTTAATTGTATCATTTGCCTCAATGCAATTTGAAATGACTTATATTATTTTTGTTATCAAACATATTACTTATGAAAAAGTGAAAGTAATGCACTCTAATAAGAAGTTTCCCCACTCCCATCTATAGTTATATCCTGGATACAACATTAAAGTTTCAGATTGCTATTTATAATATTCATCTAGTAAAGTTTATTTTATACAATTGGGTCCACTACTTGTATTTTTGTTCAAAATAAATATTTAAATATTATATTTTCCTCAGCAATTCAATGCAACGACATTAACAACTTTAAAAATTGAAATATTGCATTTTTGCAATTTTAGAATTTTAAAGTCTGCTAAGGATAACTGTCTTATTAATAATTTGTTGAATTAAAATTTTGCAACTTTCTTAATTGTCTCCTTTGCCTCAATCAATTTGAAATGATTTATATAATTTTTGTTATCAAATATATTACTTATGAAAAAGTAAAAGCAATGGACTCTAATAAGATGTTTCTCCACTCCCATCTATAGATATATGCTTGATACAACATTGGAGCTTCATATTGCTATATATAATACTCATTTAGTAAAGTGTATTTCGTACAATTGAGTCCATTACTTGTATTTTTGTTCAAAATAAATATTAAAATAATATATTTTTCTCAGCAATTCAATGCAACGACATTAACAACCTTAAAAATCAAAATATTGCATTTTTGCAATTTTAGAATTTTCAAGTCTGCTAGGGATAAATGTCTTGTCAATAATCTGTTGACTTAAAATTTTACAACTTTCTTCATTGTCTCCTTTGCCTCAATGCAATTTGAAATAATTGATATAATTTTTTTTATCAAACATATTACTTGTGAAAAAGAAAAAGCAATGGACTCTAATAAGAAGTTTCCATACTTCCATCAATGGATATATCCTTCATATAACATTCAAACTTCAAATTACTATTTATAATATGCATCCAGTAAAGTATATTTTATACAATTGGGTTCATTACTTGTATTTTTCTTCAATTAAAATATTCAAATATTATATTTTTCTCAGCAATTAAATGCAACGTCATTAACAACAAATTTAAAAATCAAAATATTGCATTTTTGCAATTTTAGAATTTTAAAGTCTTCTAGGGATAAATGTCTTGTCAATAATCTGTTGACTTAAAATTTTGCAACTTTCTTCATTGTCTCCTTTGCCTCAATGCAATTTGAAATAATTGATATAATTTTTGTTATCAAACATATTACTTGTGAAAAAGAAAAAGCAATGGACTCTAATAAGAAGTTTCCCTACTCCCAACAATGGATATATACCTCATATAACATTGAAACTTCAAATTGCTATTTATAATATGCATCCAGTAAAGTGTATTTTATACAATTGGATTCATTACTTGTATTTTTCTTGAATTAAAATATTCAAATATTATATTTTTCTCAGCAATCAAATGCAACGTCATTAACAACAAATTTAAAAATCAAAATATTGCGTTTTTGCAATTTTAGAATTTTAAAGTCTTATAAGGATAAATGTCTTGTCAATAATCTGTTGACTTAAACTTTTGCAACTTTCTTAATTGTATCATTTGCCTCAATGCAATTTGAAATGATTTATATTATTTTGTTATCAAACATATTACTTATGAAAAAGTGAAAGTAATGCACTCTAATAAGAAGTTTCCCCACTCCCATCTATAGTTATATCCTGGATACAACATTAAAGTTTCAGATTGCTATTTATAATATTCATCTAGTAAAGTTTATTTTATACAATTGGGTCCACTACTTGTATTTTTGTTCAAAATAAATATTTAAATATTATATTTTCCTTCAGCAATTCAATGCAACGACATTAACAACTTTAAAAATTGAAATATTGCATTTTTGCAATTTTTAGAATTTTTAAAGTCTGCTAAGGATAACTGTCTTATTAATAATTTGTTGAATTAAAATTTTGCAACTTTCTTAATTGTCTCCTTTGCCTCAATCAAATTTGAAATGATTTATATAATTTTTGTTATCAAATATATACTTATGAAAAAGTAAAAGCAATGGACTCTAATAAGATGTTTCTCCACTCCCATCTATAACATATATGCTTGATACAACATTGAAAGCTTCATATTGCTATTATATAATACTCATTTAGTAAAGTGTATTTTCGTACAATTGAGTCCATTACTTGTATTTTTGTTCAAAATAAATATTAAAATAATATATTTTTCTCAGCAATTCAATGCAACGACATTAACAACTTTAAAAATCAAAATATTGCATTTTTGCAATTTTAGAATTTTCAAGTCTGCTAGGGATAAATGTCTTGTCAATAATCTGTTGACTTAAAATTTTACAACTTTCTTCATTGTCTCCTTTGCCTCAATGCAATTTGAAATAATTGATATAATTTTTTTTATCAAACATATTACTTGTGAAAAAGAAAAAGCAATGGACTCTAATAAGAAGTTTCCATACTTCATCAATGGATATATCCTATATAACATTCAAACTTCAAATTACTATTTATATATGCATCCAGTAAGTATATTTTATACAATTGGGTTCATTACTTGTATTTTTCTTCAATTAAAATATTCAAATATTATATTTTTCTCAGCAATTAAATGCAACGTCATTAACAACAAATTTAAAAATCAAAATATTGCATTTTTGCAATTTTAGAATTTAAAGTCTTCTAGGATAAATGTCTTGTCAATAATCTGTTGACTTAAAATTTTGCAACTTTCTAATTGTCTCCTTTGCCTCAATCAATTTTGAAATGATTTATATAATTTTTGTTATCAAAATATATTACTTATGAAAAAGTAAAAGCAATGGACTCTAATAAGATGTTTCTTCCACTCCCATCTATAGATATATGCTTGATACAACATTGAAGCTTCATATTGCTATTTATAATATCATCCAGTAAAGTGTATTTCGTACAATTGAGTCCATTACTTGTATTTTTGTTCAAAATAAATATTCAAATATTATATTTTTCTCAGCAATTCAATGCAACGACATTAACAACCTTAAAAATCAAAATATTGCGTTTTTGCAATTTTAGAATTTTAAAGTCTGCTAGGGATAAATGTCTTGTCAATAATCTGTTGACTTAAAATTTTGCAACTTTCTTAATTGTCTCCTTTGCCTCAATGCAATTTGAAATGATTTATATAATTTTTTTTATCAAACATATTACTTATGAAAAAGAAAAAGCAATGGACTCTAATAAGAAGTTTCCTACTTCCATCTATAGATATATGCTTATACAACATTAAACTTCAAATTGCTATTTATAATATCATCCAGTAAAGTATATTTTATACAATTGGGTCCATTACTTGTATTTTTTCTCAATTAAATATTCAAATATTATATTTTTCTCAGCAATTAATGCAACGACATTAACAACAAATTTAAAAATCAAAATATTGCATTTTTGCAATTTTAGAATTTTAAAGTCTGCTAGGGATAAATGTCTTGTCAATAATCTGTTGACTTAAAATTTTGCAACTTTCTTATTGTCTCCTTTGCCTCAATGCAATTTGAAATAATTTATATAATTTTTGTTATCAAAATATTACTTGTGAAAAGAAAAAGCAATGGACTCTAATAAAGTTTCCCTACTCCCATCAATGATATATGCTCATACAACATTGAAACTTCAATTGCTATTTATAATATGCATCCAGTAAAGTGTATTTTATACNTTTTCTCAGCAATCAATGCAACGACATTAACAACCTTAAAAATAATATTGCATTTTTGCAATTTTAGAATTTTTCAAGTCTGCTAGGGATAAATGTCTTGTCAATAATCTGTTGACTTAAAATTTTGCAACTTTCTTCATTGTCTCTTTGCCTCAATGCAATTTGAAATAATGATATAATTTTTTTTTATCAAACATATTACTTGTGAAAAAGAAAAAGCAATGGACTCTAATAAGAAGTTTCCATACTTCCATCAATGGATATATGCTTCATATAACATTCAAACTTCAAATTACTATTTATAATATGCATCCAGTAAAGTATATTTTATACAATTGGGTTCATTACTTGTATTTTTCTTCAATTAAAATATTCAAATATTATATTTTTCTCAGCAATTAAATGCAACGTCATTAACAACAAATTTAAAAATCAAAATATTGCATTTTTGCAATTTTAGAATTTTAAAGTCTTCTAGGGATAAATGTCTTGTCAATAATCTGTTGACTTAAAATTTTGCAACTTTCTTCATTGTCTCCTTTGCCTCAATGCAATTTGAAATAATTGATATAATTTTTGTTATCAAACATATTACTTGTGAAAAAGAAAAAGCAATGGACTCTAATAAGAAGTTTCCCTACTCCCAACAATGGATATATACCTCATATAACATTGAAACTTCAAATTGCTATTTTATAATATGCATCCAGTAAAGTGTATTTTATACAATGGATTCATTACTTGTATTTTTCTTGAATTAAAATATTCAAATATTATATTTTTCTCAGCAATCAAATGCAACGTCATTAACAACAAATTTAAAATCAAAATATTGCGTTTTTGCAATTTTAGAATTTTAAAGTCTTATAGGGATAAATGTCTTGTCAATAATCTGTTGACTTAAACTTTTGCAACTTTCTTAATTGTATCATTTGCCTCAATGCAATTTGAAATGACTTATATTATTTTTGTTATCAAACATATTACTTATGAAAAAGTGAAAGTAATGCACTCTAAAAGAAAGTTTCCCGCACTCCCCATCTATAGTTTTATCCTGTATACAACATTAAAGTTTCAGATTGGCTAATTTATAGATATTCATCTAGTAAAAGTATTATTTTATACATTGGGGTCCACTACTGGTATTTTTGTTCAAAATAATATTAAAATATTATATTTTCCAGTCAGCAATTCAATGCAACGACATTAACAACCTTTAAAAATTGAAAATATGGCAATTTTTGCAATTTAGAAATTTTAAAGTCTGGCTAAGGATAAGTGTCTTATTTATAATTTGTTGAATTAAAATTTGCAACTTTCTTAATTGTCTCCTTTGCTCAATCAATTTGAAATGATTTATATAATTTTTGTTATCAAATATATTACTTATGAAAAAGAAAAGCAATGGACTCTAATAAGATGTTTTCTCCACTCCCATCTATAGATTATTGCTTGATACACATTGGAGCTTCATATTGCTATATATAATACTCATTTTTAGTAAAGTGTATTTCGTACAATTGAGCTCCATTACTTGTATTTTTTGTTCAAAATAAATATTAAAATAGATATATTTTTCCTCAGCATTCCAATGCAACGACATTTACAACCTTATAAAATCAAAATATTGCATTTTTGCAATTTTAAATTTTCAAGTCTGCTAGGGATAAATGTCTTGTCAATAATCTGTTGACTAAAAATTTTACCAGACTTTCCTTCATTGTCTCCTTTGCCTCAATGCAAATTGAAATATTGATAGGATTTTTTTTTATCAAACATATTACTTGTTGAAAAGAAAAAAGCATGGACTCTATAAGAAGTTTCCATACTTCCGATCAAATGGATATATCCTTCATATACATCCAAAACTTTCAAAATTACTATTATATATGCATCCAGTAAAGTATATTTTATACAATTGGGTTCATTACTTGTATTTTTCTTCCAATTAAAATATTCAAATATTATATTTTTTCTCAGCAATTAATGCAACGTCATTAACAACAAATTTAAAAATCAAAATATTGCATTTTTGCAATTTTAGAATTTTAAAGTCTTCTAGGGATAAATGTCTTGTCAATAATTTGTTGACTTAAAATTTGCACTTTCTTCATTGTCTCCTTTGCCTCAATGCAATTTGAAATAATTGATATAATTTTTGTTATCAAACATATTACTTGTGGAAAAAGAAAAAAGCAATGGACTCTAATAAGGAAGTTTCCCTACTCCCACAATGGATATATACCTCATATAACATTGAAACTTCAAATTGCTATTTATAATATGCATCCAGTAAAGTGTATTTATAACAATTGGTTCATTACTTGTATTTTTCTTGAATTAAAATATTCAAATATTATATTTTTCTCAGCAATCAAATGCAACGTCATTAACAACAAATTTAAAATCAAAATATGCGTTTTTGGCATTTTTAGAATTTTAAAGTCTTATAAGGATAAATGTCTTGTCAATAATCTGTTGACTTAAACTTTTGCAACTTCTTAATTGTTCATTTGCCTCAATGCAATTTGAAATGATTTATTATTTTTGTTATCAAACATATTACTTATGAAAAAGTGAAAGTAATGCACTCTAATAAGAAGTTTCCCCACTCCCATCTATAGTTATATCCTGGATACAACATTAAAGTTTCAGATTGCTATTTATAATATTCATCTAGTAAAGTTTATTTTATACAATTGGGTCCACTACTTGTATTTTTGTTCAAAATAAATATTTAAATATTATATTTTCCTCAGCAATTCAATGCAACGACATTAACAACTTTAAAAATTGAAATATTGCATTTTTGCAATTTTAGAATTTTAAAGTCTGCTAAGGATAACTGTCTTATTAATAATTTGTTGAATTAAAATTTTGCAACTTTCTTAATTGTCTCCTTTGCCTCAATCAATTTGAAATGATTTATATAATTTTTGTTATCAAATATATTACTTATGAAAAAGTAAAAGCAATGGACTCTAATAAGATGTTTCTCCACTCCCATCTATACATATATGCTTGATACAACATTGAAGCTTCATATTGCTATATATAATACTCATTTAGTAAAGTGTATTTCGTACAATTGAGTCCATTACTTGTATTTTTGTTCAAAATAAATATTAAAAATAATATATTTTCTCAGCAATTCAATGCAACGACATTAACAACTTTAAAAATCAAAATATTGCATTTTTGCAATTTTAGAATTTTCAAGTCTGCTAGGGATAAATGTCTTGTCAATAATCTGTTGACTTAAAATTTTACAACTTTCTTCATTGTCTCCTTTGCCTCAATGCAATTTGAAATAATTGATATAATTTTTTTTATCAAACATATTACTTGTGAAAAAAGAAAAAGCAATGGACTCTAATAAGAAGTTTCCATACTTCCATCAATGGATATATCCTTCATATAACATTCAAACTTCAAATTACTATTTATAATATGCATCCAGTAAAGTATATTTATACAATTGGGTTCATTACTTGTATTTTTCTTCAATTAAAATATTCAAATATTATATTTTTCTCAGCAATTAAATGCAACGTCATTAACAACAAATTTAAAAATCAAAATATTGCATTTTTGCAATTTTAGAATTTTAAAGTCTTCTAGGGATAAATGTCTTGTCAATAATCTGTTGACTTAAAATTTTGCAACTTTCTTCATTGTCTCCTTTGCCTCAATGCAATTTGAAATAATTTATATAATTTTTGTTATCAAACATATTACTTGTGAAAAAGAAAAAACAATGGACTCTATTAAGAAGTTTCCCTACTCCCATCAATAGATATATGTTTCATACAACATTGAAGCTTCAAATTGTTATTTATAATATTTATCCATTAAAGTGTATTTTATACAATTAGGTCCATTACTTGTATTTTTGTTCAATTAAAATTTTCAAATATTATATTTTTCTCAACAATCAATTGCAACGTCATTAACAACAAATTTAAAAATCAAAATATTGCGTTTTTGCAATTTTAGAATTTTAAAGTCTTCTAGGGATAAATATCTTGTCAATAATCTGTTGACTTAAAATTTTGCAACTTTCTTAATTGTCTCCTTTGCCTCAATGCAATTTGAATTGATTTATATAATTTTTGTTATCAAACATATTACTTATGAAAAAGTTAAAGCAATGGACTCTAATAAGATGTTTCCCCACTCTCATCTATAGTTATATCCTGGATACAACATTGAAGCTTTAGATTGCTATTTATAATATTCATCCTGTAAAGTGTATTTTATACAATTGGGTCCATTACTTGTATTTTTGTTCAAAATAAATATTCAAATATTATATTTTTCTTAGCAATTCAATGCAACGACATTAAACAACTTTAAAAATCAAAATATTGTGTTTTTGCAATTTTTGAATTTTAAAGTCTGCTACGGATAAATGTCTTATTAATAATTTGTTGACTTAAAATTTTGCAACTTTCTTAATTGTCTCCTTTGCCTCAATGCAATTTGAAACGATTTATTTAATTTTTGTTATCAAACATATTACTTATGAAAAAGTAAAAGCAATGGACTCTAATAAGACGTTTCTCCACTCCCATCTATACATATATGCTTGATATAACATTGAAGCTTTATATTGCTATTTATTATATTCATCTAGTAAAGTGTATTTTGTACAATTGAGTCCATTACTTGTATTTTTATTCAAAATAAATGTTAAAATAATATATTTTTCTCAGCAATTCAATGCAACGACATTAACAACAACTTTAAAAATCGAAATATTGCATTTTTACAATTTTAGAATTTTAAAGTCTGTGAGGAATAAATGTTTTGTCAATAATCTGTTGACTTAAAATTTTGCAACTTTCTTCATTGTCTCCTTTGCCTCAATGCAATTTGAAATAATTTATATAATTTTTGTTATCAAACATATTACTTGTGAAAAGGAAAAGGCAATAAACTCTAATAAGAAGTTTCCCTACTCCCATCAATAGATATATGTTCCATACAACATTGAAGTTTGAAATTGCTATTTATAATATTTATCCATTAAAGTGTATTTTAAACAATTGGCTCCATTACTTGTATTTTTGTTCAATTAAAATATTCAAATATTATATTTTTCTCAGCAATCAAATGCAACGTCATTAACAACAAATTTAAAAATCAAAATATTGCGTTTTTGCAATTTTTAGAATTTTAAATTCTGGTAAGGATAAATGTTTTGTCAATAATCTGTTCACTTAAAATTTTGCAACTTTCTTCATTGTCTCCTTTGTCTCAAGGCAATTTGAAATGATTTATATAATTTTTTGTTATCAAACATATTACTTGTAAAAAAGAAAAGCAATGGACTCTAATAAGAAGTTTCCCTACTCCTACCTATAGATATATGCTTCATACAACATTGAAGTTTGAAATTGTTATTTATAATATGCATCCAGTAAAGTGTATTTTATATAATTGGGTTCATTACTTGTATTTTTCTTCAATTAAAATATTCAAATATTATATTTTTCTCATCAATCAAATGCAACGACATTAATAACAAATTTAAAAATCTAATATTGCGTTTTTGTGATTTTAGAATTTTAAAGTCTGCTAGGGATAAATGTCTGTCAATAATCTGTTGACTTAAAATTTTTCAACTTTCTTAATTGTCTCATTTGCCTCAATGCAATTTGAAATGATTTATATAATTTTTTTATCAAACATATTACTTGTAAAAAAGAAAAGCAAAGGACTCTAATAAGAAGTTTCCCTACTCTCATCTATTGATATATGCTTGATACAACATCGAAGTTCATATTGCTATTTATAATATTATCCAATAAAGTGTATTTTATACAATTGGGTCCATTACTTGTATTTTTGTTCTATTAAAATATTCAAATATTATATTTTTCTCAATAATCAAATGCAACAACATCACCAACAAATTTAAAAATCAAAATACAACGTTTTTGCGATGTTAGAGTTTTAAAATCTGCTAGGGATAAATGTCTTGTCAATAATCTATTGACTTAAAATTTTTCAACTTTCTTAATAGTCTCATTTGCCTCAATGCAATTTGAAATGATTTATATTTTTTTTTATCAAACATATTACTTGTGAAAAAGAAAAAGCAATGGACTCTAATAAGAAGTTTCCCTACTCCCATCAATAGATATATGTTTCATACAACATTGAAGCTTCAAATTGCTATTTATAATATTCTCCATTAAAGTGTATTTTATACAATTGGTTCATTACTTGTATTTTTCTTAATTAAAATATTCAAATATTATATTTTTCTCAGCAATCAAATGCAACGACATTAACAAATTTAAAAATCAAAATATTGCGTTTTGCAATTTTAGAATTTTAAAGTCTGCTAGGGATAAATGTCTTGTCAATAATCTGTTGACTTAAAATTTTGCAACTTTCTTAATTGTCTCTTTTGCCTCAATGCAATTTGAAATGATTTATATAATTTTTGTTATCAAACATATTACTTGTGAAAAAGAAAAGTAATGGACTCTAATAAGAAGTTTCCCACTCCCATCTATAGATATATGCTTCATACAACATTAAAACTTCAGATTGCTATTTATAATATGCATCTAGTAAAGTGTATTTTATACAATTGGGTCATTACTTGTATTTTTGTTCAATTAAAATATTCAAATATTATATTTTTCTCAGCATTCAAATGCAACGACATTAACAAATTTAAAAATCGAAATATTGTTTTTGCAATTTTAGAATTTAAAGTTTACTAGGATAAATGTCTTGTCAATAATCTGTTGACTTAAAATTTTGCAACTTTCTTAATTGTCTCCTGCGTCTTCAAATAATTTGAAATGACCTTTATAATGGACTCTAATAAAGAGTTTCCCTACTCCCATCTATAGATATATGCTTCATACAACATTGAAACTTCATATTGCTATTATAATATGCATCCGTAAAGTGTATTT
>JAIRCJ010000315.1:62996-87739 GCA_020883675.1 Bruguiera gymnorhiza | reverse complement strand
ATCCAGTAAAGTGTATTTTATACAATTGGGTCCATTACTTGTATTTTTGTTCAATTAAAATATTCAAATATTATATTTTTCTCAACAATCAAATGCAACGACATTACCAACAAATTTAAAAATCGAAATATTGCGTTTTTGCGATTTTAGAATTTTAAGTCTGCTAGGGATAAATGTCTTGTCAATAATCTGTTGACTTAAAATTTTGCAACTTTCTTAATTGTCTCATTTGCCTCAATGCAATTTGAAATGATTTATATAATTTTTGTTATCAAACATATTACTTATAAAAAGTAAAAGCAATGGACTCTAATAAGAAGTTTCCCCACTCCCATCTATAGATATATGCTTGATACAACATTGAAGTTTCAGATTGCTATTTATAATATTCATCCAGTAAAGTGTATTTTATACAATTGGGTCCATTACTTGTATTTTTGTCATTAAAATATTCAAATATTATATTTTTCTCAGCAATCAAATGCAACGACATTACAACAAATTTAAAAATCAAAATATGCTTTTTCGATTTTAGAATTTTAAAGTCTGCTAGGGATAAATGTCTTGTCAATAATCTGTTGACTTAAAATTTTGCAACTTTCTTAATTGTCTCATTTGCCTCAATGCAATTCGAATGATTTATAAAGTTTTTCTTTTCAAACATATACTTAAAAAAGTAAAAGTAATGGACTTAATAAGAAGTTTCCCCACTCCCATCTATTGATATATTCTGGATACAACATCGAAGTTTAAGATTGCTATTTATAATATTCATCCAGTAAAGTGTATTTATACAATTGGGTCCATTACTGTATTTTTGTTCAATTAAATATTCAAATAATTATATTTTCTCAGCAATCAAATGCAACGACATTAACAACAATTTAAAATCAAAATATTGCATTTTTGCAATTTTAGAATTTTAATGTCTGTAGGATAATGTCTTATCAATAATCTATTGACTTAAAATTTTGCAACTTTCTTAATTGTCTCCTTTGCCTCATGCAATTTGAAATGAATTATTATAATTTTTGTTATCAACATATTACTTCTGAAAAAGAAAAAGCAATGGAATCTAATAAGAAGTTTCCCTATGCCCATCTATAGATATATGCCTCATACAACATTGAAATTTCATATTGCTATTTATGATATGCATCTAGTAAAGTGTATTTTATACAATTTGGTTCCTTACTTGTATTTTTGTTCTATTAAAATTTTCAAATATTATATTTTTCTCAACAATCAAATGCAACGACATTACCAACAAATTTAAAAATCAAAATATTGCGTTTTTATGATTTTAGAATTTTAATGTCTATTAGGGATTAATGTCTTGTCAATAATATGTTCACTTCAAATTTTGCAACTTTCTTAATTGTCTCATTTGCCTCAATGCAAGTCGAAATGATTTATAAAGTTTTCTTTACAAACATAATACTTAATCAAAGTAAAAGTAATGGACTTTAATAAGAAGTTTCCCCACTCCCATCTATTGATATATGCTAGATACAACATCGAAGTTTCAGATTGTTATTTATAATATTCATCTAGTAAAGTGTATTTTATACAATTGGGTCCATTACTTCTATTTTTGTTGAATTAAAATATTCAAATATTATATTTTTCTCAGCAATTAAATGCAACGACATTAACAACAAATTTAAAAATCTAAATATTGCATTTTTGAAATTTTATAATTTTAATGTCTGCTAGGGATAAATGTCTTGTCAATAATCTGTTGACTTAAAATTTTGCAACTTTCGTAATTGTCTCATTTGTCTCAATGCAATTTGAAATGATTTATAAAGTTTTCTTTTCAAACATATTACTTGTGAAAAAGAAAAGCATTGGACTCTAATAAGAAATTTCCCTACTCCCATCTATATATATATGTTTCATACAATATTGAAACTTCAGATTGCTATTAATGATATGCATCCAGTAAAGTGTATTTTATACAATTGGGTTCATTACTCGTATTTTTGTTCTATTAAAATATTCAAATATTATATTTTCTCAGCAATCAAATGCAACGACATTACCAACAAATTTAAAAATCAAAATATTGTGTTCTTGCGATTTTAGAATTTTAAACTCTGCTAGGGATAAATGTCATGTCAATAATCTGTTGACTTAAAATTTTGCAACTTTTTAATTGTCTCCTTTGCCTCAATGCAATTTGAAATGCTTTATATAATTTTTGTTATCAAACATATTACTTCTGAAAGAGAAAAGGCAATGCACTCTAATAAGAAGTTTCCCTACTCCCATCTATAGATATATGCTTCATACAACATTGAAACTTCATATTGCTATTTATGATATGCATGCAGTAAAGTCTATTTTATACAATTAGGTTCATTACTCATATTTTTGTTCTATTAAAATATTCAAATATTATATTTTTCTTAGCAATTAAATGCAATGACGTTACCAATAAATTTGAAAATCGAAATATTACATTTTTGCGATTTTAGAATTTTAAAATCTGCTAAGGATAAATGTCTTGTCAATAATCTGTGGACTTAAAATTTTGCAACCTTCTTAATTGTCTCATTTGCCTCAAAGCAATTTGAAATGATTTATATAATTTTTGTTATCAAACATATTACTTATGAAAAAGTAAAAGCAATGAACTTTAATAAGTTTCCCCACTTCCATCTATAGATATATGCATGATACAACATTGAATTTTCAAATTGTTATTTATAATATTAATCTAGTAAAGTGTATTTTAAACAATTGGGTCCATTACTTGTAGTTTTGTTCGATTAAAAGATTCAAATATTATATTTTTCTCAGCAATCAAATGCAACGACATTAACAACAAATTTAAAAATCGAAATATTGCGTTTTTGCCATTTTAGAATTTTAGTGTCTACTAGGGATAAATGTCTTGTCAATAATCTGTTGATTTAAAATTTTGCAACTTTCTTCATTGACTCCTTTGCCTCAATGCAATTTGAAATGATTTATATAATTTTTGTTGTCAAAAATATACTTGTAAAAAGAAAAAAGCAATGGACTCTAATAAGAAGTTTCCCTACTCCCATCTATACATATATGCTTCATACAACATTGGAGCTTTAAATTGCTATTTATAATATGCCTCTAGTAAAGTGTATTTTATACAATTGGGTTCATTACTTGTATTTTTGTTCAATTAAAATATTCAAATATTATATTTTTCTCGGCAATCAAATACACTGACATTACCAACAAATTTAAAAATCGAAATATTTCGTTTTTGCGATTTTAGAATTTTAAAGTCTGCTAAGGATTAATGTCTTGTCAATAATATGTTGACTTAAAATTATGCAACTTTCTTAACTATCTCATTTGCCTCAATACAATTCGAAATGATTTATAGGGTTTTTCATTTCAAACATATTACTTAAAAAAAGTAAAAGTAGTGGACTTTGATAAGAAGTTTCCCCACTCCTATCTATAGATATATGCTTGATACAACATCGAAGTTTCAGATTGTTATTTATAATATTCATCAAGTAAAGTGTATTTTATACAATTGGGTCCATTACTTGTATTTTTGTTTAATGAAAATATTCAAATATTATATTTTTCTCAGCAATCAAATGCAACGACATTAACAACAAATTTAAAAATCAAATTATTGCATTTTTGCAATTTTAGAATTTTAAAGTCTGCTAGGGATAAATGTCTTGTCAATAATCTGTTGACTTAAAATCTTGCAACTTTCTTAATTGTCTCATTTGCCTCAATGCAATTCATGATTTATAAAGTTTTTCTTTTCAAACATATTACTTAAAAAAGTAAAAGTAATGAACTTTAAGAAGAAGTTTCCCCAGTTCAATCTATTGATATATGCTTGATACAACATTAAAGTTACAGATTGGAATTTATAATATTCATCTAGCAAAGTGTATTTTATACAATTGGGTCCATTACTTCAATTTTTGTTCAATTAACATATTCAAATATTATATTTTTCTCAGCAATTAAATGCACCGACATTACCAACAAATTTAAAAATCAAAATATTGTGTTTTTGTGATTATAGAATTTTAAATTCTGCTAGGGATAAATGTCTTGTCAATAATCTATTGACTTAAAATTTTGGCAACTTTCTTTATTGTCTCCATTGCCTCAATGCAATTTGAAATGATTTATATAATTTTTGTTATCAAAAATATTACTTGCAAAAAGAAAAAAGTAATGCACTCTAACAAGAAGTTTCTCTACTCCCGTCTATAGATATATGCTTCATATAGCATTGAAACTTCAAATTGGTATTTATAATATCTATCCAATAAAGTTTATTTTATACAATTGGGTCCATTACTTGTATTTTTGCTTCAATTAAAATATTCAAATATTATATTTTTCTTAACAATCAAATGCAACGACATTACAACAAAATTTAAAAATCAAAATATTGCGTTTTTGATTTTAGAATTTTCAAGTCTGCTAGGGATAAATGTCTTGCAATAATCTATTGACTTAAAATTTTGCAACTTTCTTAATTGTCTCAATTGCCTCAATGTAATTTGAAATAATTTATATAATTTTTGTTATCAAACATATTACTTATGAAAAAGTAAAAGCAATGGACTCTAATAAGAAGATTTCCCACTCCCATCTATAGATATATGCTTTATACAACATTGAAGCTTCAAATTGCTTTTTATAATATGCATCCAGTAAAGTGTATTTTATACAATTGGGTCTATTACTTGTATTTTTGCTTAATTAAAATATTCAAATATTATATTTTTCTCAACAATCAAATGCAACAACATTACCATCAAATTTAAAAATCAAAATATTGCATTTTTGCGATTTTAGAATTTTAAAGTCTGCTAGGGATAGATGTCTTGTCAATAATCTGTTGATTTAACATTTTGCAACTTTCTTAATTGTCTCCATTGCCTCAATGGAATTTGAAATGATTTATATAATTTTCGTTATCAAAAATATTACTTGCAAAAAGAAAAAAACAATGGACTTTAATAAGAAGTTTCCCCACTCTCGTCGAAAGATATATGCTTCATACAATATTGAAGCTTCAAATTGCTATTTATAATATCCATCCAGTAAAGTGTATTTTATACAATTGGGTTCATTACTTGTATTTTTGCTCAATTAGAATATTCAAATATTATATTTTTCTCAACAATCAAATGCAACAACATTACCATCAAATTTAAAAATCAAAATATTGCATTTTTGCGATTTTAGAATTTTAAAGTCTGCTAGGGATAGATGTCTTGCCAATTATCTATTGACTTAAACTTTTGTAATTTTCTTAATTGTCTCATTTGCCTCAATGCAATTTGAAATGATTTATATAATTTTTGTTATCAAACATATTACTTGTGAAAAAGAAAAAGCAATGGATTCTAATAAGAAGTTTCCTTACTCCCATTCTATAGATATATGCTTCATGCAACATTGATGCTTTAGATTACTATTTATAATATGCGTCCAGTAAAGTGTATTTTATACAATTGGGTCCATTATTTGGATTTTTGTTCAATTAAAATATTCAAATATTATATTTTTCTCAGCAATCAAATGCAACGACATGAACGACAAATTTAAAAATTGAAATATTGCGTTTTTGCAATTTTAGAATTTTAAAATCTGCTAGGGATAAATGTCTTGTCAATAATCTGTTGAGTTAAAATTTTGCAACTTTCTTAATTGTCTCCTTTGCCTCAATGCAATTTGAAATGATTTATATAATTTTGTTTATCAAACATATTACCTGTGAAAAAGAAAAAGTAATGGATTATAATAAGAAGTTTCCCTACTCTCATTCTATAGATATATGCTTCACACAACCTTGAAGCTTCAGATTGCTATTTATAATAAGCATCCAGAAAAGTGTATTTTATAAAATTAGGTCCATTACTTCTAGTTTTGTTCAATTAAAATATTGAAATATTATATTTTTCTCAGCAATCAAATGCAACGACATTAATGACAAATTTAAAAATTGAAATATTGTGTTTTTGGCATTTTATAATTTTTCAAATCTGCTAGGGACAAATGACTTGTCAATAATATGTTGACTTAAAATTTGCAACTTTCTTAATTGTCTCATTTCCCGCAATGCAATTCGAAATGATTTATTTAGTTTTTCTTTTCAAATATATTACTTTAAAAAAGTAAAAGTAATGGACTCTAATAAGAAGTTTCCCCACTCCCGTCTATAGATATATGATTGATACAACATTGAACTTCATATTGCTATTTATAATATTCAACCAGTAAAGTGTATTTTATACAATTAGGTCCATTACTTGTATTTTTGTTCAATTAAAATATTCAAATATTACATTTGTCTCAACAATCAAATGCACCGATGTTACCAACAAATTCAAAAATCGAAATATTGCGTTTTTGTGATTTTAGAATTTTAAAGTCTGCTAGGGATAGATGTCTTGCCAATAATTTGTGGACTTAAAATTTTGCAACTTTCTTAATTTTCTCATTTGCCTCAATGCAATTTGAAATGATTTACATAATTTTCACTATCAAACATATTACTTGTGAAAAATCTAAAAGCAATGGACTCAATAAGAAGTTTCCCCACTCCTATCTATAGATATATGCTTGCATACAACATTGAAACTTCATATTACTATTTATAATATTCATCCAATAAAGTGTATTTTATACAATTAGGTCCATTACTTGTATTTTTGTTCAATTAAAATATTCAAATATTATATTTTTCTCAACAATCAAATAAAATGACATTAACAAGAAATTTAAAGATCGAAATTTTGCGTTTTTGCAATTTTACAATTTTAAAGTCTACTAGGGATAAGTGTCTTGTCAATAATCTGTTGACTTAAAATTTTGCAACTTTCTCAATTGTCTCCTTTGCCTCAATGCAATTTGAAATGATTTATATAATTTTTGTTATCAAACATATTACTTAAAAAAAGTAAAAGTAAAGGACTCTAATAAGAAGTTTCCCCGCTCCTATCGATCGATATATGCTTGATACAACATTGAAACTTCCGATTGCTATTTATAATATCCAGCCAGTAAAGTGTATTTTATGCAATTGGGTCCATTACTTGTATTTTTGTTCAATTAAAATATCCAAATATTATACTTTTCTCAGTAATCAAATCCAACTACATTAACGATAAAATTTAAAAATCAAAATATTGTGTTTTTGCAATTTTAGAATTTTAAAATCCGCTACGAGTAATTGTCTTGTCAATAATCTATTGACTTAAAATTTTGCAACTTTCTTAATTCTCTCCTTTCCCTCAATGCAATTTGAAATTATTTATATAATTTTTGTTATCAAACATATTACTTGTAAAAAAGAAAAGGCAATGAACTCTAAGAAGAAGTTTCCCTACTCCCATCAATAGATATATGCTTCATACAACATTAAAGTTTCAAATTGCTTTTATAATATATATCCAGTAAAGTGTATTTTAAACAATTGGGTTCATTACTTGTATTTTTGTTCAATTAAAATATTCATATATTATATTTTTCTCAGCAATCAAATGCAACGACATTACCAACAAATTTAAAAATCGTAATATTGCGTTCTTGCATTTTAGAATTTTAAAGCTTGCTAGGGATAAATCTCTTGCCAATAATCTGTTGACTTAGAATTTTGCAACTTTCTTAATTGTCTCCTTTACCTCAATGCAATTTTAAATGATTTATATAATTTTCATTATCAAAACATATTATTTGTAAAAAAGAAAAAGCAATGGACTCTAATAAGAAGTTTCCCCACTCCCATCTATATATATATGCTTGATACAACATTGAAGTTTTCGATTGCTATTTATAATATTCATCTAGTATAGTGTACTTTGTACAATTGGGTCTATTACTTGTATTTTTGTTCAATTAGAATATTCAAATATTATATTTTTCTCAGCAATCAAATGCAACGACATTAAGAACAAATTTAAAAATCCAAATACTGCGTTGTTGCAATTTTAGAATTTTAAAGTCTGCTAGGGATAAATGTCTTATGAATAATCTGTTGACTTAAAATTTTGCAACTTTCTTAATTGTCTCATTTGCCTCAATACAATTTGAAATGATTTATATAATTTTTGTTATCAAACATATTGCTTATGAAAAAGTAAAGGCAATGGACTCTAATAAGAAGTTTCCTCCACTCCCATCTATAGTTATATCCTGGATACAACATTGAAGCTTTAGATTGCTATTTATAATATTCATCTAGTAAAGTGTATTTATACAATTGGGTCTATTACTTGTATTTTTGTTTAGTTAAAATATTCAAATATTATATTTTTCTCAGCAATCAAATACAGCGACATTAACAACTAATTTCAAAAATCGAAATAATTACGTTTTGCAATTTTAGAATTTTAAAGTCTCTAGGGATAAATGTCTTGTCAATAATCTGTTGACTTAAAATTTTGCAAACTTTTTTAATTGTCTCCTTTGCATCAATCAATTTGAAATGATTTATATAATTTTTGTTTCAAACATTTACTTGGGAAAAAGGTAAAAGCGATGGACTCTAATAAGAAGTATCCCAACACTCCTATCTCATAGATATATGCTCGATACAACATAGAATTAAGATGTTATTTATTAAATATGCATGTAGTAGAGTGTTATTTTAATACAATTTGGTTCATTAGTTGTATTTTTGTTCTATTAAAATATTCAAATAATATATTTTTCTCAGCAATCAAATGCAACGACATTACCAATAAATTTAAAAATCGAAACATTGCGTTTTTGCGATGTTAGAATTTTAAAGTCTGCTAGAGAGAATTGTCTTGTCAATAATCTGTTGACTTAAAATTTTGCAACTTTCTTAATTCTCTCCTTTCCCTCAATGCAATTTGAAATGATTTATATAATTTTTGTTATCCAACATATTACTTGTAAAAAAGAAAAAGCAATGGACACTAATAAGAAGTTTCCCTACTCCCATCAATAGATATATGCTTCATACAACATTGAAGTTTCAAATTGCTATTTATAATATGTATCTAGTAAAGTGTATTTTAAACAATTGGGTCCATTACTTGTATTTTTGTTCAATTAAAATATTCAAATATTATATTTTTCTTAGCAATCAAATGCAATGACATTACCAACAAATTTAAAAATCGAAATATTGTGTTTTTACAATTTTAGAATTTTAAAGTCTGCTAGGGATAAATGTCTTGTCAATAATCTGTTGACTTAAAATTTTGCAACTTTCTTAATTATCTCCTTTGCCTCAATGCAATTTGAAATGATTTATGTAATTTTTGTTATCAAACATATTACTTGTGAAAAAGAAAAAGCAATGGACTCTAATAAGAAGTTTCCTTACTCCCATCAATCGATATATGGTTGATACAACATTAAAGTTTCAGATTGCTATTTATAATATTCATGCAGTAAAGTGTATTTTATAGAATTGGGTCCATTACTTGTCTTTTTGTTCAATTAAAATATTCAAATATTATATTTTTTCTCAGCAATCAAAATGCAACGACATTACCAACAAATTTAAAAATCGAAATATTGCGTTTTTGCGATTTTAGAATTTTAAGGTCTGCTAGGGATAAATGTCTTGTCAATAATCTGTTGACTTAAAATTTTGCAATTTCTTAATTGTCTCATTTGCCTCAATGCAATTTGAAATGATTTATATAATTTTTGTTATCAAACATATTACTTGTGAAAAAGAAAAAGCAATAAACTCTAATAAGAAGTTTCCCCACTCCCATCTATAGATATATCCTCAATACAACATTGAATTTTCATATTGTTATTTATAATATTAATCTTGTAAAGTGTATTTAATACAATTGGGTCCATTACTTGTATTTTTGTTCAATTAAAATATTCAAATATTATATTTTTCTCAGTAATCAAATGCAATGACATTAGCAACAAATTTAAAAATCGAAATATTGCATTTTTGCTATTTTAGAATTTTTAAAATCTGCTAGGGATAAATGTCTTGTCAATAATCTGTTGACTTAGAATTTTGCAGCTTTTTTAATTGTCTCCATTGCCGTAATGCAATTTGAAATGATTTATATAATTTTGTTTTAAAACATATTACTTGTAAAATGAATAAGCAATGGACCCTAATAAGAAGTTTCCTTACTCTCATCTATAGATATATGCTTCATACAACATTGAAGATTGAAATTGCTATTTATAATATGCATCCAGTAAAGTGTATGTTATACTATTGGGTTCATTACTTGTATTTTTGTTCAATTAAAATATTCAAATATTATATTTTTCTTAGCAATCAAATGCAACGATATTAACAACAAATTTAAAATTGAAATATTACGTTTTTGCAATTTTAGAATTTTAAAGTTTGTTAGGGATAAATGTCTTGTCAATAATCTGTTGACTTAAAATTTTGCAACTTTCTTAATTGTCTCATTTGCCTCAATGTAATTTGAAATGATTTTTATAATTTTTGTTATCAAACATATTACTTATGAAAAAGTAAAAGCAATGGATTCTAATAAGAAGTTTCCCCACTCCCATCTATAGATATATGCTTGATACAACATCAAAGTTTCAGATTGCTATTTATAATATTCATCCAGTAAAATGTATTTTATACAATTTGGTCCATTTATTGTATTTTGTTCAAAATAAATATTCAAATATTATATTTTTCTTACCAATCAAATGCAAAGACATTACCAACAAATTTAAAATTGAAATATTGCATTTTTGTGATTTTAGAATTTTAAAATCTGCAAGGGATAAATGTCTTGTCAATAATCTGTTGGCTTAGAATTTTGCAACTTTCTTAATTGTCTTCATTGCCTCAATGCAATTTGAAATGATTGATATAATTTTTGTTATCAAACATATTACTTATAAAAAAGAAAAGCAATGGACTCTAATAAGAAGTTTCCCTACTCTCATCTATAGATATATGCTTCATACAACATTGAAGATTCAAATTGCTATTTATAATATGCATCCAGTAAAGTGTATGTTTATGCAATTGGGTTCATTACTTGTATTTTTGTTCAATTAAAATATTCAAATATTATATTTTTCTCAGCAATCGAATGCAACGACATTACAACAAATTTAAAAATCAAAATATTGCGTTTTGTGCATTTTAGAATTTTAAAGTCTGCTAGGGATAAATGTCTTGTCAATAATCTGTTGACTTAAAAATTTTTGCAACTTTCTAATTGTCATTCCTGCTCAATGCCAATTCGAAATGATTTATTTAAATTTTTCTTTTTGGAAAATATTACTTAAAAAAGTTAAAAAGGATGGACTTCAATAAGAAGTTTTCCCCACTCTCGTCTATAGATATATGTTTGATACAACATTGAAATCTTCATATGGGTTATTTATAATATTGATCCAGTCAAATGTTTTTATACCAATTGGATCCCATCTACTAGTATTTTGTTCAATTAAAAATATTTCCAAAATAATTATATTTTTCTCAAACAATCCAATGCAACGACATTTAGCAACAAATTTAAAAATTGAAAATATTGCGTTTTTGCAAATTTTTAGAATTTTAATGTCTGCTAGGGAATAAATGTATTGTCAATAATCCTGTTGGACTTAAAAATTTTGCAGCTTTCTTAAGCTTGTCTCCTTTACTTCAATGGAATTTTGGAAATGATTTATATAATTTTTTGTTTATTCAAACATATATTACTAGGAAGGAATGTAAAAGCAATGGACTCTAATACGAAGTTTTCCTACTCCCCATCTATAGATTTATGCTTCACACAACATTAAAACTTCAAATTGCTATTTATAATATGCATCCAGTAAAGTGTATGTTATACAATTGGGTTCATTACTTGTATTTTTGTTCTATTAAATATTCAAATATTATATTTTTCTCATCAATCAAATGCAACGACATTACCAACAAATTTAAAAATCGAAATATTGTGTTTTATCATTTTAGAATTTTAAGCTTTGCTAGGGATAAATGTCTTGTCAATAATCTGTTTACTTAAAATTTTGCAACTTTCTTAATTGTCTCATTTGCCTCAATCCAATTTTAAATGATTTATATAATTTTTGTTATCAAACATATTACTTATGAAAATGTAAAAGCAATGGACTCTAATAAGAAGTTTCTCCACTCCCATCTATAGATATATGCTTGATACAACATCGAAGCTATAGATTCCTATTTATAACATTAATCCAGTAAAGAGTATTTATACAATTGGGTCCATTACTTGTATTTTTGTTCAATTAAAATATTCAAATATTATATTTTTCTCAGCAATCAAATGCAACGACATTAACAACAAATTTAAAAATCGAAATATTGCATTTTGCAATTTTAGAATTTTAAAGTCTGCTAGGGATAAATGTCTTGTCAATAATCTGTTGACTTAAAATTTTGCAACTTTCTTATTGTCTCTTTTGCCTCAATGCAATTGAAATAATTTATATATTTTTTGTTATCAAACATATTACTTGTGAAAAAGAAAAACAATGGACTCTAATAAAAGTTTCCCACTCCCATCTATAGATATATGCTTCATACAACATTGAAGTTTCAAATTGCTATTTATAATATTCATCCAGTAAAGTGTATTTTATACAATTGGTTCATTACTTGTATTTTTGTTCAATTAAAATATTCAAATATTATATTTTTCTCAGCAATCAAATGCAACGACATTACAACAAATTTAAAAATCGAAATATTGCGTTTTTNAGAAAAAGTAAAAGCAATGGATTCTAATAAGAGTTTCCCCTCTCCCATCTATAAATATATGTTTGATAAACATTGAAACTTCAGATTGTTATTTTATAATATCTGATCCAGTAATGTGTATTTCGTTACAATCGGGTCCATATTTTGTATTTTTGTTTAATTAAAATATTCAAATATTATATTTTTCTCAACAATTAAATGCAACGACTTTAACAACAAATTTAAAAATCAAAATATTAAGTTTTTGCAATTTTAGAATTTTAAAGTCTGCTAGGGATAAATGTCTTGTCAATAATCTGTTAACTTAAAATTTTGGCAACTTTCTTTATTTTCTCATTTGCCTCAATGCAATTTCAAAAGATTTATATAATTTTTCTTATCAAACATATCACTTATGAAAAAGTAAAGTAATGGACTCTAATACGAAGTTTCCCCACTCTCATGTATAAGATATTTGCTTCATACAACATTGAAGCTTCAAATTGTTATTTATAATATTGATCCAGTAATGTGTATTTTATACAATTGGGTCCATTATTTGTAGTTTTGTTCAATTAAAATATTAAAATGTTATATTTTTTTCAGCAATCAAATGCAATGACATTAACAACAAATTTAAAATCAAAATATTGGGTTTTTGCAATTTTAGAATTTTAAAGTTTGTTAGGGATAAATGTCTGGTTAATAATCTGTTGACTGAAAATTTTGCAACTTTCTTAATTGTCTCCTTTGCCTCAATGCAATTCAAACTAATTTAAAAAGTTTTTCTTTTCAAACATATTACTTAAAAAGAGTAAAAGTAATGGACTCTAACAAGAAGTTTCCCCACTCCCATGTCGAGATATATGATTGATACAACATTAAAGCTTTAGATTACTATTTATAATATTGATCAAGTAAAGTGTATTTTACACAATTGGGTCTGTTACTTGTATTTTTGTTCAATTAAAATATTCAAATATTATATTTTTCTCAGTAATCAAATGCAACGACATTAACAACAAATTTAAAAATCAAAATATTGTGTTTTGCAAATTTACAATTTTAAAGTTTGCTAGGGATAAATGTCTTGTCAATAATCTGTTGACTTGAAATTTTGCAACTTTCTTAATTCTCTCTGTTGTCTTAATGCAATTCGAACTGATTTATAAAGTTTTTCTTTTTCAAACATATTACTTAAAAAAAGTAAAAGTTATGGACTCTAATAAGAAGTTTCCCCACTCTCATCTATAGATATATGCTTGATTCAACATTGAAACTTTAGATTGCTATTTATAATATTTATCTAGTGAAGTGTATTTTTTACAATTAGGTCATTACTTGTATTTTTGTTCAATTAAAATATTCAAATATTATATTTTTCACAACAATCAAATGCAACGACATTAACAACAAATTTAAAAGTCAAATATTGTGTTTTTGCAATTTTAGAATTTTAAAGTTTGCTAGGGATAAATATTTTGTCAACAATCTGTTGACTTAAAATTTTGCAACTTTCTTAATTTTCTAATTTGCCTCAATGCAATTTGAAATGATTTATATAATTTATGTTATCAAACATATCACTTATCAAAAAGTAAAAACAATGGAATCTAATAAGAAGTTTCCCCACTCCCATCTATAGATATATGCTTGATACAACCTTGAAGTTTCAAATTGTTATTTACAATATTCATCCTGTAAAGTGTATTTTAGACAATTTGGTCCATTACTTGTATTTTCGTTCAATTAAAATATTCAAATATTATATTTTTCTCAGCAATCAAATGCAACGACATTAACAACAAATTTAAAAATAAAAATATTGCATTTTTGCAATTTTAGAATTTAAAAGTTTGTTAGGGATAAATGTCTTATTAATAATCTGTTGACTTAAAATTTTGCAACTTTCTTAATTCTCTCCGTTGTCTCAATGCAGTTCGAACTGATTTAAAAAGTTTTTCTTTTCAAACATATTACTTAAAAAAAGTAAAATTACTTAAAACAAGTAAAAGTAAAGGACTCTAATAAGAAGTTTCCCCACTTCCATCTATAGATATATGCTTGAAACAACATTGAATTTTCATATTGCTATTTATAATATTCATCCAGTAAAGTGTATTTTATACAATTAGGTCCACTAGTTGTATTTTTGTTCAATTAAAATATTCCAATATTATATTTTTCCGGCCAATCAAATGCAACAACATTAACAATAAATTTAAAAATCTGAATATTGCATTTTCGCAATTTTAGAATTTTAAAGTCTGCTAGGGATAAATGCATTGTCAATAATCTGTTGAATTAAAATTTTGCAATTCTCTTAATTGTCTCCTTCACCTCAATGCAATTCGAATTGATTTATATAGTTTTTCTTTTCAAACATATTACCTAAAAAAAGTAAAAGTAATGGACTCTAATAAGAAGTTTCCCAACTCCCATCTCTAGATATATGTTTGATACAACATTGAAGCTTTTGATTGCTATTTATAATATTCATCCAGTAAAGTGTATTTTAACTCCTATTTAGGAGTGAATGCTATCACTTAGTCTAACCTATTAAGTAGTCCAATTATTTTAATTAGGCCTGGACTCTCTTTAAAACTTGAATTCGCACCACTTGAAACTTGGGTTGGCCTGAATGTCCTGAATCAGCCCATTTAGTGCTTCTTTAATCTTTTTGGCCCTAGCTCGTGTTATTGGGCCTTTTGGAATATGCAATGGACCTCTTGCATCCATTGAAGCTCTAGCTCATGTTATTGGGCCTTCTGGAATGTGCAATGGACCTCTTGCATCAATTGAAACTCTAGTTCGTGTTATTGGGCCTCCTGGAATGTGCAATGGACCTCTGGATCTATTGAAGCCTTCCACCCATCATTTGTACGGTTCTCATCATTCCCCCTTTCCTCAAAAGGATTCGTCCTCGAATCATCACCTTGTTTATACTTGATGATGTAGGGAAAGGTTTGAATGAATTTGATCCACTTGGCATGTCTTTTGTTCAACTTTCCTTGTACAAGTAGGAGAGGAATTGCACAAGGACTCATGCTTTTCCTTACATACCCTTTTGAAATAAGTTCCTCAACCCGCCTTTGAAGCTCTTTTGTCTCCTTCTTATATGCTATCCGGTTTAGGATGGATGCACCAGGGATAAAAACATTTTGATTCTTAATTCCTCTCTTAGGTAGCAATCCACTTGGGACATCATCATGGAATTCATCTTCAAATTCCTGCAATAGAACACTAACACTAGGCAAAGATGGTTCAAGCTTGTTAGTGTTAAAATAAGTCTCCTTGTACAAAAGTATGATCATAGGCTGTTTGGCATAGAATGCTCTTTTGACATCACTCTCTTTGCATAAAAACTTTCTGTTTTCTTCTCTTTCTCCTGTGTTCTCATGTTTTCTCCTCTCTTTTCCCTTTTTTCAATCTCTCTTTTCTGTTCACTCTCATTTTTAATCCTTAATTGATCCTTATAAGCTTGTTGAGGTGATAATGGTACAAGAGTGACAGGTTTTTCATTCATTACAAAGGACTATTGATTCTTGAATCCATCATGCATAACTTGCCTGTCAAACTGCCATGGCCTTCCTAATAAAATATGGCCTACTCGCATAGGTACAACATCACATAAAACTTCATCACAGTACCTTCCAATAGAAAATGACATGAGCACTTGCTTATCTACCTTAACTTCACCACTCTTATTCAACCATTGAAGCTTATATGGCCTAGGATGCTTCATAGTAGGTAAATTCAACTTCTCAACCATAGTTGTGCTAGCAACATTAGTGCAACTCCCACCATTAATAATCATACTACATACCTTATCTTTGATGAGACACCTCGTCTGGAAGATATTATCTTGTTGCACCTCATTTTCTTCCTTTACTTGCACATTTAATGCTCGCCTTGTGAGGAGAGCTACTTCATTAATTGGATACTTCTCTCCACCACTTTCACCATTTATTGATGGCACAAAATCATCATCTTCATAGTCATAGGCATATTTCAATTGCCTTCTTGCTTTAGGAGCCTCATATTCTTTGTACCTCCTTTGCAACTCTGATATTGTATTAGCTTGCTCCTCCATTCTATCTCTCATATCATCAAATATAGTATTCATGTGCTCAAATTGTTGTTGCATAGCATTGATTATGAAGGACATGTCAACAGCTCCCTCCTGAGCAGCACCTTTGTGTTTTGAAGTCATATTATTTTTTTTTTGATTTAGAGCCAGGCTCTAATACCAATTGATGCGGAAAACCCCAAAAAGACGTGACTTAGGGACCCAACGCACACAAGGAATCAAAGAAGAACCAAAAAAGCTAAATCAGAGTTTAATAACTTAAACCCTAGACCCAACATTCAAAGGAATACGAACTTAGGGTATTCAAGAAAGATAAGGACGCCACACTCCAGAAGAGGAAGGAATTGGGAGTGATAAGTCGATTTGAACGCCACAAGAAGAAAACCTCTTGATAAGTTCTTTAGTTCTTAAAAGAACTGAAGGAGAAACCCTTGCTTTCTATTTCACTTAAAGTTGTCTGATTTCCAGAGCTTACAAGAGGTGCCTATTTATAGGCTAAGATAGCAATTCTAAAGAGGCATAAATTCCTAGTTAGGAGAAATCCTTATTTTGGAGGAATTTTTGGACAAATTCCAGCAGATACAATTAACTCCTATTTAGGAGTGAATGCTATCACTTAGTCTGACCCATTAAGTAGTCCAATTATATTAATTAGGCCTGGACTCTCTTTAAAACTTGAATTCGCACCATTTGAAGCTTGGTTGGCTTGAATGTCCTGAATCAGCCCATTTAGTGCTTCTTTAATCTTTTTGGCCCTAGCTTGTGTTATTGGGCCTTTTGGAATGTGCAATGGACCCCTTGTATCCATTGAAGCTGGAGCTCGTGTTATTGGGCCTTCTGGAATGTGCAATGGACCTCTTGCATCAATTGAAACTCTAGCTCATGTTATTGGGCCTCCTGGAATGTGCAATGGACCTCTTGGATCTATTAAAGCCTTCCACCCATCATCTGTACGGTTCTCATCAATATGCTTGATACAACATTGAAGCTTCAGATTGTTATTTAAAATATTCATCTAGTATAGTGTATTTTATACAATTGAGTCCATTACTTGTATTTTTGTTCAATTAAAATATTCAAATATTATATTTTTCTCAGCAATCAAACATATTAGTTATTTACTCTTTATTGTCTCCTGTTGACTTAATATTTAGCAACTTTCTTAATTGTCTCATTTGTCTTAATGGAATTTGAAATGATTTATATAACTTTTGTTATCAAACATATTAGTTATGAAAAAGTAAAAGCAATGGACTCTAAAAAGAAGTTTCCCCACTCCCATCTATAGATATATGTTTGATACAACATTGAATCTTCAGATTGTTATTTATAATATTGATCCAGTAAAGTGTATTTTATACAATTGGGTCCATTACTTGTATTTTTGTTCAACTAAAATACTCAAATATTATATTTTTCTCAGCAATCAAATGCAACAACAGTGACAACAAATTTAAAAATTGAAATATAGCCTTTTTGCAATTTTAGAATTTTAAAGTCTGCTAAGGATAAATGTCTTGTCAATAATCTGTTGACTTAACTTTTTGCAACTTTCTTAATTGTCTCATTTGCCTGCTAATGGAATTTGGAATGATTTATATAATTTTTGTTATCAAACATATTAGTTATGAAAAAGTAAAAGTAATGGACTTTAAGAAGATGTTTCCCCACTCCCATCTATAGATATATGCTTGATACAACATTGAATCTTTAGATTGTTATTTATAATATTGATCAAGTAAAGTGTATTTTATACAATTGGGTCCATTACTTGTATTTTTGTCCAATTAAAATATTCAAATATTATATTTTTCTCAGCAATCAAATGCAACGAAAGTAACAACAAATTTAAAACTTGAAATATAGCGTTTTTGCAATTTTAGAATTTTAAAGTCTGCTAAGGATAAATGTATTGTCAATAATCTGTTGGCTTTAAATTTTGAAACTTTCTTAACTGTCTCAAAAGTAATGGACTCTAATGAGAAGTTTCCCCACTCCCATTTATAGATATATGCTTGATACAACATTAAAGTTTCAGATTGCTATTTATAATATTCTTACAGTAAAGTGTATTTTATACAATTGAGTCCATTACTTGCATTTTTGTTCAATTAAAATATTCAAATATTAGATTTCTCTCAGCAATCAATTGCAACGACTTTAACAACAAATTTAAAAATCAAAATTTTGCGTTTTTGCAAGTTTAGAATTTGAAAGTTTGCTAGGAATAAATGTCTTGTCAATAATCTACTAACTTAAAGTTTTGCAACTTTCTTAATTATCTCTTTTGACTCAATGCAATTTCAAATGATTGATATAATTTTTGTTATCAAACATATTAGTTATGAAAAAGTAAAGGCAATGGACTCTAAGAAGATGTTTCCCCACTCCCATCTATAGATATATGCTTGACACAACATTGAATCTTCAGATTGTTATTTATAATATTGATTCAGTAAAGTGTATTTTATACAATTGGTTCCATTACTTGTATTTTTGTTCAATTGAATATTCAAATAATATATTTTTCCCAGCAATCAAATACAACGTCATTAACAACAAATTTAAAAATCAAAATATTGTGTCTTTGCAATTTTAGAATTTTAAAGTCTGTTAGGGATAAATGTCTTGTCAATAATCGTTTGACTTAACATTTTGCAACTTTGTTAATTATCTCATTTGTCTTAATGGAATTTGAAATGATTTATATAATTTTTGTTATCAAACATATTAGTTATGAAAAAGTAAAAGCAATGGACTCAAAGAAGAAGTTTCCCCACTTCCATCTATAGATATATTCTTGATACAACATTGAAGTTTTAGGTTGCTATTTATAATATTATTCCAATAAAGTGTATTTTATACAATTGGGTCCATTACTTGTATTTTTGTTCAATTAAAATATTCAAATACTATGTTTTTCTCTACAATCAAATGCAACGAAAGTAACAACAAATTTGAAAGTCGAAATATAGGAATTTTGCAATTTTAGAATTTTAAATTCTACTAAGGATAAATGTCTTATCAATAATCTGTTGGCTTAAAATTTTGAAACTTTCTTAACTGTCTCAAAAGTAATGGACTCTAATAAGAAGTTTCCCCACTCCCATTTATAGATATATGCTTGATACAACATTGAAGTTTCAGATTGCTATTTATAATATTCATACAGTAAAGTGTATTTTATACAATTGAGTCCATTACTTTTCTTTTTGTTCAATTAAAATATTCAAATATTACGTTTCTCTCAACAATCAATTGCAACAACATCAACAACAAATTTAAAAATCAAAATTTTGCGTTTTTGCAAGTTTAGAATTTGAAAGTCTGCTAAGAATAAATGTCTTGTCAATAATCTATTGACTTAAAGTTTTGCAACTTTCTTAATTGTCTCTTTTGGCTCAATGCAATTTGAAATGATTTATATAATTTTTGTTATCAAACATATTAGTTATGAAAAAGTAAACGCAATGGACTCTAAGAAGATGTTTCCCCACTCCTATCTATAGATATATGCTCGATACAACATTGAATCTTCATATTGTTATTTATAATATTAATCCAATCAAGTGTATTTTATACAATTAGGTCCATTACATGTATTTTTGTTCAATTAAAATATTCAAATATTATATTTTTCTCAGTAATCAAATGCAATGACATTAGCAACAAATTTAAAAATCGAAATATTGCATTTTTGCTATTTTAGAATTTTAAAATCTGCTAGGGATAAATGTCTTGTCAATAATCTGTTGACTTAGAATTTTGCAGCTTTTTTAATTGTCTCCATTGCCGTAATGCAATTTGAAATGATTTATATAATTTTTGTTTTAAAACATATTACTTGTAAAAATGAATAAGCAATGGACCCTAATAAGAAGTTTCCTTACTCTCATCTATAGATATATGCTTCATACAACATTGAAGATTGAAATTGCTATTTATAATATGCATCCAGTAAAGTGTATGTTATACTATTGGGTTCATTACTTGTATTTTTGTTCAATTAAAATATTCAAATATTATATTTTTCTTAGCAATCAAATGCAACGATATTAACAACAAATTTAAAAATTGAAATATTACGTTTTTGCAATTTTAGAATTTTAAAGTTTGTTAGGGATAAATGTCTTGTCAATAATCTGTTGACTTAAAATTTTGCAACTTTCTTAATTGTCTCATTTGCCTCAATGTAATTTGAAATGATTTTTATAATTTTTGTTATCAAACATATTACTTATGAAAAAGTAAAAGCAATGGATTCTAATAAGAAGTTTCCCCACTCCCATCTATAGATATATGCTTGATACAACATCAAAGTTTCAGATTGCTATTTATAATATTCATCCAGTAAAATGTATTTTATACAATTTGGTCCATTTATTGTATTTTTGTTCAAAATAAATATTCAAATATTATATTTTTCTTACCAATCAAATGCAAAGACATTACCAACAAATTTAAAAATTGAAATATTGCATTTTTGTGATTTTAGAATTTTAAAATCTGCAAGGGATAAATGTCTTGTCAATAATCTGTTGGCTTAGAATTTTGCAACTTTCTTAATTGTCTCCATTGCCTCAATGCAATTTGAAATGATTGATATAATTTTTGTTATCAAACATATTACTTATAAAAAAGAAAAAGCAATGGACTCTAATAAGAAGTTTCCCTACTCTCATCTATAGTTATATGCTTCATACAACATTGAAGATTCAAATTGCTATTTATAATACGCATCCAGTAAAGTGTATGTTATGCAATTGGGTTCATTACTTGTATTTTTGTTCAATTAAAATATTCAAATATTATATTTTTCTCAACAATCGAATGCAACGACATTACCAACAAATTTAAAAATCAAAATATTGCGTTTTTGTGATTTTAGAATTTTAAAGTCTGCTAGGGATAAATGTCTTGTCAATAATATGTTGACTTAAAATTTTGCAACTTTCTTAACTGTCTCATTTGCTTCTTTGCAATTCGAAATGATTTATAAAGTTTTTCCTTTCGAACATATTACATATAAAAAGTAAAAGTAATGGACTTTAATAAGAAGTTTCCCCACACCCATCTATTAATATATGCTTAATTCAACATCGAAGTTTCAGATTGCTATTTATAATATTCATCCAATAAAATGTATTTTATACAATTGGGTCCATTACATGCATTTTTGTTCGATTAAAATATTCAAATATTATATTTTTCTCTACATTGAATTGCAACAACGTTACAAACAAATTTAGAAATTGAAATATTGCGTCTTTGTGATTTTAGAATTTTAAAGTCTGCTAGGGATAAATGTCTTGTCAATAATCTGTTGAGTTAAAATTTTGCAACTTTCTTAATTGTCTCCTTTGCCTCAATGCAATTTGAAATTATTTATGTAATTTTTGTTATCTAACATATTACTTCTGAAAAAGAAAAAGCAATGGACTCTAATACGAAGTTTTCCTACTCCCATCTATAGATTTATGCTTCACACAACATTAAAACTTCAAATTGCTATTTATAATATGCATCCAGTAAAGTGTATGTTATACAATTGGGTTCATTACTTGTATTTTTGTTCTATTAAAATATTCAAATATTATATTTTTCTCATCAATCAAATGCAACGACATTACCAACAAATTTAAAAATCGAAATATTGTGTTTTATCGATTTTAGAATTTTAAGCTTTGCTAGGGATAAATGTCTTGTCAATAATCTGTTTACTTAAAATTTTGCAACTTTCTTAATTGTCTCATTTGCCTCAATCCAATTTTAAATGATTTATATAATTTTTGTTATCAAACATATTACTTATGAAAATGTAAAAGCAATGGACTCTAATAAGAAGTTTCTCCACTCCCATCTATAGATATATGCTTGATACAACATCGAAGCTATAGATTCCTATTTATAACATTAATCCAGTAAAGAGTATTTTATACAATTGGGTCCATTACTTGTAGTTTTGATCAATTAAAATATTCAAATATTATATTTTTCTCGGCAATCAAGAGCAACGACATTAACAACACATTTAAAAATCGAAATATTGCATTTTTGCAATTTTAGAATATTAAAGTCTGCTAGGGATAAATGTCTTGCCAATAGTCTGTTGACTTAAAATTTTGCAACTTTCTTAATTATCTCCTTTGCCTCAATGCAAATTGAAATAATTTATATATTTTTTGTTATCAAACATATTACTTGTCAAAAAGAAAAAACGATGGACTCTAATAAAAGGTTTCCCTACTCCCATTAATAGATATATGCTCCATATAACATTGAAGTTGCAAATTGCTATTTATAATATGCATCCAGTAAAGTGTATTTTATACAATTTGGTTCATTACTTGTATTTTTGTTCAATTAAAATATTCAAATATTATATTTTTCTCAGCAATCAAATGTAACGACATTAACAACAAATTTAAAAATTGAAACATTGCGTGTTTCCAATTTTAGAATTTTAAAGTCTGTTAGGGATAAATGTCTTGTCAATAATCTGTTGACTTAATTTTGCAACTTTCTTAATTGTCACATTTGCCTTAACACAATTTGAAATGATTTATATAATTTTTGTTATCAAACATATTACTTGTAAAAAAGAAAAAGCAATGGACTCTAATAAGAAGTTTCTCTACTCTCATCTATAGATATATGCTTCATACAACATTAAATCTTCAAATTGCTATTTATAATATGCATCCAGTAAAGTGTATGTTATACAATTGGGTTCATTACTTGTATTTTTGTTCTATAAAAATATTCAAATATTATATTTTTCTCAACAATCAAATGCAACGAGATTACCAACAAATTTAAAAATTGAAATATTGCATTTTTACAATTTTAGAATTTTAAAGTCTGTTAGGGATAAATGTCTTGTCAATAATCTGTTGACTTAAAATTTTGCAACTTTCTTAATTATCTCCTTTGCCTCAACGCAATTTGAAATGATTTATATAATTTTTGTTATCAAACATATTATTTGTAAAAAATAAAAAGCAATAGACTCAAATAAGAAGTTCCCTACTCCCATCTATAGATATATGCTTCATACAACATTTAAATCTTCAAATTGCTATTTATAATATGCATCCAGTAAAGTGTATGTTATACAATTGGGTTCCTTACTTGTATTTTTGTTCAATTAAATTATTCAGATATTATATTTTTCTCAATAATCAAATGCAACGACATTAACAACAAATTTAAAATCGAAATATTGCATTTTTTCAATTTTAGAATTTTAATGTTTGCTAGGGATAAATGTCTTGTCAATAATATGTTGACTTAAAATTTTACAACTTTCTTAATTGTCTCCATTGCCTCAATGCAATTCGAAATGATTTATAAAGTTTTTCTTTTCAAACATATTACTTAAAAAAAATAAAAGTAATGGATTTGAATAAGAAGTTTCCCCACTCTCATCTATTGATATATTCTTGATGCAACATCAAAGTTTAAGATTGCTATTTATAATACTCATCCAATAAAGTGTATTTTATACAATTGGGTCCATTACTTTTATTTTTGTTCAATTAAAATATTCAAATATTATATTTTTCTCAGCAATCAAATGCAACAACATTAACAACAAATTTCAGAATTGAAATATTGCATTTTTGCAATTTTAGAATTTTAATATCTGCTAGGGATAAATGTCTTGTCAATAATCTATTGACTTAAAATTTTGCAACTTTCTTAAGTGTCTCCTTTGCCTCAATGCAATTTGAAATAATTCACATAATTTTTGTTATCAAGCATATTACTTCTGAAAAAGAAAAAGCAATGGACTCTAATAAGAAGTTCCCTACACCCATATGCTTCATTCAACATTGAAACTTCAAATTTTATTTATGATATTCATTCAGTAAAGTGTATTTTATACAATTGGGTTCATTACTCGTATTTTTGCTCTATTAAAATATTCAAATATTATATTTTTCTCAACAATCAAATGCAACGACAATTACGAAA
>JAIRCJ010000315.1:25434-62620 GCA_020883675.1 Bruguiera gymnorhiza | reverse complement strand
TTTCTTAACTTTCTCCTTCGCCTGAATGCAATTCGAAATAATTTATATAGTTTTTCTTTTCAAACATATTACTTAAAAAAGTTAAAGTAATGGACTCTAATAAGAAGTTTCCCCACTCCCATCTATCAATATATGCTTGTACAACATTGAAGTTTCAGATTGCTATTTATAATATTCATTCAATAAAGTGTATTTTATACAATTGGGTCCATTACTTTATTTTTGTTCAATTAAAATATTAAATATTATATTTTTCTCAGCAATAAATGCAACGACATTAACAACAAAAATTAAAATCGAAATATTGCATTTTTGCAATTTTAGAATTTTCTGTCAGGGATAAATGCATTGTGAATAATCTGTTGAATTAAAATTTTGCAATTTTCTTAACTTTCTCCTTCGCTGAATGCAATTCGAAAATATTTATATAGTTTTTCTTTTCAAACATATTACTTAAAAAGTTAAAGTAATGGACTCTAATAAAAAGTTTCCCCACTCCCATCTATCAATATATGCTTGATACAACATTGAAGTTTAGATTGCTTTTATATATTCATTCAATAAAGTGTATTTATACAATTGGGTCCATTACTTGTATTTTTGGTCAATTAAAATATTCAAATATTATATTTTTCCGACCAATTAAGAGCAACGAAATTAACAATAAATTTAAAAATCCAAGATTGCATTTTTGTAATTTTAGAATTTAAAGTCTGTTAGGGATAAATGCATTGTGAATAATCTGTTGAATTAAAATTTTTCAATTTTCTTAACTTTCTCCTTCGCCCGAATGCAATTCGAAATAATTTATATAGGCTTTCTTTCCAAACATATTAGTGAAAAAAAGTTAAAGTATGGACTCTAATAAGAAGTTTCCCCACTCCTATCTATCAATATATGATTGATACGACATTGAAGTTTCAGATTGCTATTTACAATATTCATTCAATAAGGTGTATTTTATACAATTGGGTCTATTACTTGTGTTGTTGTTCAATTAAAATATTTAAATATTTTATTTTTCTCAGCAATCAAAGGCAACAACATTAACAACAAAATTAAAAATCGATATATTGCGTTTTTGCAATTTTAGAATTTTAAAATCTGTCAGGGATAAATGTTTTGTGAATAATTTGTTGAATTAAAATTTTGCAATTTTCTTAACTTTCTCCATCGCCTGAATGCAATTCAAAATAATTTATATAGTTTTTCTTTTCACACATATTACCTAAAAAAAGTCAAAGTAATGGACTCTAATAAGAAGTTTCCCCACTCCCATCTATCAATATATGCCTGATAAAACATTAATGTTTCAAATTGCTATTTATAATATTCATGCAATAAAGTGTACTTTATACAATTGGGTCCATTATTTCTATTTTTTTCAATTAAAATATTTAAATATTATATTTTCTCAGCAATTAAATGCAACGACATCAACAACAAATTTAAAAATCACAATATTACATTTTTGCAATTTTAGAATTTTAAATTCTGTTAGGGATAAATGCATTGTGAATAATCTGTTGAATTAAAATTTTGCAATTTTCTTAACACTCTCCTTCGCTTGAATGGAATTCGAAATAATTTATATAGTTTTTCTTTCCAAACATATTACTTCAAAAAAGTTAAAGTAATGGACTCTAATAAGAAGTTTCCCCACTCCCATCTATCAATATATGCTTGATACAACATTGAAGTTTCAGATTGCTATTTATAATATTCATTCAATAAAGTGTATGTTAAACAATTGGGTTGATTATTTGTATTTTTGATCAATTAAAATTTTTAAATATTATATTTCTCTCAGCAATCAAATGCAACGACATTAACAACAAATTTAAAAATCGAAATATTGCGTTTTTGCAAATTTAGAATTTTAAAGTCTGTTAGGGATAAATGCATTGTGAATAATCTGTTCAATTAAAATTTTGCAAATTTCTTAACTTTCTCCTTCGCCCGAATGCAATTCGAAATAATTTATATAGTTTCTCTTTTCAAACATATTAGTTAAAAAAAGTTAAAATAATGGACTCTAATAAGAAGTTTCCCCACTCCTATCTATCAATATATGATTGAAACGACATTGAAGTTTCAAATTGCTATTTACAATATTCATTCAATAAGGTGTATTTTATACAATTGGGTCTATTACTTGTGTTGTTGTTCAATTAAAATATTTAAATATTTTATTTTTCTCAGCAATCAAAGGCAACAACATTAACAACAAAATTAAAAATCGAAATATTGCATTTTTGAAATTTTAGAATTTTAAAATCTGTCAGGGATAAATGCATTGTGAATAATTTGTTGAATTAAAATTTTCCAATTTTCTTAACTGTCTCCTTCGCCTGAATGCAATTCGAAATAATTTATATAGTTTTTCTTTTCAAACATATTACTTAAAAAAAGTTAAAGTAATGGACTCTAATAAAAAGTTTCCCCACTCCCATCTATCCATATATGCTTGATACAACATTGAAGTTTTAGATTGTTTTTTATGATATTCATTCAATAAAGTGTATTTTATACAATTGGGTCCATTACTTGTATTTTTGTTCAATTAAAATATTCAAATATTATATTTTTCTGAGCAATTAAAAGAAGCGAAATTAACAATAAATTTAAAAATCCAAAGATTGCATTTTTGTAATTTTAGAATTTTAAAGTCTGTTAGCGATAAATGCATTGTGAATAATCTATTCAATTATAATTTTGCAATTTTCTTAACTTTCTCCTTCGCCCGAATGCAATTCGAAATAATTTATATAGTTTCTCTTTTCAAACATATTAGTTAAAAAAAGTTAAAGTAATGCACTCTAATAAGAAGTTTCCCCACTCCTATCTATCAATATACGCTTGATACAACATTGATGTTTCAGATTGCTATTTACAATATTCATTTAATAAGGTGTATTTTATACAATTGGGTCTATTACTTGTGTTGTTGATCAATTAAAATATTTAAATATTTTATTTTTCTCAGCAATCAAAGGCAACAACATTAGCAACAAAATTAAAAATCGAAATATTGCATTTTTGCAATTTTAGAATTTTAAAATCTGTCAGGGATAAATGCATTGTTAATAATTTGTTGAATTAAAATTTTTCAATTTTCTTAACTGTCTCCTTCGCCTGAAAGCAATTCGAAATAATTTATATAGTTTTTCTTTTCAAACATATTACTTAAAAAAGCTTAAAGTAATGGACTCTAATAAAAAGTTTCCCCACTCCCATCTATCAAAATATGCTTCATACAACATTGAAGTTTTAGATTGCTATTTATGATATTCATTCAATAAAGTGTATTTTATACAATTGGGTCCATTACTTATATTTTTGTTCAATTAAAATATTCAACTATTATATTTTTCCGACCAATTAAAAGCAACGAAATTAACAATAAATTTAAAAATCCAAAGATTGCATTTTTGTAATTTTAGAATTTTAAAGTCTGTTAGCGATAAATGCATTGTGAATAATCTGTTCAATTAAAATTTTGCAATTTTCTTAACATTCTCCTTTGCCCGAATGCAATTCGAAAGAATTTATATAGTTTCTCTCTTCAAACATATTAGTTAAAAAAAGTTAAAGTAATGGACTCTAATAAGAAGTTTGCCCACTCCTATCTATCAATATATGCTTGATACAACATTGAAGTTTCAGATTGCTATTTACAATATTCATTCAATAAAGTGTATTTTAAAGAATTGGGTCCATTACTTGTATTCTTGTTCAATTAAAATATTTAAATATTTTATTTTTCTCTGCAATCAAAGGCAACAACATTAACTACAAAATTAAAAATCGAAATATTGCATTTTTGCAATTTTAGAATTTTAAAATCTGTCAGGGATAAATGCATTGTGAATAATTTGTTGAATTAAAATTTTCCAATTTTCTTAACTGTCTCCTTCGCCTGAATGCAATTCGAAATAATTTATATAGTTTTTCTTTTCAAACATATTACTTAAAAAAAGTTAAAGTAATGGACTCTAATAAAAAGTTTCCCCACTCCCATCTATCAATATATGCTTGATACAACATTGAAGTTTTAGATTGCTATTTATGATATTCATTCAATAAAGTGTATTTTATACAATTGGGTCTATTACTTGTATTTTTGTTCAATTAAAATATTCAAATACTATATTTTTTTGAGCAATCAAATGCAACGACCTTAACAACAAATTTAAAAATCGAAATATTGCGTTTTTGCAATTTTAAAATTTTAAAATTTGCTAGGGATAAATGCATTGTGAATAATTTGTTGAATAAAAATTTTCCAATTTTCTTAACTTTCTCCTTCGCCTGAATGCAATTCGAAATAATTTCTATAGTTTTTCTTTTGAAGCATATTACCTAAAAAAAGTAAACGTAATGGACTCTAATAAGAAGTTTCCCCACTCCCATATATCGATATATGCCTAATAAAATATTAAAATTTCAGATTGCTATTTATGATATTCATTCAATAAAGTGTATTTTATACAATTGGGTCCATTACTTGTATTCTTGTTCAATTAAAATATTTAAATATTATATTTTTCTGAGCAATTAAATGTAACGACATTAACAAGAAATTTAAAAATCGAAATATTGCGTTTTTGCAATTTTAGAATTTTAAAGTCTGCTAGGGATAAATGCATTGTGAATAATCTGTTGAATTAAACTTTTGCAATTTTCTTAACTTTCTCCTCTGCGTGAATGCAATTCGAAATAATTTATATAGTTTTTCTTTCCAAACATATTACTTAAAAAAAGTTAAAGTAATGGACTCTAATAAGAAGTTTCCCCACTCCCATCTATCAATATATGCTTGATACAACATTGATGTTTTATATTGCTATTTATGATATTCATTCAATAAAGTGTATTTTATAGAATTGGGTCCATTACTTGTATTCTTGTACAATTAAAATATTTAAATATTATATTTTTCTCAGCAATCAAATGCAACGACCTTAAGAAAAAATTCAAAAATCGAAATTTTGCGTTTTTGCAATTTTAGAATTTTAAAGTCTGTTAGAGAGAAATGCATTGTGAATTATCTGTTCAATTAAACTTTTGCAATTTTCTTAACTTTCTCCTTCGCCTGAATGTAATTCGAAATAATTTATATAGTTTTTCTTTTCAAACATATAACTTAAAAAAAGTTAAAGTAATGGACTCTAATAAAAAGTTTCCCCACTCCCATCTATCAATATATGCTTGATAGAACATTGAAGTTTTAGATTGCTATTTATGATATTCATTCAATAAAGTGTATTTTATACAATTGGGTCCATTACTTGTATTTTTGTTCAATTAAAATATTTAAATATTATATTTTTCTCAACAATCGAATGCAACGACCTTAACAAGATATTTAAAAATCGAAATATTGCGTTTTTGCAATTTTAGAATTTTAAAGTCTGCTAGGGATAAATGCATTGTGAATAATTTGTTGAATAAAAATTTTCCAATTTTCTTAACTTTCTCCTTCGCCTGAATGCAATTCGAAAAAATTTATATAGTTTTTCTTTCCAAACATATTACTTAAAAAAAGTTAAAGTAATGGACTCTAATAAGAAGTTTCCCCACTCCCATCTATCAATACATGCTCTATACAACATTGATGTTTTTGATTGCTATTTATGATATTCATTCAATAAAGTGTATTTTATACAATTGAGTCCATTACTTGTATTTTTGTTCAATTAAAATATTCAAATATTATATTTTTTCGACCAATTAAAAGCATTGAAATTAATAATAAATTTAAAAATCCAAATATTGCATTTTCGCAAATTTAGAATTTTAAAGTCTGTTAGGGATAAATGTATTGTCAATAATCTGTTAAATTAATATTTTGCAATTTTCTTAACTGTCTCCTTCGCCTGAATGCAATTCTAAATAATTTATATTGTTTTTCTTTTCAAACATATTACTTAAAAAAAGTAAAAGTAATGGACTCTAATAAGAAGTTTCCCCACTCCCATCTATCGATAAATGCTGGATAAAACATTGAAGTTTCATATTGCTATTTATAATATTCATTCGATAAAGTGTATTTTATACAATTGGGTCCATTACTTGTATTTTTGTTCAATTAAAAGATTCAAATATTATATTTTTTTTTAGCAATCAAATGCAACGACATTAAAAACAAATTTAAAAATCGAAATATTGCGTTTTTGCAATTTTAGAATTTTAAAATCTGCCAGGGATAAATGCATTGTGAATAATCTGTTGAATTAAAATTTTGCAGTTTTCTTAATTTTCTCCTTTGCGTGAATGCAATTCGAAATAATTTATATACTTTTTCTTTTCAAACATATTACCTAAGAAAAGTAAAAGTAATGGACTCTAATAAGAAGTTTCCCCACTCCCATCTATCAATATATGCTTGATAAAACATTAAAGTTTCAAATTGCTATTTATAATATTCATTCAATAAAATGTATTTTATACAATTAGGTCCATTACTTGTATTTTTGTTCAATTAAAATATTTAAATATTATATTTTTCTGAGCAATTAAATGCAACGACATTAACAACAAATTTAAAAATTGAAATATTGCATTTTTGCAATTTTGGAATTTTAAAGTCTGCTAGGGATAAATGCACTGTGAATAATCTGTTAAAATTAAAATTTTGCAATTTGCTTAACTTTCTCCTTCGCTTGAATGCAATTCGAAATAATTTATATAGTTTTTTTTTCCAAACATATTACTTAAAAAAACTTAAAGTAATGGAGTTTAATAAGATGTTTCCCCACTCCCATCTATCAATATTTGTTTGATACAACATTGATATTTTAGATTGCTATTTATGATATTCATTCAATAAAGTGTATTTTATACAATTGGGTCCATTACTTGTATTTTTGTTCAATTAAAATATTCAAATATTATATTTTTCCGACCAATTAAATGCAACGACCTTAACAAGAAATTTAAAAATCGAAATATTGCGTTTTTGCAATTTTAGAATTTTAAAATCTTCCAGGGATAAATGCATTGTCAATAATCTGTTGAATTAAAATTTTGTAATTTTCTTAACTGTCTCCTTCACCTGAATGCATTTTGAAATAATTTATATAGTTTTTCTTTTCAAACATATTACTTAAATAAAGTAAAAGTAATGGACTCTAATAAGAAGTTTCCCCACTCCCATATATCGATATATGCCTGATAAAACATTAAAATTTCAGATTGCTATTTATAATATTCATTCAATAAACTATATTTTCTACAATTGGGTCCATTACTTGTATTGTTGTTCAATTAAAATATTTAAGTATTATATTTTTCTGAGCAATTAAATGCAACGACATTAACAACAAATTTAAAAATCGAAATATTGCGTTTTTGCAATTTTAGAATTTTAAAGTCTGCTAGGGATAAATGCTTGGTGAATAATCTGTTGAATTAAAATTTTGCAACTTTCTTAACTTTCTCTTTTGCTTGAATGCAATTCGAAATAATTTATATAGTTTTTCTTTCCAAACATATTACTTAAAAAAAGTTAAAGTAATGGACTCTAATAAGAAGTTTCCCCACTCCCATCTATCAATATATGCTTGATACAACATTGATGTTTTAGATTGCTATTTATGATATTCATTCAATAAAGTGTATTTTATACTATTGGGTCCATTACTTGTATTCTTGTTCAATTAAAATATTTAAATATTATATTTTTCTGAGCAATTAAATGCAACGACATTAACAACAAATTTAAAAATCAAAATATTGCGTTTTTGCAATTTTAGAATTTTAAAGTCTGCTAAGGATAAGTGCATTGTGAATAATTTGTTGAATAAACATTTTCCAATTTTCTTAACTTTCTCCTACACCTGAATGCAATTCGAAATAATTTATATAGTTTTTCTTTCCAAACATATTACTGAAAAAAAGTTAAAGTAATGGACTCTGATAAGAAGTTTCCCCACTCCCATCTATCAATACATGCTCTATACAACATTGATGTTTTTGATTGCTATTTATGATATTCATTTAATAAAGTGTATTTTATACAATTGGGTCTATTACTTGTATTCTTGTTCAATTAAAATATTTAAATATTATATTTTTCTCAGCAATCAAATGCAACGACCTTAAGAAAAAATTTAAAAATTGAAATTTTTCATTTTTGCAATTATAGAATTTTAAAGTCTCTTAGGGAGAAATGCATTGTGAATTATCTATTCAATTAAAATTTTGCAATTTTCTTAACTTTCTCCTTCGCCTGAATGTAATTCGAAATAATTTATATAGTTTTTCTTTTCAAACATATAACTTAAAAAAAGTTAAAGTAATGGACTCTAATAAAAAGTTTCCCCACTCCCATCTATCAATATATGCTTGGTAGAACATTGAAGTTTTAGATTGCTATTTATGATATTCATTCAATATAGTGTATTTTATGCAATTGGGTCCATTACTTGTATTTTTGTTCAATTAAAATATTCAAATATTATATTTTTTTCAGCAATCAAATGCAACAACCTTAACAACAAATTTAAAAATCGAAATATTGCGTTTTTGCAATTTTAGAATTTTAAAATTTGCTAGGGATAAATGCATTGTGAATAATTTGTTGAATAAAAATTTTCCAATTTTTTTAACTTTCTCCTTCGCCTGAATGCAATTCGGAATAATTTATATAGTTTTTCTTTTGAAACATATTACCTAAACAGAGTAAAAGTAATGGACTCTAATAAGAAGTTTCCCCACTCCCATATATCAATATATGCCTGATAAAACATTAAAATTTCAGATTGCTATTTATAATATTCATTCAATAAAGTGTATTTTATACAATTGGGTCAATTACTTGTATTTTTGTTCAATTAAAATATTTAAATATTTATTTTTCTGTGCAATTAAATGCAACAACATTAACAACAAATTTAAAAATCGAAATATTGCGTTTGTGCAATTTTAGAATTTTAAAGTCTGCTAGGGATAAATGCATTGTGAATAATCTGTTGAATTAAAATTTTGCAATTTTCTTAACTTTCTCCTTTGCTTGAATGCAATTCAAAATCATTTATATAGTTTTTCTTTCCAAACATATTACTTAAAAAAAGTTAAAGTAATGGACTCTAATAAGAACTTTCCCCACTCCCATCTATCAATATATGCTTGATACAACATGTATGTTTTAGATTGCTATTTATGATATTCATTCAATAAAGTGTATTTTATACAATTGGGTCCATTACTTGTATTCTTGTTCAATTAAAATATTCAAGTATTATATTTTTTTCAGCAATCAAAGCAATGACCTTAAGAAAAAATTTAAAAATCGAAATTTTGTGTTTTTTCAATTTTAGAATTTTAAAGTCTGTTAGGGAGAAATGCATTGTGAATTATCTGTTCAATTAAAATTTTGCAATTTTCTTAACTTTCTCCTTCGCCTGAATGTAATTCGAAATAATTTATATAGTTTTTCTTTTCAAACATATAACTTAAAAAAGTTAAAGTAATGGATACTAATAAAAATTTCCCCACTCCCATCTATCAATATATGCTGGATAAAACATTGAAGTTTAAGATTGCTATTTATGATATTCATTCAATAAAGTTTATTTTATACTATTGGGTCCATTACTTATATTTTTGTTCAATTAAAATATTTAAATATTATATTTTTCTGAGCAATTAAATGCAACGACATTAACAACAAATTTAAAAATCGAAATATTGCGTTTTTGCAATTTTAGAATTTTAAAGTCTGCTAGGGATAAATGCATTGTGAATAATTTGTTGAATAAAAATTTTCCAATTTTCTTAACTTTCTCCTTCGCCTGAATGCAATTCGAAAAAATTTATATAGTTTTTCTTTCCAAACATATTACTTAAAAAAAGTTAAAGTAATGGACTCTAATAAGAAGTTTCCCCACTCCCATCTATCAATACATGTTCTATACAACATTGACGTTTTTGATTGCTATTTATGATATTCATTCAATAAAGTGTATTTTATAGAATTGGGTCCATTACTTGTATTCTTGTTCAATTAAAATGTTTAAATATTATATTTTTCTCAGCAATCTAATGCAACGACCTTAAGAAAAGATTTAAAAATCGAAATTTTGCATTTTTGCAATTTTAGAATTTTAAAGTCTGTTAGGGAGAAATGCATTGTGAATTATCTATTCAATTAAAATTTTGCAATTTTCTTAACTTTCTCCTTCGCCTGAATGTAATTCGAAATAATTTATATAGTTTTTCTTTTCAAACATATAACATAAAAAAAGTTAATGGACTCTAATAAAAAGTTTCCCCACTCCCATCTATCAATATATGCTTGATACAACATTGAAGTTTTAGATTGCTATTTATGATATTCATTCAATAAATTGTATTTTATGCAATTGGGTCCATTACTTCTATTTTTGTTCAATTAAAATATTCAAATATTATATTTTTTTTAGCAATCAAACGCAACGACCTTAACAACAAATTGAAAAATCGAAATATTGCGTTTTTGCAATTTTAGAATTTTAAAATCTGCTAGGGATAAATGCATTGTGAATAATTTGTTGAATAAAAATTTTCAAATTTTCTTAACCTTCTCCTTCGCCTGAATGCAATTCGAAATAATTTATATAGTTTTTCTTTTCAAACATATTACCCAAAAAAAGTAAAAGTAATGGACTCTAATAAGAAGTTTCCCCACTCCTATCTATCAATATATGCCTGATAAAATATTAAAGTTTCAAATTGCTATTTACAATATTTTTTCAATAAAGTGTATTTTATACAATTGGGTCCATTACTTGTATTTTTCTTCATTTAAAATATTTAAATATTATATTTTTCTGAGCAATCAAATGCAACGACATTAACAACAAATTTAAAAATCGTAATATTTCGTTTTTGTAATTTTAGAATTTTAAAGTCTGTTAGGGATAAATGCATTGTGAATAATCTGTTGAATTAAAATTTTGGAATTTTCTTAAGTTTCGCCTTCACCTCAATGCAATTCGAAATAATTTATATAGTTTTTCTTTCCAAAATATTACTTAAAAAAAGTTAAGGTAATGGACTCTCATAAGAAGTTTCCCACTCCCATCTATCGATAAATGCTGGATAAAACATTGAAATTTTAGGTTGCTATTTATAATATTCATTTAATAAAGTGTATTTTATACAATTGGGTTGCTTACTTGTATTTTTGTTCAATTAAAATATTTAAATATTATATTTTTCTGAGCAATTAAATGCAACGACATTAACAACAAATTTAAAATCGAAATATTGCGTTTTTGGAATTTTAGAATTTTAAAGTCTGTTAGGGATAAATGCATTGTGAATAATCTGTTGAATTAAAATTTTTGCAATTTTCTTAACTTTCGCCTTCGCCTGAATGCAATTCGAAATAATTTATATAGTTTTTCTTTCCAAACATATTACTTAAAAAAAGTAAAAATAATGGACTCTAATAAGAACTTTCCCCACTCCCATCTATCAATATATGCTTGATACAACATGTATGTTTTAGATTGCTATTTATGATATTCATTCAATAAAGTGTATTTATACAATTGGGTCCATTACTTGTATTCTTGTTCAATTAAAATATTTAAATATTATATTTTTCTCAGCAATCAAATGCACGACCTTAAGAACAAATTTAAAAATTGACATATTGCGCTTTTGCAATTTTAGAATTTTAAAGTCTGTTAGGGAGAAATGCATTGTGATTATCTGTTCACTTAAAATTTTGTAATTTTCTTAACTTTCTCCTTCGCCTAAATGTAAATTCGAAATAATTTATATAGTTTTTCTTTTCAAACATATTACTTAAAAAAGTTAAAATAATGGACTCTAATAAAAGTTTCCCCACTCCCGTCTATCAACATATGCTTGATACAACATTGAAGTTTTAGATTGCTATTTATGATATTCATTCATAAAGTGTATTTTATACAATTGGGTCTATTACTTGTATTTTTGTTTAAATTAAAATATTCAAATATTATATTTTTTTCAGCAATCAAATGCAACGACCTTAACAACAAATTTAAAAATCGAAATATTGCGTTTTTGCAATTTTAGAATTTTAAAATCTGCTAGGGATAAATGCATTGTGAATAATTTGTTGAATAAAAATTTTCAAAATTTTCTTAACCTTCTCCTTCACCTGAAATGCAATTCGAAATAATTTATATAGTTTTTCTTTTCAAACATATTACCTAAAAAAAGTAAAAGTAATGGACTCTAATAAGAAGTTTCCCCACTCCATCTATCAATATATGCCTGGTAAAACATTAAAGTTTCAAATTTCTATTTACAATATTCATTCAATAAAGTATATTTTATACAATTGGGTCCATTACTTGTATTGTTGTTCAATTAAAATATTTAAATATTATATTTTTCTGAGCAATTAAATGCAACGACATTAACAACAAATTTAAAAATCGAAATATTGCGTTTTTGAAATTTTAGAATTTTAAAGTCTGTTAGGGATATATGCATTGTGAATATCTGTTGAATTAAAATTTTGCAATTTTCTTAACTTTCGCCTTCTCCTGAATGCAATTCGAAATAATTTATATAGTTTTTCTTTCCAAACATATTACTTAAAAAAAGTTAAAGTAAAGGACTCTAATAAGAAGTTTCCTCACTCCCATCTATCAATATATATGCTTAATACAACATTGATGTTTAGATTGCTATTTATGATATTCATTCAATAAAGTGTATTTTATACAATTGGGTCCATTACTTATATTTTTCTTCAATTAAAATATTTAAATATTATATTTTTCTCAGCAATTAAATGCAACGACCTTAAGAACAAATTTAAAAATCAAAATTTTGTATTTTGCAATTTTAGAATTTTAAAGTCTGTTAGGGAGAAATGCATTGTGAATTATCTGTTCAATTAAAATTTTGCAATTTTCTTAACTTTCTCCTTCGCCTGAATGTAATTCGAAATATTTATATTGTTTTTTCTTTCAAACATATACTTAAAAAAGTTAAAGTAATGGACTCTAATAAAAGTTTCCCCACTCCCATCTATCAATATATGCTTGATAGAACATTGAAGTTTAGATTGCTATTTATGATATTCATTCAATAAAGTGTATTTTATACAATTGGGTCCATTACTTGTATTTTTGTTCAATTAAAATATTTAAATATTATATTTTTCTCAACAATCGAATGCAACGACCTTAACAAGATATTTAAAATCGAAATATTGCGTTTTTGTTAATTTTAGAATTTTAAAGTCTGTTAGGGGATAAATGCAATTGTTGAATAATCTATTCAATAAAAATTTTCCAAATTTTCTTAACTTTCTCCTTCGCCTGACTGCAATTTGAAATAATTTATATAGTTTTTCTTTTCAAACATATTACTTAGAAAAAGTTAATGTAATGGACTCTAATAAAAAGTTTCCCCACTCTCATCTATCAAATATTTGTTTTGATACAACTTTGATGTTTTAGATTGCTATTTATGATATTCATTCAATAAAGTGTATTTTATACAATTGAGTCCATTACTTGTATTTTTGTTCAATTAAAATATTCAAATATTATATTTTTTCGACCAATTAAAAGCATTGAAATTAATAATAAATTTAAAAATCCAAATATTGCATTTTCGCAAATTTAGAATTTTAAAGTCTGTTAGGGATAAATGTATTGTCAATAATCTGTTAAATTATATTTTGCAATTTTCTTAACTGTCTCCTTCGCCTGAATGCAATTCTAAATAATTTATATTTGTTTTTCTTTTCAAACATATTACTTAAAAAAAGTAAAAGTAATGGACTCTAAATAAGAAGTTTCCCCACTCCCATCTATCGATAAATGCTGGATAAAACATTGAAGTTTCATATTGCTATTTATAATATTCATTCGATAAAGTGTATTTTATACAATTGGGTCCATTACTTGTATTTTTGTTCAATTAAAAGATTCAATATTATATTTTTTTTAGCAATCAAATGCACGACATTAAAAACAAATTTAAAAATCGAAATATTGCGTTTTTGCAATTTAGAATTTAAAATCTGCCAGGGATAAATGCTTGTGAATAATCTGTTGAATTAAAATTTTGCAGTTTTCTTAATTTTCTCCCTTTGCGTGAATGCAATTCGAAATAATTTATATACTTTTTTCTTTCAAACATATTACCTAAGAAAAGTAAAGTAATGGACTCTAATAAGAAGTTCCCCACTCCCATCTATCATATATGCTTGATAAACATTAAAGTTCAAATTGGCTATTTATAATATTCATTTCAATAAAATGTATTTTATACAATTAGGTCCATTACTTGTATTTTGTTCAATTAAATATTTTAAATATTATATTTCTGAGCAATTAAATGCAACGACATTAACAACAATTTAAAAATTGAAATATTGCATTTTTGCAATTTTGGAATTTTAAAGTCTGCTAGGGATAAATGCACTGTGAATAATCTGTTAAAATTAAAATTTTGCAATTTGCTTAACTTTCTCCTTCGCTTGAATGCAATTCGAAATAATTTATATAGTTTTTTTTTCCAAACATATTACTTAAAAAAACTTAAAGTAATGGAGTTTAATAAGATGTTTCCCCACTCCCATCTATCAATATTTGTTTGATACAACATTGATATTTTAGATTGCTATTTATGATATTCATTCAATAAAGTGTATTTTATACAATTGGGTCCATTACTTGTATTTTGTTCAATTAAAATATTCAAATATTATATTTTTCCGACCAATTAAATGCAACGACCTTAACAAGAAATTTAAAATCGAAATATTGCGTTTTTGCAATTTTAGAATTTTAAATCTTCCAGGGATAAATGCATTGTCAATAATCTGTTGAATTAAAATTTTGTAATTTTCTTAACTGTCTTCCTTCACCTGAATGCATTTTGAAATAATTTATATAGTTTTTCTTTTCAAACATATTACTTAAATAAAGTAAAAGTAATGGACTCTAATAAAAAGTTTCCCCACTCCCATCTATCAATATTTGTTTGATACAACATTGATATTTTAGNAAATTTTGCAATTTTCTTAACTTTCTCCATCGCCTGAATGCAATTCGAAATAATTTATATAGTTTTTCTTTTCAAACATATTACCTAAAAAAAGTAAAAGTAGTGGACTCTAATAAGAAGTTTCCCCACTCCCATTTATCAATATTTGCCTGATACAACATTGAAGTTTCATATTGCAATTTATAATATTCATTCAATAAGTGTATTTTATACAATTGGGTCCATTACTTGAATTTTTTGTTCAATTAAAATATTTAAATATTATATTGTTCTCAACAATCAAATGCAACGCACATTAACAACAAATTTAAAAATCGAAATATTTCGTTTTTGCAATTTTAAAATTTTAAAATCTGCTAGGGATAAATGCATTGTTAATAATCTGTTGAATTGAAATTTTGCAATTTTCTTAACTTTCTCCTTCGCCTGAATGCAATTCGATATAATTTATATAGTTTTTCTTTTCAAACATATTACTTAAAAAATGTAAAAGTAATGGACTCTAATGAGAAGTTTGCCCACTCCCATCTATCAATATATGCCTAATAAAACATTAAAGTTTCAGATTGCCATTTATAATATTCATGCAATAAAGTGTATTTTATACAATTGGGTCCATTACTTGTATTTTTGTTCAATTAAATTATTCAAATATTATATTTTTTTCAGCAATCAAATGCAACGACATTAATAACAAATTTAAAAATCAAAATATTGTGTTTTGGCAATTTTAGAATTTTAAAATCTGCTAGGGATAAATGCATTTTGAATAATCTGTTAAATTAAAATTATGCAATTTTCTTCACATTGTCCATCGCCTGAATGCAATTCGAAATAATTTGTATAGTTTTTCTTTTCAAACATATTACCTAAAAAAAGTAAAAGTAGTGGACTCTAATAAGAAGTTTCCCCACTCCCATTTATCAATATTTGCCTGATACAACATTGAAGTTTCATATTGCAATTTATAATATTCATTCAATAAAGTGTATTTTATACAATTGGGTCCATTACTTGAATTTTTGTTCAATTAAAATATTTAAATATTATATTGTTCTCAACAATCAAATGCAACGACATTAACAACAAATTTAAAAATCGAAATATTTCGTTTTTGCAATTTTAAAATTTTAAAATCTGCTAGGGATAAATGCATTGTGAATAATCTGTTGAATTGAAATTTTGCAATTTTCTTAACTTTCTCCTTCGCCTGAATGCAATTCGATATAATTTATGTAGTTTTTCTTTTCAAACATATTAGTTAAAAAATGTAAAAGTAATGGACTCTAATGAGAAGTTTGCCCACTCCCATCTATCAATATATGCCTAATAAAACATTAAAGTTTCAGATTGCCATTTATAATATTCATGCAATAAAGTGTATTTTATACAATTGGGTCCATTACTTGTATTTTTGTTCAATTAAAATATTTAAATATTATATTTTTCTCAGCAATGAAATGCAATGACATTAACAACAAATTTAAAAATCGAAATATTGCATTTTTGCAATTTTAGAATTTTAAAGTCAACTAGGGATAAATGCAATGTGAATAATCTGTTGAATTAAAATTTTGCAATTTTCTTAACACTCTCCTTCGCTTGAATGCAATTCAAAATAATTTATATAGTTTTTCTTTCCAAACATATTACTTCAAAAAAGTTAAAGTAATGGACTTTAATAAGAAGTTTCCCAACTCCCATCTATCAATATGTGCTTGATACAACATTGATGTTTCAGATTGCTATTTATAATATTCATTCAATAAAGTGTATGTTATACAATTGGGTTGATTACTTGTATTTTTGTTCAATTAAAATATTTAAATATTGTATTTTTCTCAGCAATCTAATGCAACAACATTAACAACAAAATTAAAAATCGAAATATTGCGTTTTTGCAATATTAGAATTTTAAAATCTACCAGGGATAAATGCATTGTGAATAATTTGTTGAATTAAAATTTTCCAATTTTCCTAACTTTCTCCTTCGCTTGAATGCAATTCGAAAGAATTTATATGGTTTTTCTTTTCAAACATATTACCTAAAAAAAGTAAAAGTAGTGGACTCTAATAAGAAGTTTCCCCACTCCCATTTATCAATATTTGCCTGATACAACATTGAAGTTTCAGATTTCTATTTATAATATTCATTCAATAAAGTGTATTTTATACAATTGGGTCCATTACTTGAATTTTTGTTCAATTAAAATATTTAAATATTATATTTTTCTCAATAATCAAATGCAACGACATTAACAATAAATTTAAAAATCGAAATATTGCATTTTTGCAATTTTAAAATTTTAAAATCTGCTAGGGATAAATGCATTGTGAATAATCTGTTGAATTGAAATTTTGCAATTTTCTTAACTTTCTCCTTCGCCTGAATGCAATTCGATATAATTTATATAGTTTTTCTTTTCAAACATATGACTTAAAAAAAGTAAAAGTAATGGACTCTAATGAGAAGTTTGCCCACTCTCATCTATCAATATATGCATGGTAAAACATTAAAGTTTCAGATTGTTATTTATAATATTCATTCAATAAAGTGTATATTATACAATTGGATCCATTATTTGTATTTTTGTTCAATTAAAATATTTAAATATTATATTTTTCTCAGCAATTAAATGCAACGACATTAACAACAAATTCAAAAATCGAAATATTGCTTTTTTGCAATTTTAGAATTTTAAAGTGTGCGAGGGATAAATGCATTGTGAATAATCTGTTAAATTAAAATTTTGCAATTTTCATAACTTTCTCCTTCACCTGAATGCAATTCGAAATAATTTATATAGTTTTTCTTTTCAAACATATTACCTAAAAAAAGTAAAAGTAATGGATTATAATAAGAAGTTTCCCAACTCCCATCTATCAATATATGCTTGATACAACATTGAAGTTTCAGATTGCTATTTATAATATTCATTCAAAAAGGTGTATTTTATACAATTGGGTCTATCACTTGTGTTGTTGTTCAATTAAAATATTTAACTATTTTATTTTTCTCAGCAATCAAAGGCAACAACATTAACAACAAAATTAAAAATCGAAATATTGCATTTTTGCAATTTTAGAATTTTAAAATCTGTCAGGGATAAATGCATTGTGAATAATTTGTTGAATTAAAATTTTCCAATTTTCTTAACTGTCTCCTTCGCCTGAATGCAATTCGAAATAATTTATATAGTTTTTCTTTTCAAACATATTACTTAAAAAAAGTTAAAGTAATGGACTCTAATGAGAAGTTTGCCCACTCCCATCTATCAATATATGCCTAATAAAACATTAAAGTTTCAGATTGCTATTTATAATATTCATGCAATAAAGTGTATTTTATACAATTGGGTCCATTATTTTTATTTTTGTTCAATTAAAATATTTAAATATTATATTTTTCTCAGCAATTAAATGCAACGACATTAACAACAAATTTAAAAATCAAAATATTACATTTTTGCAATTTTAGAATTTTAAAGTCTGCTAGGGATAAATGCATTGTGAATAATCTGTTGAATTAAAATTTTGCAATTTTCTTAACACTCTCCTTTGCTTGAATGGAATTCGAAATAATTTATATAGTTTTTCTTTCCAAACATATTACTTCAAAAAAGTTAAAGTAATGGACTCTAATAAGAAGTTTCCCCACTCCCATCTATCAATATATGCTTGATACAACATTGAAGTTGCAGATTGCTATTTATAATATTCATTCAATAAAGTGTATGTTAAACAATTGGGTTGATCATTTGTATTTTTGTTCAATTAAAATATTTAAATATTATATTTCTCTTAGCAATCAAATGCAACGACATTAACAACAAATTTAAAAATCGAAATATTGCGTTTTTGCAAATTTAGAATTTTAAAGTCTGTTAGGGATAAATGCATTGTGAATAATCTGTTCAATTAAAATTTTGCAAATTTCTTAACTTTCTCCTTCGCCCGAATGCAATTCGAAATGATTTATATAGTTTCTCTTTTCAAACATATTAGTTAAAAAAAGTTAAAGTAATGGACTCTAATAAGAAGTTTCCCCACTCCTATCGATCAATATATGCTTGATACAACATTGATGTTTCAGATTGCTATTTACAATATTCATTCAATAAGGTGTATTTTATACAATTGGGTCTATTACTTGTCTTGTTGTTCAATTAAAATATTTAAATATTTTATTTTTCTCAGCAATCAAAGGCAACAACATTAACAACAAAATTAGAAATCGAAATATTGCATTTTTGCAATTTTAGAATTTTAAAATCTGTCAGGGATAAATGCATTGTGAATAATTTGTTGAATTAAAATTTTCGAATTTTCTTAACTGTCTCCTTCACCTGAATGCAATTCGAAATAATTTATATAGTTTTTCTTTTCAAACATATTACTTAAAAAAAGTTAAAGTAATGGACTCTAATAAAAAGTTTCCCCACTCCCATCTATCAATATATGTTTGATACAACATTGAAGTTTTAGATTGTTTTTTATGATATTCATTCAATAAAGTGTATTTTATTCAATTGGGTCCATTACTTGTATTTTTGTTCAATTAAAATATTCAAATATTATATTTTTCCGACCAATTAAAAGCAACGAAATTAACAAGAAATTTAAAAATCCAAAGATTGCATTTTTGTAATTTTAGAATTTTAAAGTCTGTTAGGGATAAATGCATTGTGAATAATCTGTTGAATTAAAATTTTTCAATTTTCTTAACTTTCTCCTTCGCCTGAATGCAATTCGAAATAATTTATATAGCTTTTCTTTCCAAACATATTAGTTAAGAAAAGTTAAAGTAATGGACTCTAATAAGAAGTTTCCCCTCTCCCATCTATGAATATATGCTTGATACAACATTGAAGTTTCAGATTGCTATTTATAATATTCATTCAAGAAAGTGTATGTTAAACAATTGGGTTGATTTCTTGTATTTTTATTCAATTAAAATATTTAAATATTATATTTTTCTCAGCAATCAAATGCAACGACATTAACAACAAATTTAACAATCGAAATATTGCGTCTTTGCAATTTTAGAATTTTAATGTCTGTTAGGGATAAATGCATTGTGAATAATCTGTTCAATTAAAATTTTGCAAATTTCTTAACTTTCTCCTTCGCCCGAATGCAATTCGAAATAATTTATATAGTTTTTTTTTTCAAACATATTAGCTAAAAAAAGTAACAGTAATGGACTCTGATAAGAAGTTTCCCCACTCCTATCTATCAATATATGCTTGATAAAACATTAAAGTTTCAGATTGCTATTTATAATATTCATTCAATAAAGTGTATTTTATACAGTTGGGTCCACTACATATATTTTTGTTCAATTAAAATATTTAAATATTATATTTTTCTCAGCAAGCAAAGGCGACAACATTAACAACAAAATTAAAAATCGAAATATTGCATTTTTGCAATCTTAGAATTTTCAAATCTGTCAAGGATAAATGCATTGTGAATAATTTGTCGAATTAAAATTTCCCAATTTTCTTAACTGTCTCCTTCGCCTGAATGCAATTTGAAATAATTTATACAGTTTTTCTTTTCAAACATATTACCTAAAAAAAGTAAAAGTAATGAACTCTGATAAGAAGTTTCCCACACATATCTATCAATATATGCCTGATAAAACATTAAAGTTTCAGATTGCTATTTATAATATTCTTTCAATAAAATGTATTTTATACAATTGGGTCCATCACATGTATTTTTGTTCAATAAAATTATTTAAATATTATATTTTTCTCAGCAATCAAAGGCAACAACATTAACAACAAAATTAAAAATCGAAATATTGCGTTTTTGCAATTTTAGAATTTTAAAATCTGCCAGGGATAAATGTTTTGTGAATAATTTGTTGAATTAAAATTTTGCAATTTTCTTAACTTTCTCCATCGCCTGAATGCAATTCAAAATAATTTATATAGTTTTTCTTTTCAAACATATTACCTAAAAAAAGTCAAAGTAATGGGCTCTAATAAGAAGTTTCCCCACTTCCATCTATCAATATATGCCTGATAAAACATCAAAGTTTCAGATTGCTATTTATAATATTCATGCAATAAAGTGTATTTTATACAATTGGGTCCATTATTTCTATTTTTGTTCAATTAAAATATTTAAATATTATATTTTTCTCAGCAATTAAATGCAACGACATTAACAACAAATTTAAAAATCAAAATATTACATTTTTGCAATTTTAGAATTTTAAAGTCTGCTAGGGATAAATGCATTGTGAATAATCTGTTGAATTAACATTTTGCAATTTTCTTAACACTCTCCTTCGCTTGAATGGAATTCGAAATAATTTATATAGTTTTTCTTTCCAAACATATTACTTGAAAAAAGTTAAAGTAATGGACTCTAATAAAAAGTTTCCCCACTCCCATCTATCAATATATGCTTGATACAACATTGAAGTTTTAGATTGCTATTTATGATATTCATTCAATAAAGTGTATTTTATACAATTAGGTCCATTACTTGTATTTTTGTTCAATTAAAATATTCAAATATTATATTTTTCCGACCAATTAAAAGCAACGAAATTAACAATAAGTTTAAAAATCCTAATATTGCCTTTTCGCAATTTTAGAATTTTAAAGTCTGCTAGAGATAAATGCATTGTCAATAATCTGTTGAATTAAAATTTTGCAAATTTCTTAACTTTCTCCTTTGCCTGAATGCAATTCGAAATAATTTATATAGTTTTTCTTTTCAAACATATTACTTAGAAAAAGTAAAAGTAATGGACTCTAATAAGAAGTTTCCCCACTCCTATCTATCAATATTTGCTTGCTACAACATTGAAGTTTCAGATTGCTATTTATAATATTCATTCAATAAGGAGTATTTTATACAATTGGGTCTATTACTTGTGTTGTTTGTTCAATTAAAATATTTAAATATTATATTTTTCTCAGCAATCAAATGCAACAACATTAACAACAAAATTAAAAATCGAAATATTGCGTTTTTGCAATTTTAGAATCTGTCAGGGATAAATGTATTGTGAATAATTTGTTGAATTAAAATTTTCCAATTTTCTTAACTGTCGCCTTCGCCTGAATGCAATTCGAAATAATTTATATAGTTTTTCTTTTCAAACATATTACGTAAAAAAAGTTAAAGTAATGGACTCTAATAAAAAGTTTCCCCACACCCATCTATCAATATATGCTTGATACAACATTGAAGTTTTAGATTTTTTTTTATGATATTCATTCAATAAAGTGTATTTTATACAATTGGGTCCATTACTTGTATTTTTGGTCAATTAAAATATTCAAATATTATATTTTTCCGACCAATTAAGAGCAACGAAATTAACAATAAATTTAAAAATCCAAAGATTGCATTTTTGTAATTTTAGAATTTTAAAGTCTGTTAGGGATAAATGCATTGTGAATAATCTGTTGAATTAAAATTTTCAATTTTCTTAACTTTCTCCTTCGCCCGAATGCAATTCGAAATAATTTATATAGCTTTTCTTCCAAACATATTAGTGAAAAAAGTTAAAGTAATGGACTCTAATAAGAAGTTTCCCCACTCCTATCTATCAATATATGATTGATACGACATTGAAGTTTCAGATTGCTATTTACAATATTCATTCAATAAGGTGTATTTTATACAATTGGGTCTATTACTTGTGTTGTTGTTCAATTAAAATATTTAAATATTTTATTTTTCTCAGCAATCAAAGGCAACAACATTAACAACAAAATTAAAAATCGATATATTGCGTTTTTGCAATTTTAGAATTTTAAAATCTGTCAGGGATAAATGTTTTGTGAATAATTTGTTGAATTAAAATTTTGCAATTTTCTTAACTTTCTCCATCGCCTGAATGCAATTCAAAATAATTTATATAGTTTTTCTTTTCACACATATTACCTAAAAAAAGTCAAAGTAATGGACTCTAATAAGAAGTTTCCCCACTCCCATCTATCAATATATGCCTGATAAAACATTAATGTTTCAAATTGCTATTATAATATTCATGCAATAAAGTGTACTTTATACAATTGGGTCCATTATTTCTATTTTTTTTCAATTAAAATATTTAAATATTATATTTTTCTCAGCAATTAAATGCAACGACATCAACAACAAATTTAAAAATCACAATATTACATTTTTGCAATTTTAGAATTTTAAATTCTGTTAGGGATAAATGCATTGTGAATAATCTGTTGAATTAAAATTTTGCAATTTTCTTAACACTCTCCTTCGCTTGAATGGAATTCGAAATAATTTATATAGTTTTTCTTTCCAAACATATTACTTCAAAAAAGTTAAAGTAATGGACTCTAATAAGAAGTTTCCCCACTCCCATCTATCAATATATGCTTGATACAACATTGAAGTTTCAGATTGCTATTTATAATATTCATTCAATAAAGTGTATGTTAAACAATTGGGTTGATTATTTGTATTTTTGATCAATTAAAATTTTTAAATATTATATTTCTCTCAGCAATCAAATGCAACGACATTAACAACAAATTTAAAATCGAAATATTGCGTTTTTGCAAATTTAGAATTTTAAAGTCTGTTAGGGATAAATGCATTGTGAATAATCTGTTCAATTAAAATTTTGCAAATTTCTTAACTTTCTCCTTCGCCCGAATGCAATTCGAAATAATTTATATAGTTTCTCTTTTCAAACATATTAGTTAAAAAAAGTTAAAATAATGGACTCTAATAAGAAGTTTCCCCACTCCTATCTATCAATATATGATTGAAACGACATTGAAGTTTCAAATTGCTATTTACAATATTCATTCAATAAGGTGTATTTTATACAATTGGGTCTATTACTTGTGTTGTTGTTCAATTAAAATATTTAAATATTTTATTTTTCTCAGCAATCAAAGGCAACAACATTAACAACAAAATTAAAAATCGAAATATTGCATTTTTGAAATTTTAGAATTTTAAAATCTGTCAGGGATAAATGCATTGTGAATAATTTGTTGAATTAAAATTTTCCAATTTTCTTAACTGTCTCCTTCGCCTGAATGCAATTCGAAATAATTTATATAGTTTTTCTTTTCAAACATATTACTTAAAAAAAGTTAAAGTAATGGACTCTAATAAAAGTTTCCCACTCCCATCTATCCATATATGCTTGATACAACATTGAAGTTTTAGATTGTTTTTTATGATATTCATTCAATAAAGTGTATTTTATACAATTGGGTCCATTACTTGTATTTTTGTTCAATTAAAATATTCAAATATTATATTTTTCTGAGCAATTAAAAGAAGCGAAATTAACAATAAATTTAAAAATCCAAAGATTGCATTTTTGTAATTTTAGAATTTTAAAGTCTGTTAGCGATAAATGCATTGTGAATAATCTATTCAATTATAATTTTGCAATTTTCTTAACTTTCTCCTTCGCCCGAATGCAATTCGAAATAATTTATATAGTTTCTCTTTTCAAACATATTAGTTAAAAAAAGTTAAAGTAATGCACTCTAATAAGAAGTTTCCCCACTCCTATCTATCAATATACGCTTGATACAACATTGATGTTTCAGATTGCTATTTACAATATTCATTTAATAAGGTGTATTTTATACAATTGGGTCTATTACTTGTGTTGTTGATCAATTAAAATATTTAAATATTTTATTTTTCTCAGCAATCAAAGGCAACAACATTAGCAACAAAATTAAAATCGAAATATTGCATTTTTGCAATTTTAGAATTTTAAAATCTGTCAGGGATAAATGCATTGTTAATAATTTGTTGAATTAAAATTTTTCAATTTTCTTAACTGTCTCCTTCGCCTGAAAGCAATTCGAAATAATTTATATAGTTTTTCTTTTCAAACATATTACTTAAAAAAGCTTAAAGTAATGGACTCTAATAAAAAGTTTCCCCACTCCATCTATCAAAATATGCTTCATACAACATTGAAGTTTTAGATTGCTATTTATGATATTCATTCAATAAAGTGTATTTTATACAATTGGGTCCATTACTTATATTTTGTTCAATTAAAATATTCAACTATTATATTTTTCCGACCAATTAAAAGCAACGAAATTAACAATAAATTTAAAAATCAAAGATTGCATTTTTGTAATTTTAGAATTTTAAAGTCTGTTAGCGATAAATGCATTGTGATAATCTGTTCAATTAAAATTTTGCAATTTTCTTAACATTCTNGTCCATTACTTGTATTTTTGTTCAATTAAAATATTCAAATATTATATTTTTCTCAGCAATCAAATGCAACGACATTAACAACAAATTTAAAAATCAAAATATTGCGTTTTTTAAATTTTAGAATTTTAAAGTCTGTTAGGGATAAATGTCTTGTCAATAATCTGTTGACTTAAATTTTGCAACTTTCTTAATTTTTTTGATTTGCCTCAATGCAATTTGAAATGATTTATATAATTTTTGTTATCAAACATATTACTTATGAAAAAGTAAAAACAATGGACTCTAATAAGAAGTTTCCCCACTCCCATCTATAGATATATGCTTGATACAACATTAAAGCATCAGATTGCTATTTATAATATTGATCCAGTAAAGTGTATTTTATACAATTTGGTCCATTAGTTGTATTTTTGTTCAATTAAAATATTCAAATATTATATTTTTCTCAGCAATCAAATGCAACGACATTAACAACAAATTTAAAATCAAAATATTACGTTTTGCAATTTTAGAATTTTAAAGTCTGCTAGGGATAAATGGCTTGTCAATAATCTGTTGACTTAAAATTTTGCAATTTTCTTAATTGTCTCCATTGCCTCAATGCAATTTGAATTGATTTATATATTTTCTTTTCAAAACATATTACTTAAAAAAAGTAAAAGTAATGGAACTGTTTCCCCACTCCCATCTAGAGATATATGCTTGATACAACATTGAACTTAGATTGCTATTTATAATATTCATCCAATAAAGTGTATTTTATACAATTGGTCCATTATTGTATTTTTGTTCAATTAAAATATTCAAATATTATATTTTTCTCAGCAATCAAATGCAACGACATTAACAACAAATTTAAAAATCAAAATATTGGGTTTTTGCAATTTTAGAATTTTAAAATCTGCTAGGGATAAAATGTCTTGTCAATAATCTGTTGACTTAAAATTTTTCAACTTTCTTAATTTCCTCATTTGCCTCAATGCAATTGAAATAATTTATAAAATTTTTGTTATTAAACATATTACTTATGAAAAAGTAAAAGTAATGGACTCTAATAAGAAGTTTCCCTACTCCCATCTATAGATATATGCTTGATACAAATTGAAGCTTCAGATTGCTATTTATAATATTGATCCAATAAAGTGTATTTTATACAATTGGGTCCATTGTATTTTTGTTCAATTAAAATATTCAAATATTATATTTTTCTCAGCAATCAAATGCAACGACATTAACAACAAATTTAAAAATCAAAATATTGTTTTTTGCAATTTAGAATTTTAAGTTTGCTAGGGATAAATATCTTGTCAATAATCTGTTGACTTAAAATTTTGCAACTTATCTAATTTCTCATTTCCTAATGCAATTTGAAATGATTTATATAATTTTTGTTATCAAACATATTACTTATGAAAAAGTAAAAGCAATGGACTCTAATAAGAAGTTTCCCCACTCCCATCTATAGATATATATGCTTGATACAACATTGAAGTTTCAGATTGCTATTTATAATATTCATCCAGTAAAGTGTATTTTATACAATTGGGTCCATTACTTGTATTTTTGTTCAATTAAAATATTCAAATATTATATTTTTCTCAGCAATCAAATGCAACACATTAACTACAATTTAAAAATCAAAATATTGCGTTTTTGCAATTTTAGAATTTTAAAATCTGTAGGGATAAATGTCTTGTCAATAATCTGTTGACTTAAAATTTTGCAACTTTCTTAATTTCTCATTTGCCTCAATGCAATTTGAAATGATTTATATTAATTTTGTTATCACATAATAGCAATGGACTCTAATAAGAAGTTTCCCTACTCCCATCTTAGATATATGCTTGATACAACATTGAAGTTCAGATTGCTATTTATAATATTCATCCAGTAAAGTGTATTTTATACAATTGGGTCCATTACTTGGATTTTTGTTCAATTAAAATATTCAAATATTATATTTTTCTTAGCAATCAAATGCAATGACATTAACAACAAATTTAAAAAAAAATATTGTGTTTTTGCAATTTTAGAATTTTAAAGTCTGCTAGGGATAAATGTGTTGTCAATAATCTGTTGACTTAAAATTTTGCAACTTTCTTAATTTTCTCCTTTGCCTCAATGCAATTTGAATTGATTTATATATTTTTGTTTATCAAACATATTACTTATAAAAAAGTAAAAGCAATGGACTTAAAAAGAAGTTTCCCTACTCCCATCTATAGATATATGCTTGATACAACATTGAAGTATCAGATTGCTATTTATAATATTGATCCAGTAAAGTGTATTTTATACAATTGGGTCCATTACTTGTATTTTTGTTGAATTAAAATATTCAAATATTATATTTTCTCAGCAATCAAATGCAATAACATTAACAACAAATTTAAAAATCAAAATATTGTGTTTTTGCAATTTTAGAATTTTAAAGTCTGTTAGGGATAAATATCTTGTCAATAATCTGTTGACTTAAAATTTTGCAACTTTCTTAATTTTCTCATTTGCCTCAATGCAATTGAAATGATTTATATAATTTTTGTTTCAAACATATTACTTAAAAAAAGTAAAAGCAATGGACTCTAATAAGAAGTTTCCCACTCCCATCTATAGATATATGCTTGATACAACATTGAAGCTTCGTATTGTATTTATAATATTCATCCAGTAAAGTGTATTTTATACAATTGGTCCATTACTTTGTATTTTTGTTCAATTAAAATATTCAAATATTATATTTTCTCAGCAATCAAATGCAACGACATTAAAAACAAATTTAAAAATCAAAATATTGCGTTTTTGCAATTTTAGAATTTTAAAATCTGCTAGGGATAAATGCTTGTCAATAATCTGTTGAACTTAAAATTTTGCAATTTTCTTAATTATCTCTTTTGCCTCAATGCAATTCGAACTGATTTATATAATTTTTCTTTTCAAACATATTACTTAAAAAAGTAAAAGTAATGGACTCTAATAAGAAGTTTTCCCACTCCTATCTATAGATATATGCTTGATACAACATTGAAATTTCAGATTGCTATTTATAATATTCATCCAGTAAATGTATTTTATACAATTGGGTCCATTATTTGTATTTTGTTCATTAAAATATTAAAATATTATATTTTTCTCAGCAATCAAATGCAACGACATTAACAACATATTTAAAAATCAAAATATTGGTTTTTGCAATTTTAGAATTTTAAAGTCTGAAGGATAAATGTCTTGTCAATAATCTGTTGACTTAAAATTTTGCAACTTTCTTAATTGTCTCCTTTGCCTCAATGCAATTCGAACAGATTTATATAGTTTTTCTTTTCAAACATATTACTTAAAAAAAGTAAAAGTAATGGACTCTAATAAGAAGTTTCCCCACTCCCATCCTTAGATATATGTTTGATACAACATTGAAGCTCAGATTGCTATTTATAATATTCATCCAATAAAGTGTATTTTATACAATTTGGTCCATTACTTGTATTTTTGTTCAATTAAAATATTCAAATATTATATTTTTCTCAACAATCAAATGCAACGACATTAACAAACAAATTTTAAAATCAAAATATTGGTGTTTTTGCAATTTTAGAATTTTAAAGTTTGCTAGGGATAAATGTCTTGTCAATAATCTGTTGACTTAAAATTTTGAACTTTCTTAATTGTCTTTTGCCTCAATGCAATTTAATTGATTTATATAGTTTTTTCTTTCCAAACTTATTACTTAAAAAAAGTAAAAGTAATGGACCCTAATAGAAGTTTCTCCACTCCCATCTATCGATATATGCTAGATACAACATTGAAGCCTCAGATTGCTATTTATAATATTCATCCAAGTAAAGTGTATTTTATACAATTCGGTCCATTACTTGTATTTTTGTTCAATTAAAATATTCAAATATTATATTTTTCTCAGCAATCAAATGCAATGACATTAACAACAATTTAAAAATCAAAATATTGCATTTTTGCAATTTTAGAATTTTAAAGTCTGCTAGGGATAAATGTCTTGTCAATAATCTTTGACTTAAAATTTTGCAACTTTCTTAATTGTCTCGTTTGCCTCAATGCAATTCGAACTGATTTATATAGTTTTTCTTCCAAACTTATTACTTAAAAAATAAAAGTAATGGACTCTAATAGAAGTTTCTCCACTCTCATCTATAGATATATGCTTGATACAACATTGAAGCTTCAGATTGTTATTTATAATATTCATGCAATAAAGTGTATTTTATACATTGGGTCCATTACTTGTATTTTTGTTCAATTAAAATATTCAAATATTATATTTTTTCGACCATCAAATGCAACGACATTAACAACAAATTTAAAAATCAAAATATTGACTTTTCAATTTTAGAATTTTAAAGTCTGCTAAGGATAAATGCATTGTCAATAATCTGTTGAATTAAAATTTTGCAATTTTCTTAATTGTCTCCTTTGCCTCAATGCAATTCGAACAGATTTATATAGTTTTTCTTTCAAACATATTACTTAAAAAAAGTAAAAGTAATGGACATTAATAAGAAGTTTCCCCACTCCCATCCTATAGATATTTGCTTGATACAACATTAAAGTATCAGATTGCTATTTATAATTTCATCCAATAAAGTGTTTTTTTACAATTGGGTCCATTACTTGTATTTTTGTTCAATTAAAATATTCAAATATTATATTTTTCTCAACAATCAAATGCAACGACATTAAACAACAAATTTAAAAATCAAAATATTGCGTTTTTGCAATTTTAGAATTTTAAAGTCTGCTAGGGATAAATATCTTGTCAATAATCTATTGACTTAAAATTTTGCAACTTTCTTAATTTCTCATTTGCCTCAATGCAATTTGAAATGATTTATATGTTTTTGTTATCAAACATATTACTTATGAAAAGTAAAAGCAATGGACTCTAATAAGAAGTTTCCCACTCCCATCTATAGATATATGCTTGATACAACATTGAAACTTCAGATTGCTATTTATAATATTCATCCAGAAAGTGTATTTTATACAATTGGGTCCATTACTTGTATTTTTGTTCAATTAAATATTCAAATATTATATTTTTCTCAGCAATCAAATGCAACGACATTAACAACAAATTTAAAATCAAAATATTGCGTTTTGCAATTTTTAGAATTTTAAAGTCTGCTAGGGATAAATGTCGTCTCAATAATCTGTTGATTTAAAATTTTGCATCTTTCTTAAGTATCTTTTTTGCCTCAATGCAATTCAAACTGATTTATATAGTTTTTTTTTTCCAAACTTATTACTTAAAAGAAGTAAAAGTAATGGATTCTAATAAGAAGTTTCTCCATTCCTATCTATAGATATATGCTTGGTACAACATCGAAGCATCAGATTGTTATTTATAATATTCATCCAATAAAGTGTATTTTATACAATTGGGTCCATTACTTGTATTTTTGTTCAATTAAAATATTCAAATATTATATTTTTCTGAGCAATCAAATGCAACGACATTAACAACAAATTTAAAAATCAAAATATTGCATTTTTGCAATTTTTAGAATTTTAAAATCTGCTAGGGATAAATGAATTGTCAATACTCTGTTGAATTTAAATTTTGCAATTTTCTGAATTGTCTCCTTTGCCTCAACGCAATTTGAAATGATTTATATAATCTTCAGGCAAATTACTTAAGAAAAAGCAAAAGCAATGGACTGTAATAAGAAGGTTCTGCACTCCCATCTAGGGATATATGCTTAACACAACATTGAAACTTGGGATTGCTATTTATAATATTCATCCACTAAAGTGTATTTTATGCAATTGAGTCCATTACTTGTATTTTTGTTCAATTAACATATTCAAATATTATATTTTTCACATATTATATTTTTCTCACCAATTAAATCAAACGACATTAACAATAAATTTAAAAATCAAAATATTTCAATTTTGCAATTTTTAGAATTTTAAAATCTGCTAGGGATAAATGAATTGTCAATACTCTGTTGAATTTAAATTTTGCAATTTTCTGAATTGTCTCCTTTGCCTCAACGCAATTTGAAATGATTTATATAATCTTCAGGCAAATTACTTAAGAAAAAGCAAAAGCAATGGACTGTAATAAGAAGGTTCTGCACTCCCATCTAGGGATATATGCTTAACACAACATTGAAACTTGGGATTGCTATTTATAATATTCATCCACTAAAGTGTATTTTATGCAATTGAGTCCATTACTTGTATTTTTGTTCAATTAACATATTCAAATATTATATTTTTCACATATTATATTTTTCTCACCAATTAAATCAAACGACATTAACAATAAATTTAAAAATCAAAATATTTCAATTTTGCAATTTTTAGAATTTTAAAATCTGCTAGGGATAAATGAATTGTCAATACTCTGTTGAATTTAAATTTTGCAATTTTCTGAATTGTCTCCTTTGCCTCAACGCAATTTGAAATGATTTATATAATCTTCAGGCAAATTACTTAAGAAAAAGCAAAAGCAATGGACTGTAATAAGAAGGTTCTGCACTCCCATCTAGGGATATATGCTTAACACAACATTGAAACTTGGGATTGCTATTTATAATATTCATCCACTAAAGTGTATTTTATGCAATTGAGTCCATTACTTGTATTTTTGTTCAATTAACATATTCAAATATTATATTTTTCACATATTATATTTTTCTCACCAATTAAATCAAACGACATTAACAATAAATTTAAAAATCAAAATATTTCAATTTTGCAATTTTTAGAATTTTAAAATCTGCTAGGGATAAATGAATTGTCAATACTCTGTTGAATTTAAATTTTGCAATTTTCTGAATTGTCTCCTTTGCCTCAACGCAATTTGAAATGATTTATATAATCTTCAGGCAAATTACTTAAGAAAAAGCAAAAGCAATGGACTGTAATAAGAAGGTTCTGCACTCCCATCTAGGGATATATGCTTAACACAACATTGAAACTTGGGATTGCTATTTATAATATTCATCCACTAAAGTGTATTTTATGCAATTGAGTCCATTACTTGTATTTTTGTTCAATTAACATATTCAAATATTATATTTTTCACATATTATATTTTTCTCACCAATTAAATCAAACGACATTAACAATAAATTTAAAAATCAAAATATTTCAATTTTGCAATTTTTAGAATTTTAAAATCTGCTAGGGATAAATGAATTGTCAATACTCTGTTGAATTTAAATTTTGCAATTTTCTGAATTGTCTCCTTTGCCTCAACGCAATTTGAAATGATTTATATAATCTTCAGGCAAATTACTTAAGAAAAAGCAAAAGCAATGGACTGTAATAAGAAGGTTCTGCACTCCCATCTAGGGATATATGCTTAACACAACATTGAAACTTGAGATTGCTATTTATAATATTCATCCAGTAAAGTGTATTTTATACAATTGGGTCCATTACTTGTATTTTTGTTCAATTAAAATATTCAAATATTATATTTTTCTCAGCAATCAAAAGCAATGACATTAACAACAAATTTAAAAATCAAAAGTATTGCGTTTTTGCAATGTTAGAATTTTAAAATCTGCTAGGGATAAATATCTTGTGAATAATCTGTTCACTTAAAATTTTGCAACTTTTTATTTTGTCGTGTGCCTCAATGTTATTTGAATGATTTTATAATTTTTGTTATCAAACACATCACTTATGAAAAGTAAAAGCAATGGACTCTAATAAGAAGTTTCTCCACTCCCATCTATAGATATATGCTTGATCAACATCTAAAGCTTCTAGATTTGCTATGTATTAATATCTAGTAAGTGCTATTTTATACAATTGGATCAATTACTTGTATTTTTGTTCAATTAAAGTATTCAAATATTATATTTTCTTAAAATCAACATGCAACGACAATTACAACTAATTTAAAAGCCAAATATTGCGTTTTTGCAATTTTAGGATTTGAAAGTCTGCCAGGGATAATTGTCTTGTCAATAATCTGTTGACTTAAAATTTTGCAAATTTCTTTATTGTCTCAATTTGCTTCAGTGCCATTGGAACTAATTTATATAGTTTTTCTTTTCAAACATATTACTTAAAAAATGTAAAAGTAATGGTGTCTAGTAAGAAGTTCCCCACTCTCATCTATGGATATATGCTTGATACAACATTGAAGCTTCAGATTGCTATTTACAATATTCAACCAGTAAAGTGTATTTTATACAATTGAGTCATTACTAGTATTTTTGTTCAATTAAAATATTCAAATATTATATTTTTCCGGCCAATCAAATGCAACAACATTAACAACTAAATTTAAAAATCCAAAATATGCATTTTTCACAATTTTAGAATTCTAAAGTCTGCTAGGATAAGTACATTGTCAATAATCTGTTGAATTAAAATTTTCCAATTTTCTTAACTGTCTCCTTCGCCTCAATGCAATTCAAACTGATTTTTCTAGTTTTTCTTTTCAAACATATGAGTTAAAAAAAGTAAAAGTAACGGACTCTAATAAGAAATTTCCCCACTCCCATTTATACATATATGCTTGATACAATATTGAAGTTTCAGATTGCTATTTATAATATTCATCAAGTAAAGTGTATTTTATACAATTGGGTCCATTATTTGTATTTTTGTTCAATTAAAATATTCAAATATTATATTTTTCCAACCAATCAAATGCAATGACATTAACAATAAATTTAAAAATCCAAATATTCCATTTTCGCAATTTTAGAATTTTAACGTCTGCTTGGTATAAATGCATTGTCAATAATCCATTGAATTAAAATTTTGCAATTTTCTTCACTGTCTCCTTTGCCTCAATGCAATTCGAATTGATTTTTATTGTTTTTCTTTTCAAACATATTACTTAAAAAAAGTAAAAGTAATGGACACTACTAACATGTTTCCCCACTCCCATCTATAGATATATGCTTGATACAACATTAAAGCTTCAAATTGGTATTTATATTATTGATCCAATAGAGTATATTTTATACCATTGCGTCCATTATTTGTATTTTTGTTTAATTAAATATTCAAATATTTTAATATTCTCAGCAAGGAAATGCAACGACATTAACCACAAATTAAAAAATCAAAATATTGCATTTTTTGCAATTTTAAGATTTGAAAGTCTACTAGGTATAATTGTCTTGTCAATAATCTGTTGACTTAAAATTTTGCAACTTTCTTAATTGTCTCCTTTTCCTCAATGCATTTCGAATTGATTTATAAAGTTTTTCATTTCAAACATATTACTTAAAAAATGTAAAAGAAATGGACTCTAATAAAAAACTTCCCCACTCCCATCTATAGATATATGCTTGATACAACATTGAAGCTTCATATTGCTATTTATAATATTGATCCAAAAAAGTGTATTTATACAATTGGGTCTATTATTTGTATTTTTGTTTAATTAAAATATTAAAATATTATATTTTTCTCAGCAATGAAATGCAACGACATTAACAACAAATTTTAAAAATCAAAATATTACGTTTTTGCAATTTAGGATTTGAAAGTCTGCTAGGGATAATTGTCTTGTCAAAAAACTGTTAATTTAAAATTTGCAACTTTCTTAATTGTCTCCTTTGCCTCAATGCAATTCGAACTAATTTATATAGTTTTTTTTTTCAAACATATTACTTAAAAAAAGTAAAAGTAATGGACTCCACTAAGAGGTATCCCCACTCCCATCTATAGATATATGCTTGGCACAACATTGAAGCTTCAGATTGTTATTTATAATATTGATCCAGTAAGGTGTATTTTATACAATTGGGTCCATTATTTGTATTTTTGTTTAATTAAAATATTCAAATATTATATTCTTCTCAACAATCAAATGCAACCATATTAACAACAAATTTAAAAATCAAAATATTGCCTTTTTGCAATTTGAGAATTTTACAGTCTGTTAGGGATAAATGTCTTGTTAATAATCTGTTGACTTAAAATTTTGCTACTTTCTTAATTGTCTCCTTTGCTTCAATGTAATTTGAACTGATTTATATAGTTTTTCTTTTCAGACATATTACTTAAAAAAAGTAAAAGTAATGGACTTTAATAAGAAATTTCCCCACTCTCATCTATAGATATATGCTTGATACAACATTAAAGCATTAGATTGCTATTTATAATATTCATCCAATAAAGTGTATTTTATACATTTGGGTCCATTATTTGCATTTTGATCAATTAAAATATTTAAATATTATATTTTTCTCAACAATCAAATGCAATGACATTAACAACAAATTTAAAAATCAAAATATTGCGTTTTTGCAATTTTAGGATTTGAAAGTCTGCAAGGGATAATTGTCTTGTCAATAATTTGTTGACTTAAAATTTTGCAACTTTCTTAATTGTCGCCTTTGCCTCAATTTAATTCGAATTGATTTATAAAGTTTTTCATTTCAAACATATTACTTAAAAAAAGTAAAAGTGATGGACTCTAATAAGAAGTTTCCCTAATCTCCTATCTATAGATATATGCTTGATACAACATTGAAACTTCAGATTGCTATTTATAATATTCATCCAATAAAGTGTATTTTATACAATTGGGTCCATTATTTGTATTTTTGTTCAATTAAATATTCAAATATTATATTTTTCTCAGCAATCAAATGCAACGACATTAACAACAAGTTGAAAAAACGAAATATTGCGTTTTTGCAATTTTAGAATTTTAAAGTCTGTTAGGGATAAGTGTCTTGTCAATATTTGTTGACTTAAAATTTTGCAACTTCCTTAATAGTCTCATTTGCCTCAAAGCAATATGAAATGATTGATATTATTTTTGTTATCAAACATATTACTTATGAAAAAGTAAAAGCAATGGACTCTAAGAAGAAATTTCCCCACTTCCATCTATAGATATATGCTTGATACACACTGAATCCTCAGATTGTTATTTATAATATTCATCCAGTAAAGTGTATTTTATACAATTAGGTCCATTATTTGTATTTTTGTTCAATTAAAAGATTCAAATATTACATTTTTCTCAGCAATCAAATGCAACGACATGAACAACAAATTTAAAAATCAAAATATTGCATTTTTGCATTTTTAGAATTCTTAAATCTGTTAGGGATAAATGTCTTGTCAATAATCTGTTGACTGAAAATTTTGCAACTTTCTTAACTGTCTCATTTGCGTCAATACAATTTGAAATGATTTATATAATTTTTTTTATCAAACATATTACTTATGAAAAGTAAAAGTAATGGACTCTAATAAAATGTTTCTCCACTCCCATCTATAGATATATGCTTGATACAAAATTGAAACTTCAGATTGCTATTTATAATATTCATCCAGTAAACTGTATTTTATAAAATTGGGTCCATTACTTCAACTATTGTTCAATTAAAATATTGAAATCTTATACTTTCTCAACAATCAAATGCAACGATATTATACAACAATTTAAAAATTGAAATATTGTGTTTTGCAATTTTTAGAATTTAAAGTCTACTAGGCATAAATGTCCTATCAATAATTGTTTAACTTAAATTTTGCAACTTCTTAAATGTCTCCTTTGCCTCAATGCAATTTGAACTAATTTATATAGTTTTCTTTCAAACATATTACTTAAAAAAAAGTAAAGTAATGGACTATAATAAGAAGTTTCCCCTACTCCCATCTTTAGATATATGGTTGATACAACGTTGAAGTTTAGATAGTTATTTGTAATATTATCCAATAAGTGTATTCTTATACAATTGGAATTCATTACTTGTATTTTTGTTCAATTAAAATATTCAATATTTATATTTTTTCTCAGCAATCAAAATGCACGACATTAACAACAACTTTAAAATCAAAATATTGGTTTTTGCAATTTTAGAATTTTAAAGTCAGCTAGGGATAAATGTCTTCTCAATAATATGTTGACTTAAAATTTTGCAACTTTTTTAATTGTCTCCTTTGCCTCAATGCAATTCGAACTGATTTATATAATTTTTCTTTTGGAACATATTACTTAAAAAAA
>JAIRCJ010000315.1:0-25236 GCA_020883675.1 Bruguiera gymnorhiza | reverse complement strand
GTTTCCCCACTCCCATCTATAGATATATGCTTGATACAACATTGAATCTTCAGATTGTTATTTATAATATTGATCCAGTAAAGTGTATTTTATACAATTGGGTCCATTACTTGTATTTTTGTTCAACTAAATACTCAAATATTATATTTTTCTCAGCAATCAAATGCAACAACAGTGACAACAAATTTAAAAATTGAAATATAGCCTTTTTGCAATTTTAGAATTTTAAAGTCTGCTAAGGATAAATGTCTTGTCAATAATCTGTTGACTTAACTTTTTGGCAACTTTCTTAATTGTCTCATTTGCCTGCTAATGGAATTTGGAATGATTTATATAATTTTTGTTATCAAACATATTAGTTATGAAAAAGTAAAAAGTAATGGACTTTAAGAAGATGTTTCCCCACTCCCATCTATAGATATATGCTTGATACAACATTGAATCTTTAGATTGTTATTTATAATATTGATCAAGTAAAGTGTATTTTATACAATTGGGTCCATTACTTGTATTTTTGTCCAATTAAAATATTCAAATATTATATTTTTCTCAGCAATCAAATGCAACGAAAGTAACAACAAATTTAAAACTTGAAATATAGCGTTTTTGCAATTTTAGAATTTTAAAGTCTGCTAAGGATAAATGTATTGTCAATAATCTGTTGGCTTTAAATTTTGAAACTTTCTTAACTGTCTCAAAAGTAATGGACTCTAATGAGAAGTTTCCCCACTCCCATTTATAGATATATGCTTGATACAACATTAAAGTTTCAGATTGCTATTTATAATATTCTTACAGTAAAGTGTATTTTATACAATTGAGTCCATTACTTGCATTTTTGTTCAATTAAAATATTCAAATATTAGATTTCTCTCAGCAATCAATTGCAACGACTTTAACAACAAATTTAAAAATCAAAATTTTGCGTTTTTGCAAGTTTAGAATTTGAAAGTTTGCTAGGAATAAATGTCTTGTCAATAATCTACTAACTTAAAGTTTTGCAACTTTCTTAATTATCTCTTTTGACTCAATGCAATTTCAAATGATTGATATAATTTTTGTTATCAAACATATTAGTTATGAAAAAGTAAAGGCAATGGACTCTAAGAAGATGTTTCCCCACTCCCATCTATAGATATATGCTTGACACAACATTGAATCTTCAGATTGTTATTTATAATATTGATTCAGTAAAGTGTATTTTATACAATTGGTTCCATTACTTGTATTTTTGTTCAATTGAATATTCAAATAATATATTTTTCCCAGCAATCAAATACAACGTCATTAACAACAAATTTAAAAATCAAAATATTGTGTCTTTGCAATTTTAGAATTTTAAAGTCTGTTAGGGATAAATGTCTTGTCAATAATCGTTTGACTTAACATTTTGCAACTTTGTTAATTATCTCATTTGTCTTAATGGAATTTGAAATGATTTATATAATTTTTGTTATCAAACATATTAGTTATGAAAAAGTAAAAGCAATGGACTCAAAGAAGAAGTTTCCCCACTTCCATCTATAGATATATTCTTGATACAACATTGAAGTTTTAGGTTGCTATTTATAATATTATTCCAATAAAGTGTATTTTATACAATTGGGTCCATTACTTGTATTTTTGTTCAATTAAAATATTCAAATACTATGTTTTTCTCTACAATCAAATGCAACGAAAGTAACAACAAATTTGAAAGTCGAAATATAGGAATTTTGCAATTTTAGAATTTTAAATTCTACTAAGGATAAATGTCTTATCAATAATCTGTTGGCTTAAAATTTTGAAACTTTCTTAACTGTCTCAAAAGTAATGGACTCTAATAAGAAGTTTCCCCACTCCCATTTATAGATATATGCTTGATACAACATTGAAGTTTCAGATTGCTATTTATAATATTCATACAGTAAAGTGTATTTTATACAATTGAGTCCATTACTTTTCTTTTTGTTCAATTAAAATATTCAAATATTACGTTTCTCTCAACAATCAATTGCAACAACATCAACAACAATTTAAAAATCAAAATTTTGCGTTTTTGCAAGTTTAGAATTTGAAAGTCTGCTAAGAATAAATGTCTTGTCAATAATCTATTGACTTAAAGTTTTGCAACTTTCTTAATTGTCTCTTTTGGCTCAATGCAATTTGAAATGATTTATATAATTTTTGTTATCAAACATATTAGTTATGAAAAAGTAAACGCAATGGACTCTAAGAAGATGTTTCCCCACTCCTATCTATAGATATATGCTCGATACAACATTGAATCTTCATATTGTTATTTATAATATTAATCCAATCAAGTGTATTTTATACAATTAGGTCCATTACATGTATTTTTGTTCAATTAAAATATTCAAATATTATATTTTTCTCAGTAATCAAATGCAATGACATTAGCAACAAATTTAAAAATCGAAATATTGCATTTTTGCTATTTTAGAATTTTAAAATCTGCTAGGGATAAATGTCTTGTCAATAATCTGTTGACTTAGAATTTTGCAGCTTTTTTAATTGTCTCCATTGCCGTAATGCAATTTGAAATGATTTATATAATTTTTGTTTTAAAACATATTACTTGTAAAAATGAATAAGCAATGGACCCTAATAAGAAGTTTCCTTACTCTCATCTATAGATATATGCTTCATACAACATTGAAGATTGAAATTGCTATTTATAATATGCATCCAGTAAAGTGTATGTTATACTATTGGGTTCATTACTTGTATTTTTGTTCAATTAAAATATTCAAATATTATATTTTTCTTAGCAATCAAATGCAACGATATTAACAACAAATTTAAAAATTGAAATATTACGTTTTTGCAATTTTAGAATTTTAAAGTTTGTTAGGGATAAATGTCTTGTCAATAATCTGTTGACTTAAAATTTTGCAACTTTCTTAATTGTCTCATTTGCCTCAATGTAATTTGAAATGATTTTTATAATTTTTGTTATCAAACATATTACTTATGAAAAAGTAAAAGCAATGGATTCTAATAAGAAGTTTCCCCACTCCCATCTATAGATATATGCTTGATACAACATCAAAGTTTCAGATTGCTATTTATAATATTCATCCAGTAAAATGTATTTTATACAATTTGGTCCATTTATTGTATTTTTGTTCAAAATAAATATTCAAATATTATATTTTTCTTACCAATCAAATGCAAAGACATTACCAACAAATTTAAAAATTGAAATATTGCATTTTTGTGATTTTAGAATTTTAAAATCTGCAAGGGATAAATGTCTTGTCAATAATCTGTTGGCTTAGAATTTTGCAACTTTCTTAATTGTCTCCATTGCCTCAATGCAATTTGAAATGATTGATATAATTTTTGTTATCAAACATATTACTTATAAAAAGAAAAAGCAATGGACTCTAATAAGAAGTTTCCCTACTCTCATCTATAGTTATATGCTTCATACAACATTGAAGATTCAAATTGCTATTTATAATACGCATCCAGTAAAGTGTATGTTATGCAATTGGGTTCATTACTTGTATTTTTGTTCAATTAAAATATTCAAATATTATATTTTTCTCAACAATCGAATGCAACGACATTACCAACAAATTTAAAAATCAAAATATTGCGTTTTTGTGATTTTAGAATTTTAAAGTCTGCTAGGGATAAATGTCTTGTCAATAATATGTTGACTTAAAATTTTGCAACTTTCTTAACTGTCTCATTTGCTTCTTTGCAATTCGAAATGATTTATAAAGTTTTTCCTTTCGAACATATTACATATAAAAAGTAAAAGTAATGGACTTTAATAAGAAGTTTCCCCACACCCATCTATTAATATATGCTTAATTCAACATCGAAGTTTCAGATTGCTATTTATAATATTCATCCAATAAAATGTATTTTATACAATTGGGTCCATTACATGCATTTTTGTTCGATTAAAATATTCAAATATTATATTTTTCTCTACATTGAATTGCAACAACGTTACAAACAAATTTAGAAATTGAAATATTGCGTCTTTGTGATTTTAGAATTTTAAAGTCTGCTAGGGATAAATGTCTTGTCAATAATCTGTTGAGTTAAAATTTTGCAACTTTCTTAATTGTCTCCTTTGCCTCAATGCAATTTGAAATTATTTATGTAATTTTTGTTATCTAACATATTACTTCTGAAAAAGAAAAAGCAATGGACTCTAATACGAAGTTTTCCTACTCCCATCTATAGATTTATGCTTCACACAACATTAAAACTTCAAATTGCTATTTATAATATGCATCCAGTAAAGTGTATGTTATACAATTGGGTTCATTACTTGTATTTTTGTTCTATTAAAATATTCAAATATTATATTTTTCTCATCAATCAAATGCAACGACATTACCAACAAATTTAAAAATCGAAATATTGTGTTTTATCGATTTTAGAATTTTAAGCTTTGCTAGGGATAAATGTCTTGTCAATAATCTGTTTACTTAAAATTTTGCAACTTTCTTAATTGTCTCATTTGCCTCAATCCAATTTTAAATGATTTATATAATTTTTGTTATCAAACATATTACTTATGAAAATGTAAAAGCAATGGACTCTAATAAGAAGTTTCTCCACTCCCATCTATAGATATATGCTTGATACAACATCGAAGCTATAGATTCCTATTTATAACATTAATCCAGTAAAGAGTATTTTATACAATTGGGTCCATTACTTGTAGTTTTGATCAATTAAAATATTCAAATATTATATTTTTCTCGGCAATCAAGAGCAACGACATTAACAACACATTTAAAAATCGAAATATTGCATTTTTGCAATTTTAGAATATTAAAGTCTGCTAGGGATAAATGTCTTGCCAATAGTCTGTTGACTTAAAATTTTGCAACTTTCTTAATTATCTCCTTTGCCTCAATGCAAATTGAAATAATTTATATATTTTTTGTTATCAAACATATTACTTGTCAAAAAGAAAAAACGATGGACTCTAATAAAAGGTTTCCCTACTCCCATTAATAGATATATGCTCCATATAACATTGAAGTTGCAAATTGCTATTTATAATATGCATCCAGTAAAGTGTATTTTATACAATTTGGTTCATTACTTGTATTTTTGTTCAATTAAAATATTCAAATATTATATTTTTCTCAGCAATCAAATGTAACGACATTAACAACAAATTTAAAAATTGAAACATTGCGTGTTTCCAATTTTAGAATTTTAAAGTCTGTTAGGGATAAATGTCTTGTCAATAATCTGTTGACTTAATTTTGCAACTTTCTTAATTGTCACATTTGCCTTAACACAATTTGAAATGATTTATATAATTTTTGTTATCAAACATATTACTTGTAAAAAAGAAAAAGCAATGGACTCTAATAAGAAGTTTCTCTACTCTCATCTATAGATATATGCTTCATACAACATTAAATCTTCAAATTGCTATTTATAATATGCATCCAGTAAAGTGTATGTTATACAATTGGGTTCATTACTTGTATTTTTGTTCTATAAAAATATTCAAATATTATATTTTTCTCAACAATCAAATGCAACGAGATTACCAACAAATTTAAAAATTGAAATATTGCATTTTTACAATTTTAGAATTTTAAAGTCTGTTAGGGATAAATGTCTTGTCAATAATCTGTTGACTTAAAATTTTGCAACTTTCTTAATTATCTCCTTTGCCTCAACGCAATTTGAAATGATTTATATAATTTTTGTTATCAAACATATTATTTGTAAAAAATAAAAAGCAATAGACTCAAATAAGAAGTTCCCTACTCCCATCTATAGATATATGCTTCATACAACATTAAATCTTCAAATTGCTATTTATAATATGCATCCAGTAAAGTGTATGTTATACAATTGGGTTCCTTACTTGTATTTTTGTTCAATTAAATTATTCAGATATTATATTTTTCTCAATAATCAAATGCAACGACATTAACAACAAATTTAAAAATCGAAATATTGCATTTTTTCAATTTTAGAATTTTAATGTTTGCTAGGGATAAATGTCTTGTCAATAATATGTTGACTTAAAATTTTACAACTTTCTTAATTGTCTCCATTGCCTCAATGCAATTCGAAATGATTTATAAAGTTTTTCTTTTCAAACATATTACTTAAAAAAAATAAAAGTAATGGATTTGAATAAGAAGTTTCCCCACTCTCATCTATTGATATATTCTTGATGCAACATCAAAGTTTAAGATTGCTATTTATAATACTCATCCAATAAAGTGTATTTTATACAATTGGGTCCATTACTTTTATTTTTGTTCAATTAAAATATTCAAATATTATATTTTTCTCAGCAATCAAATGCAACAACATTAACAACAAATTTCAGAATTGAAATATTGCATTTTTGCAATTTTAGAATTTTAATATCTGCTAGGGATAAATGTCTTGTCAATAATCTATTGACTTAAAATTTTGCAACTTTCTTAAGTGTCTCCTTTGCCTCAATGCAATTTGAAATAATTCACATAATTTTTGTTATCAAGCATATTACTTCTGAAAAAGAAAAAGCAATGGACTCTAATAAGAAGTTCCCTACACCCATATGCTTCATTCAACATTGAAACTTCAAATTGTTATTTATGATATTCATTCAGTAAAGTGTATTTTATACAATTGGGTTCATTACTCGTATTTTTGCTCTATTAAAATATTCAAATATTATATTTTTCTCAACAATCAAATGCAACGACATTACCAATAAATTTAAAAATCGAAATATTGTGTTTTTGCGATTTTAGAATTTTAAAGTCTATTAGGGATAAAAGTCTTGTAAATAATCTATTGACTTAAAATTTTGCAACTTTCTTAATTGTCTGCTTTGCCTCAATGCAATTTGAAATGATTTATATAAATTTTTTCATCAAACATATTACTTGTAAAAAAGAAAATGCAATGGACTCTAATAAGAAGTTTCTCTACTCTCATCTATAGATATATGCTTTATACAACATTGAAGCTTGGAATTTCAATTTATTATTTGCATCCAGTAAAGTGTATTTTATACAATTGGGTTCATTACTTGTATTTTTGTTCAATTAAAATATTCAAATATTATATTTTTCTCAACAGTCAAATGCAACGATATTACCAACAAATTTAAAAATCAAAATATTGTGTTTTTGCGATTTTAGAATTTTAAAGTCTACTAAGGATAAATGTCTTGTCAATAATCTATTGGCTTAAAATTTTGCAACTTTCTTCATTATCTCCTGTGTTTCAATGCAATTCGAAATGATTTATAATGTTTTTCTTTTCAAACATATTACTTAAAAAAAGTAAAAGTAATGGACTTTAATAAGAAGTTTCCCCACTCCCATCTATTGATATATGCTTGATACATCATCGAAATTTTCGATTGGTATTTATAATATTCATCCAGTAAAGTGTATTTTATACAATTGGGTTTATTACTTGTATTTTTGTTCAATTAAAATATTCAGATATTATATTTTTCTTAGCAATCAAATGCAACCACATTACCAACAAATTTAAAAATCGAAATATTGCGTTTTTGTAATTTTAGAATTTTAAAGACTGTTAGGGATAGATGTCTTGCCAATAATCTGTTGACTTAAAATTTTGCAACTTTCTTAATTGTCTCCTTTGCCTCAATGCAACTTTAAATGATTTATATAATTTTCATTATCAAACATATTACTTATGAAAAAGTAAAAGCAATAAACTCTAATAAGAAGTTTCCCCACTCCCATCTATAAATATATACTCGATACAACTTTGAATTTTCATATTGTTATTTATAATATTCATCGAGTAAAGTGTATTTTATACAATTAGGTCCATTACTTGTATTTTTGTACAATTAAAATATTCAAATATTATATTTTTCTCAACAATCAAATGCAACGACCTTAACAACAAATTTAAAAATCGAAATATTGCATTTTTGCAATTTTAGAATTTTAATGTCTGGTAGGGATAAATGTCTTATCAATAATCTGTTGACTTAAAATTTTGTAACTTTCTTAATTGTCTTCATTGCCTCAATGCAATTTGAAATGATTTATATAATTTTTGTTATGAAACATAAAACTTGTGAAAAAGAAAAAGCACTGAACTCTAATAAGAAGTTTCCCCACTCCCATCTATTGATATATGCTTGATAAAACATCAAAGTTTCAGATTGTTTTTTATAATATGCATCTGGTAAAGTGTATTTTATACAATTGGGTTCATTACTTGTATTTTTGTTCTATTAAAATATTCAAATATTATATTTTTCACAACAATCAAATGCAAAGACATTAACAACAAATTTAAAAATGAAAATATTATGTTTTTGCGATTTTAGAATTTTAAAGTCTGCTAGGGATAAATGTCTTGTCAATAATCTATTGATTTAAAATTTTGCAACTTTCTTAATTGTCTCGTTCGCCTCAATGCAATTTGAAATGATTTATATAATTTTCATTATCAAACATATTACTTATGAAAAAGTAAAAGCAATGAACTCTAATAAAAGGTTTCCCCACCCCTATCTATAGATATATGCTCGATACAACTTTGAATTTTCAGATTGTTATTTATAATATTCATCGAGTAAAGTATATTTTATACAATTGGGTTCATTACTTGTATTTTTGTTGAATTAAAATATTCGAATATTATATTTTTCTCAATAGTCAAATGCAACGATATTACCAACAAATTTAAAAATCGAAATATTGTGTTTTTGCGATTTTAGAATTTTAAAGTCTACTAGGAATAAATTTCTTGTCAATAATTTGTTAACTTAAAATTTTGCAACTTTCTTTATTGTCTCCTGTGCCTCAATGCAATTCGAAATGATTTGTATAATATGTGTTATCAAACATATTACTTGTAAAAAAGAAAAAGCAATGGTCTCTAATAAGAAATTTCCCTACTCCCATTTATAGATATATGCTTCATATAACATTAAAACTTTAGATTGCTATTTATAATATGCATCCGGTAAAGTGTATTTTATACAATTGGGTTCATTACTTGTATTTTTGTTCTATTAAAATATTCAAATATTATATTTTTCTCAACAATCAAATGCAATGACATTAACAATAAATTTAAAAATCGAAATATTGTGTTTTCGCAATTTTAGAATTTTAAAGTCTGCTAGGGATAAATGTCTTGTCAATAATCTATTGACTTAAAATTTTTCAACTTTCTTAATTGTCTCATTTGCCTCAATGCAATTCGAGATGATTTATATAATTTTTCTTTTCAAGCATATTACTTAAAAAAAATAAAAGTAATGGACTCTAATAAGAAGTTTCCCCACTCCTATCTTTAGATATATGCTGGATAGAACATTGAATTTTGAGATTGTTATTTATAATATTCATCTAGGAAAGTGTATTTTATACAATTGGGTCCATTACTTGTATTTTTGTCTGATTAAAATATTCAAATATTATATTTTTCTCAGCAATCCAATGCAACGACATTAACAACAAATTTAAAAACTGAAATATTGTGTTTTCGCAATTTTAGAATTTTAAAGTCTGTTAGGGATAAATGTTTTGTCGATAATTTGTTGACTTAAAATTTTTCAACTTTCTTAATTGTCTCATTTGCCTCAATGCAATTCGTGATAATTTATATAATTTTTCTTTTCAAGCATATTACATAAAAAAAATAAAAGTAATGGACTCTAATAAGAAGTCTCCCCCCTCCTATCTTTAGATATATGCTGGATAGAACATTGAATTTTCATATTGTTATTTATAATATTCATCTAGGAAAGTGTATTTTATACAATTGGGTCCATTACTTATATTTTTGTCCAATTAAAATATTCAAATATTATATTTTTCTCAACAATCAAATGCAACGACATTAACAACAAATTTAAAAGCCGAAATATTGTGTTTTCGCAATTTTAGAATTTTGAAGTCTGCTAGGGATAAATGTCTTGTTGATAATCTGTTGACTTAAAATTTTGCAACTTTCTTAATTGTCTCATTTGCCTCAATGCAATTCGAGATGATTTATATAATTTTTCTTTTCAAGCATATTACTTAAAAAAAATAAAAGTAATGGACTATAATAAGAAGTTTCCCCACTTCTATCTTTAGATATATGCTGGATAGAACATTGAATTTTCAGATTGTTATTTATAATATTCATCTAGGAAAGTGTATTTTATACAATTGGGTTCATTACTTGTATTTTTGTCCAATTAAAATATTCAAATATTATATTTTTCTCAACAATCTAATGCAACGACATTAACAACAAATTTAAAAACCGAAATATTGTGTTGTCGCAATTTTAGAATTTTAAAGTCTGCTAGAGATAAATGTTTTGTCGATAATTTGTTGACTTAAAATTTTTCAACTTTCTTAATTGTCTCATTTGCCTCAATGCAATTCGTGATAATTTATATAATTTTTCTTTTCAAGCATATTACATAAAAAAAATAAAAGTAATAGACTCTAATAAGAAGTCTCCCCCCTCCTATCTTTAGATATATACTCGATAGAATATTGAATTTTCAGATTGTTATTTATAATATTTATCTAGGAAAGTGTATTTTATGTAATTGGGTTTATTACTTGTATTTTTGTCCAATTAAAATATTCAAATATTAGATTTTTCTCAGCAATCTAATACAACAATATTAACAACAAATTTGAAAATTGAAATATTGCGTTTTTGCAATTTTAGATTTTAATGTCTACTAGGGAGAAATGTCTTGTCAATAATCTGTTGACTTAAAATTTTGCGACTTTCTTAATTATCTCCATTGCCTCAATGCAATTTTAAATGATTTATATAATTTTCATTATCAGACATATTACTTATGAAAAAGTAAAAGCAATGAACTCTTATAAGAAGTTTCCCCACTTTCATCTATAGATATATGCTCGATACAACTTTGAATTTTCAGATTGTTATTTATAATATTCATCTAGTAAAGTGTATTTTATACAATTGGGTCCATTACTTATATTTTTGCTCAATTAAAATATTCAAATATTATATTTTTCTCAGCAATCAAATGCAACGACATTAACAACAAATTTAAAAATCGAAATCTTCCGTTTTTGCAAGTTTAGAATTTTAAAGTCTGCAAGGAATAAATGCATTGGTAATAATCGGTTGAATTAAAATTTTGCAATTATCTTAACTATCTCCTTCTCCTTAATGCAATTCAAATTAATTTATATAATTTTTCCTTTCAAACATATTACTTAAAACAAGTAAAAGTAATGGACTCTAATAAGAAGTTTCCCCACTCCCATCTATAGATATATGCTTCATACAACATTGAAGCTTCAAATTACTATTTATAATATCCATCCAGTAAAGTGTTTGTTATACAATTGGGTTCATTACTTGTATTTTTGTTCAATTAAAATATTCAAATATTATATTTTTCACAGCAATCAAATGCAATGATATTAACAACAAATTTAAAAATCAAATTATTGCATTTTTGCAATTTTAGAATTTTCTTGTTTGGTAGGGATAAATGTCTTGTCAATAATCTGTTGACTTAAAATTTTGTAACTTTCTTAATTGTCTCCATTACCTCAATGCAATTTGAAATGATTTATATAATTCTTTTTATCAAACATATTACTTGTAAAAAAGAAAATGCAATGGACTCTAATAAGAAGTTTCCCTACTCTCATATATAGATATATACTTCATACAACATTAAAACTTCAGATTACTATTTATGATATGGATCCAGTAAAGTGTATTTTATACAATTGGGTTCATTATTCAGATTTTTGTTCTATTAAAATATTAAAATATTATATTTTTCTCAGCAATCAAATGCAACGACATTACCAACAAATTTAAAAATCGAAATATTGCGTTTTTGCCATTTTAGAATTTTAAAGTCTGTTAGGGATAAATGTCGTGTCAATAATTTGTTGACTTAAAATTTTGTAACTTTCTTAATTGTCTCATTTGCCTCAATGAAATTCGAAATGATTTATAAAGTTTTTCTTTTCAAACATATTACTTAAAAAAAAGTAAAAGTAATGGACTTTAATAAGAAGTTTCCCCACTCCCATCTATTGATATATGCTTGATAAAACATCGAAGTTTCAGATTGCTATTTATAATATTCATCCAGTAAAGTGTATTTTATACTATTGGGTCCATTATTTGTATTTTTGTTCTATTAAAATATTTAAATATTATATTTTTCTCAGCAATCAAATGCAACAACATTACCAACAAATTTAAAATTTGAAATATTGCATTTTTCTGATTTTAGAATTTTAAAGTCTCCTAGGGATAAATATCTTGTCAATAATCTGTTGACTTAAAATTTTGTAACTTTCTTAATTGTCTCATTTGCCTCAATGCAATTCGAAATGATTTAAAAAGTTTTTCTTTTCAAACATATTACTTAAAAAAAAGTAAAAGTAATGGACTTTAATAAGAAGTTTCCCCACTCCCATCTATTGATATATGCTCGATAAAACATCAAAGTTTCAGATTGCTATTTATAATATTCATCCAGTAAAGTGTATTTTATACAATTGGGTCAATTGCTTGTGTTTTTGCGATTTTAGAATTTTAAAGTCTACTAAGGATAAATGTCTTGTCAATAACCTGTTGACTTAAAATTTTGCAACTTTCTTAATTGTCTCCTTTACCTCAATGCAATTTGACATGATTTATATAATTTTTGTTATAAAAAATATTACTTATGAAAAAGTAAAAGTAATGGACTCTAATAAGAAGTTTCCCTACTCCCATCTATAGATATATGCTTGATACAACATTGAAATTTCAGATTGCTATTGATAACATTCATCCAGTATAGTGTATTTTATACAATTGGGTACACTACTTAAAATTTTAAGTAATGGACTCTAATTAAAAGTTTCTCCACTCTTATCTATAGATATATGCTTGATACAACATTGAAGTATCAGATTGCTATTTAGAATATTCATCCAATAAAGTGTATTTCATACAATTGGGTCCATTACTTGTATTTTTGTCTAATTAAAATATTCAAATATTATATTTTTATCAGCAATCAAATGCAATAACATTAACAACAAATTTAAAAATCAAAATATTGTGTTTTTGCAATTTTTAAATTTTAAAGTCTACTGGGGATAAATATCTTGTCAATAATCTGTTGACTTAAAATTTTGCAACTATCTTAATTTTCTCATTTGCCTTAATGCAATTTGAAATGTTTTATATAATTTTTGTTACCAAATATATCACTTATGAAAAAGTAAAAGTAATGGACTCTAATAAGAAGTTTCCCCACTCCCATCTATAGATATATGCTTGATACAACATTGAAGCTTTAGATTGCTATTTATAATATTCATCCAGTAAAGTGTATTTTATACAATTGGGTCCATTACTTGTATTTTTGTTCAATTAAAATATTCAAATATTATATTTTTCTCAGCAATCAAACGCAACGACATTAACAATAAGTTTAAAAATCAAAATATTGTGTTTTTGCAATTTTAGATTTTTAGAGTCTGCTCGGAATAAATATCTTGTCAATAATCTGTTGACTTAAAATTTTGCAACTATCTTGATTTTCTCATTAGCCTCAATGCAATTTGAAATTATTTATATAATTTTTGTTATCAAATATATTACTTATGAAAAAGTAAAAGCAATGGACTCTAATAAGAAGTTTCCCCACTCCCATCTATAAATATATGCTTGATACAACATTGAAGTTTCATATTGCTATTTATAATATTCATCCAGTAAAGTGTATTTTATACAATTGGGTCAATTGCTTGTGCTTTTGCGATTTTAGAATTTTAAAGTCTACTAAGGATAAATGTCTTGTCAATAACCTGTTGACTTAAAATTTTGCAACTTTCTTAATTGTCTCCTTTACCTCAATGCAATTTGACATGATTTATATAATTTTTGTTATAAAAAATATTACTTATGAAAAAGTAAAAGTAATGGACTCTAATAAGAAGTTTCCCTACTCCCATCTATAGATATATGCTTGATACAACATTGAAATTTCAGATTGCTATTGATAACATTCATCCAGTATAGTGTATTTTATACAATTGGGTACACTACTTAAAATTTTAAGTAATGGACTCTAATTAAAAGTTTCTCCACTCTTATCTATAGATATATGCTTGATACAACATTGAAGTATCAGATTGCTATTTAGAATATTCATCCAATAAAGTGTATTTCATACAATTGGGTCCATTACTTGTATTTTTGTCTAATTAAAATATTCAAATATTATATTTTTATCAGCAATCAAATGCAATAACATTAACAACAAATTTAAAAATCAAAATATTGTGTTTTTGCAATTTTTAAATTTTAAAGTCTACTGGGGATAAATATCTTGTCAATAATCTGTTGACTTAAAATTTTGCAACTATCTTAATTTTCTCATTTGCCTTAATGCAATTTGAAATGTTTTATATAATTTTTGTTACCAAATATATCACTTATGAAAAAGTAAAAGTAATGGACTCTAATAAGAAGTTTCCCCACTCCCATCTATAGATATATGCTTGATACAACATTGAAGTTTCATATTGCTATTTATAATATTCATCCAGTAAAGTGTATTTTATACAATTGGGTCCATTACTTGTATTTTTGTTCAATTAAAATATTCAAATATTATATTTTCCTCAATGCAATTTAAATAGTTTTATATTATTTTTGTTATCAAACATATCACTTATGAAAAAATAAAAACAATGGACTCTAATAAGAAGTTTCCCCACTCCCATCTATGGATAAATGCTTGATACAACTTTGGAGCTTCAAATTGCTATTTATCATATTCATCCAATAAAGTGTATTTTATATAGTTTGGTCCATTCGTTGTATTTCAATCCAATTAAAATATTCAAATATTATATTTTTCTTAGCAATCAAATGCCACGATATTAATAATAAATTTAAAAATCAAAATATTGCGTTTTTGCAATTTTAGAATTTTGAAGCCTACTAGAGATAAATATCTTGTCAACAATCTCTTAATTTAAAATTTTGCAACTTTCTTAATTTTCTCATTTGCCTCAATGCGATTTAAATAGATTTATATTATTTTTGTTATCAAACATATCACTTATGAAAAAGTAAAAACAATGGACTCTAATAAGAAGTTTCCCCACTCTCATCCATACATATATACTTCATACAACATTGAAACTTCAAATTGTTATTTATAATATTGATCTAGTAAAGTGTATTTTATACAATTGGGTCCATTACTTGTAGTTTTGTTCAATTAAAATATTAAAATATTATATTTTTCTCAGCAATCAAATGCAACGACATTAACAACAAATTTAAAAATCAAAATATTGGATTGTTGCAATTTTAGAATTTTAAAGTCTGCTTGGGATAAATGTCTTGTTAATAATATGTTCATTTAAAATTTTGCAACTTTCTTAATTGTCTACTTTGCCTCAATGCAATTCGAATTGATTTAAAAAGTTTTTCTTTTCAAACCTATTACTTAAAAAAGTAAAAGTAAAGAACTTTAATAAAAAGATTCCCCACTCCCATCTATAGATATATGCTTGATACAACATTGAAACTTCAGATTGCTATTTATAATATTCATCTAATAAAGTGCATTTTATACAATTAGGTCCATTACTTGTATTTTTGTTCAATTAAAATATTTAAATATTATATTTTTCTTCACAATCAAATGCAACGATATTAACAATAAATTTAAAAATCAAAATATTTTGTGTTTGCAATTTTAGAATTTTAAAGCCTATTAGAGATAAATATCTTGTCAACAATCTCTTAAGTTAAAATTTTGCAACTTTCTTAATTTTCTCATTTGCCTCAATGCAATTTAAATAGATTTATATAATTTTTGTTATCAAATATATCACTTATGAAAAAGTAAAAGCAATGGATTCTAATAAGAAGTTTCCCCTCTCCCATCTATAAATATATGTTTGATACAACATTGAAACTTCAGATTGTTATTTATAATATTGATCCAGTAATGTGTATTTTATACAATCGGGTCCATTATTTGTATTTTTGTTTAATTAAAATATTCAAATATTATATTTTTCTCAACAATTAAATGCAACGACTTTAACAACAAATTTAAAAATCAAAATATTAAGTTTTTGCAATTTTAGAATTTTAAAGTCTGCTAGGGATAAATGTCTTGTCAATAATCTGTTAACTTAAAATTTTGCAACTTTCTTTATTTTCTCATTTGCCTCAATGCAATTTCAAAAGATTTATATAATTTTTCTTATCAAACATATCACTTATGAAAAAGTAAAAGTAATGGACTCTAATACGAAGTTTCCCCACTCTCATGTATAGATATTTGCTTCATACAACATTGAAGCTTCAAATTGTTATTTATAATATTGATCCAGTAATGTGTATTTTATACAATTGGGTCCATTATTTGTAGTTTTGTTCAATTAAAATATTAAAATGTTATATTTTTTTCAGCAATCAAATGCAATGACATTAACAACAAATTTAAAAATCAAAATATTGGGTTTTTGCAATTTTAGAATTTTAAAGTTTGTTAGGGATAAATGTCTGGTTAATAATCTGTTGACTGAAAATTTTGCAACTTTCTTAATTGTCTCCTTTGCCTCAATGCAATTCAAACTAATTTAAAAAGTTTTTCTTTTCAAACATATTACTTAAAAAGAGTAAAAGTAATGGACTCTAACAAGAAGTTTCCCCACTCCCATGTCGAGATATATGATTGATACAACATTAAAGCTTTAGATTACTATTTATAATATTGATCAAGTAAAGTGTATTTTACACAATTGGGTCTGTTACTTGTATTTTTGTTCAATTAAAATATTCAAATATTATATTTTTCTCAGTAATCAAATGCAACGACATTAACAACAAATTTAAAAATCAAAATATTGTGTTTTGCAAATTTACAATTTTAAAGTTTGCTAGGGATAAATGTCTTGTCAATAATCTGTTGACTTGAAATTTTGCAACTTTCTTAATTCTCTCTGTTGTCTTAATGCAATTCGAACTGATTTATAAAGTTTTTCTTTTCAAACATATTACTTAAAAAAAGTAAAAGTTATGGACTCTAATAAGAAGTTTCCCCACTCTCATCTATAGATATATGCTTGATTCAACATTGAAACTTTAGATTGCTATTTATAATATTTATCTAGTGAAGTGTATTTTTTACAATTAGGTCCATTACTTGTATTTTTGTTCAATTAAAATATTCAAATATTATATTTTTCACAACAATCAAATGCAACGACATTAACAACAAATTTAAAAGTCAAAATATTGTGTTTTTGCAATTTTAGAATTTTAAAGTTTGCTAGGGATAAATATTTTGTCAACAATCTGTTGACTTAAAATTTTGCAACTTTCTTAATTTTCTAATTTGCCTCAATGCAATTTGAAATGATTTATATAATTTATGTTATCAAACATATCACTTATCAAAAAGTAAAAACAATGGAATCTAATAAGAAGTTTCCCCACTCCCATCTATAGATATATGCTTGATACAACCTTGAAGTTTCAAATTGTTATTTACAATATTCATCCTGTAAAGTGTATTTTAGACAATTTGGTCCATTACTTGTATTTTCGTTCAATTAAAATATTCAAATATTATATTTTTCTCAGCAATCAAATGCAACGACATTAACAACAAATTTAAAAATAAAAATATTGCATTTTTGCAATTTTAGAATTTAAAAGTTTGTTAGGGATAAATGTCTTATTAATAATCTGTTGACTTAAAATTTTGCAACTTTCTTAATTCTCTCCGTTGTCTCAATGCAGTTCGAACTGATTTAAAAAGTTTTTCTTTTCAAACATATTACTTAAAAAAAGTAAAATTACTTAAAACAAGTAAAAGTAAAGGACTCTAATAAGAAGTTTCCCCACTTCCATCTATAGATATATGCTTGAAACAACATTGAATTTTCATATTGCTATTTATAATATTCATCCAGTAAAGTGTATTTTATACAATTAGGTCCACTAGTTGTATTTTTGTTCAATTAAAATATTCCAATATTATATTTTTCCGGCCAATCAAATGCAACAACATTAACAATAAATTTAAAAATCTGAATATTGCATTTTCGCAATTTTAGAATTTTAAAGTCTGCTAGGGATAAATGCATTGTCAATAATCTGTTGAATTAAAATTTTGCAATTCTCTTAATTGTCTCCTTCACCTCAATGCAATTCGAATTGATTTATATAGTTTTTCTTTTCAAACATATTACCTAAAAAAAGTAAAAGTAATGGACTCTAATAAGAAGTTTCCCAACTCCCATCTCTAGATATATGTTTGATACAACATTGAAGCTTTTGATTGCTATTTATAATATTCATCCAGTAAAGTGTATTTTAACTCCTATTTAGGAGTGAATGCTATCACTTAGTCTAACCTATTAAGTAGTCCAATTATTTTAATTAGGCCTGGACTCTCTTTAAAACTTGAATTCGCACCACTTGAAACTTGGTTGGCCTGAATGTCCTGAATCAGCCCATTTAGTGCTTCTTTAATCTTTTTGGCCCTAGCTCGTGTTATTGGGCCTTTTGGAATATGCAATGGACCTCTTGCATCCATTGAAGCTCTAGCTCATGTTATTGGGCCTTCTGGAATGTGCAATGGACCTCTTGCATCAATTGAAACTCTAGTTCGTGTTATTGGGCCTCCTGGAATGTGCAATGGACCTCTTGGATCTATTGAAGCCTTCCACCCATCATTTGTACGGTTCTCATCATTCCCCCTTTCCTCAAAAGGATTCGTCCTCGAATCATCACCTTGTTTATACTTGATGATGTAGGGAAAGGTTTGAATGAATTTGATCCACTTGGCATGTCTTTTGTTCAACTTTCCTTGTACAAGTAGGAGAGGAATTGCACAAGGACTCATGCTTTTCCTTACATACCCTTTTGAAATAAGTTCCTCAACCCGCCTTTGAAGCTCTTTTGTCTCCTTCTTATATGCTATCCGGTTTAGGATGGATGCACCAGGGATAAAAACATTTTGATTCTTAATTCCTCTCTTAGGTAGCAATCCACTTGGGACATCATCATGGAATTCATCTTCAAATTCCTGCAATAGAACACTAACACTAGGCAAAGATGGTTCAAGCTTGTTAGTGTTAAAATAAGTCTCCTTGTACAAAAGTATGATCATAGGCTGTTTGGCATAGAATGCTCTTTTGACATCACTCTCTTTTGCATAAAAACTTTCTGTTTTCTTCTCTTTCTCCTGTGTTCTCATGTTTTCTCCTCTCTTTTCCCTTTTTTCAATCTCTCTTTTCTGTTCACTCTCATTTTTAATCCTTAATTGATCCTTATAAGCTTGTTGAGGTGATAATGGTACAAGAGTGACAGGTTTTTCATTCATTACAAAGGACTATTGATTCTTGAATCCATCATGCATAACTTGCCTGTCAAACTGCCATGGCCTTCCTAATAAAATATGGCCTACTCGCATAGGTACAACATCACATAAAACTTCATCACAGTACCTTCCAATAGAAAATGACATGAGCACTTGCTTATCTACCTTAACTTCACCACTCTTATTCAACCATTGAAGCTTATATGGCCTAGGATGCTTCATAGTAGGTAAATTCAACTTCTCAACCATAGTTGTGCTAGCAACATTAGTGCAACTCCCACCATTAATAATCATACTACATACCTTATCTTTGATGAGACACCTCGTCTGGAAGATATTATCTTGTTGCACCTCATTTTCTTCCTTTACTTGCACATTTAATGCTCGCCTTGTGAGGAGAGCTACTTCATTAATTGGATACTTCTCTCCACCACTTTCACCATTTATTGATGGCACAAAATCATCATCTTCATAGTCATAGGCATATTTCAATTGCCTTCTTGCTTTAGGAGCCTCATATTCTTTGTACCTCCTTTGCAACTCTGATATTGTATTAGCTTGCTCCTCCATTCTATCTCTCATATCATCAAATATAGTATTCATGTGCTCAAATTGTTGTTGCATAGCATTGATTATGAAGGACATGTCAACAGCTCCCTCCTGAGCAGCACCTTTGTGTTTTGAAGTCATATTATTTTTTTTTTGATTTAGAGCCAGGCTCTAATACCAATTGATGCGGAAAACCCCAAAAAGACGTGACTTAGGGACCCAACGCACACAAGGAATCAAAGAAGAACCAAAAAAGCTAAATCAGAGTTTAATAACTTAAACCCTAGACCCAACATTCAAAGGAATACGAACTTAGGGTATTCAAGAAAGATAAGGACGCCACACTCCAGAAGAGGAAGGAATTGGGAGTGATAAGTCGATTTGAACGCCACAAGAAGAAAACCTCTTGATAAGTTCTTTAGTTCTTAAAAGAACTGAAGGAGAAACCCTTGCTTTCTATTTCACTTAAAGTTGTCTGATTTCCAGAGCTTACAAGAGGTGCCTATTTATAGGCTAAGATAGCAATTCTAAAGAGGCATAAATTCCTAGTTAGGAGAAATCCTTATTTTGGAGGAATTTTTGGACAAATTCCAGCAGATACAATTAACTCCTATTTAGGAGTGAATGCTATCACTTAGTCTGACCCATTAAGTAGTCCAATTATATTAATTAGGCCTGGACTCTCTTTAAAACTTGAATTCGCACCATTTGAAGCTTGGTTGGCTTGAATGTCCTGAATCAGCCCATTTAGTGCTTCTTTAATCTTTTTGGCCCTAGCTTGTGTTATTGGGCCTTTTGGAATGTGCAATGGACCCCTTGTATCCATTGAAGCTGGAGCTCGTGTTATTGGGCCTTCTGGAATGTGCAATGGACCTCTTGCATCAATTGAAACTCTAGCTCATGTTATTGGGCCTCCTGGAATGTGCAATGGACCTCTTGGATCTATTAAAGCCTTCCACCCATCATCTGTACGGTTCTCATCAATATGCTTGATACAACATTGAAGCTTCAGATTGTTATTTAAAATATTCATCTAGTATAGTGTATTTTATACAATTGAGTCCATTACTTGTATTTTTGTTCAATTAAAATATTCAAATATTATATTTTTCTCAGCAATCAAACATATTAGTTATTTACTCTTTATTGTCTCCTGTTGACTTAATATTTAGCAACTTTCTTAATTGTCTCATTTGTCTTAATGGAATTTGAAATGATTTATATAACTTTTGTTATCAAACATATTAGTTATGAAAAAGTAAAAGCAATGGACTCTAAAAAGAAGTTTCCCCACTCCCATCTATAGATATATGTTTGATACAACATTGAATCTTCAGATTGTTATTTATAATATTGATCCAGTAAAGTGTATTTTATACAATTGGGTCCATTACTTGTATTTTTGTTCAACTAAAATACTCAAATATTATATTTTTCTCAGCAATCAAATGCAACAACAGTGACAACAAATTTAAAAATTGAAATATAGCCTTTTTGCAATTTTAGAATTTTAAAGTCTGCTAAGGATAAATGTCTTGTCAATAATCTGTTGACTTAACTTTTTGCAACTTTCTTAATTGTCTCATTTGCCTGCTAATGGAATTTGGAATGATTTATATAATTTTTGTTATCAAACATATTAGTTATGAAAAAGTAAAAGTAATGGACTTTAAGAAGATGTTTCCCCACTCCCATCTATAGATATATGCTTGATACAACATTGAATCTTTAGATTGTTATTTATAATATTGATCAAGTAAAGTGTATTTTATACAATTGGGTCCATTACTTGTATTTTTGTCCAATTAAAATATTCAAATATTATATTTTTCTCAGCAATCAAATGCAACGAAAGTAACAACAAATTTAAAACTTGAAATATAGCGTTTTTGCAATTTTAGAATTTTAAAGTCTGCTAAGGATAAATGTATTGTCAATAATCTGTTGGCTTTAAATTTTGAAACTTTCTTAACTGTCTCAAAAGTAATGGACTCTAATGAGAAGTTTCCCCACTCCCATTTATAGATATATGCTTGATACAACATTAAAGTTTCAGATTGCTATTTATAATATTCTTACAGTAAAGTGTATTTTATACAATTGAGTCCATTACTTGCATTTTGTTCAATTAAAATATTCAAATATTAGATTTCTCTCAGCAATCAATTGCAACGACTTTAACAACAAATTTAAAAATCAAAATTTTGCGTTTTTGCAAGTTTAGAATTTGAAAGTTTGCTAGGAATAAATGTCTTGTCAATAATCTACTAACTTAAAGTTTTGCAACTTTCTTAATTATCTCTTTTGACTCAATGCAATTTCAAATGATTGATATAATTTTTGTTATCAAACATATTAGTTATGAAAAAGTAAAGGCAATGGACTCTAAGAAGATGTTTCCCCACTCCCATCTATAGATATATGCTTGACACAACATTGAATCTTCAGATTGTTATTTATAATATTGATTCAGTAAAGTGTATTTTATACAATTGGTTCCATTACTTGTATTTTTGTTCAATTGAATATTCAAATAATATATTTTTCCCAGCAATCAAATACAACGTCATTAACAACAAATTTAAAAATCAAAATATTGTGTCTTTGCAATTTTAGAATTTTAAAGTCTGTTAGGGATAAATGTCTTGTCAATAATCGTTTGACTTAACATTTTGCAACTTTGTTAATTATCTCATTTGTCTTAATGGAATTTGAAATGATTTATATAATTTTTGTTATCAAACATATTAGTTATGAAAAAGTAAAAGCAATGGACTCAAAGAAGAAGTTTCCCCACTTCCATCTATAGATATATTCTTGATACAACATTGAAGTTTTAGGTTGCTATTTATAATATTATTCCAATAAAGTGTATTTTATACAATTGGGTCCATTACTTGTATTTTTGTTCAATTAAAATATTCAAATACTATGTTTTTCTCTACAATCAAATGCAACGAAAGTAACAACAAATTTGAAAGTCGAAATATAGGAATTTTGCAATTTTAGAATTTTAAATTCTACTAAGGATAAATGTCTTATCAATAATCTGTTGGCTTAAAATTTTGAAACTTTCTTAACTGTCTCAAAAGTAATGGACTCTAATAAGAAGTTTCCCCACTCCCATTTATAGATATATGCTTGATACAACATTGAAGTTTCAGATTGCTATTTATAATATTCATACAGTAAAGTGTATTTTATACAATTGAGTCCATTACTTTTCTTTTTGTTCAATTAAAATATTCAAATATTACGTTTCTCTCAACAATCAATTGCAACAACATCAACAACAAATTTAAAAATCAAAATTTTGCGTTTTTGCAAGTTTAGAATTTGAAAGTCTGCTAAGAATAAATGTCTTGTCAATAATCTATTGACTTAAAGTTTTGCAACTTTCTTAATTGTCTCTTTTGGCTCAATGCAATTTGAAATGATTTATATAATTTTTGTTATCAAACATATTAGTTATGAAAAAGTAAACGCAATGGACTCTAAGAAGATGTTTCCCCACTCCTATCTATAGATATATGCTCGATACAACATTGAATCTTCATATTGTTATTTATAATATTAATCCAATCAAGTGTATTTTATACAATTAGGTCCATTACATGTATTTTTGTTCAATTAAAATATTCAAATATTATATTTTTCTCAGTAATCAAATGCAATGACATTAGCAACAAATTTAAAAATCGAAAATATTGCATTTTTGCTATTTTAGAATTTTAAAATCTGCTAGGGATAAATGTCTTGTCAATAATCTGTTGACTTAGAATTTTGCAGCTTTTTTAATTGTCTCCATTGCCGTAATGCAATTTGAAATGATTTATATAATTTTTGTTTTAAAACATATTACTTGTAAAAATGAATAAGCAATGGACCCTAATAAGAAGTTTCCTTACTCTCATCTATAGATATATGCTTCATACAACATTGAAGATTGAAATTGCTATTTATAATATGCATCCAGTAAAGTGTATGTTATACTATTGGGTTCATTACTTGTATTTTTGTTCAATTAAAATATTCAAATATTATATTTTTCTTAGCAATCAAATGCAACGATATTAACAACAAATTTAAAAATTGAAATATTACGTTTTTGCAATTTTAGAATTTAAAGTTTGTTAGGGATAAATGTCTTGTCAATAATCTGTTGACTTAAAATTTTGCAACTTTCTTAATTGTCTCATTTGCCTCAATGTAATTTGAAATGATTTTTATAATTTTTGTTATCAAACATATTACTTATGAAAAAGTAAAAGCAATGGATTCTAATAAGAAGTTTCCCCACTCCCATCTATAGATATATGCTTGATACAACATCAAAGTTTCAGATTGCTATTTATAATATTCATCCAGTAAAATGTATTTATACAATTTGGTCCATTTATTGTATTTTTGTTCAAAATAAATATTCAAATATTATATTTTTCTTACCAATCAAATGCAAAGACATTACCAACAAATTTAAAAATTGAAATATTGCATTTTTGTGATTTTAGAATTTTAAAATCTGCAAGGGATAAATGTCTTGTCAATAATCTGTTGGCTTAGAATTTTGCAACTTTCTTAATTGTCTCCATTGCCTCAATGCAATTTGAAATGATTGATATAATTTTTGTTATCAAACATATTACTTATAAAAAAGAAAAAGCAATGGACTCTAATAAGAAGTTTCCCTACTCTCATCTATAGTTATATGCTTCATACAACATTGAAGATTCAAATTGCTATTTATAATACGCATCCAGTAAAGTGTATGTTATGCAATTGGGTTCATTACTTGTATTTTGTTCAATTAAAATATTCAAATATTATGATTTTTCTCAACAATCGAATGCAACGACATTACCACAAATTTAAAAATCAAAATATTGCGTTTTGTGATTTTAGAATTTTAAAGTCTGCTAGGGATAAATTCTGTCAATAATATGTTGACCTTAAAATTTTGCAAACTTTCTTAACTGTCTCATTTGCTTCTTTGCAATTCGAATGATTTATAAAGTTTTTCCTTTCGAACATAATTACATATAAAAAGTAAGTAATGGACTTTAATAAGAAGTTTCCCCACACCCATCTATTAATATATGCTTAATTCAACATCGAAGTTTCAGATTGCTATTTATAATATTTCATCCAATAAAATGTATTTTATACAATTGGGTCCATTACATGCATTTTTGTTCGATTAAAATATTCAAATATTATATTTTTCTCTACATTGAAATTGCAACAACGTTACAAACAAATTTAAGAAATTGAAATATTGCGTCTTTGTGATTTTAGAATTTTAAAGTCTGCTAGGGATAAAT
>JAIRCJ010000237.1:248327-300965 GCA_020883675.1 Bruguiera gymnorhiza | reverse complement strand
GTGTAGTTGTTCTCGTTAACATGAATTGTGTGTTTATTGTTTGTACACAAGGTATTTTCAACATAATCAAGTGAGAATGAGTGATTGCAACAAAAAGCACAACCTTGTTAGAAGGAAATCAAGAGAAGCACACATTAATGAGTGATTAAGCAGAAAATACTTCTAAGAAATGCTAATGATCATTAGATACTCGTTGTTTAATGAAATTGAATGGGTTTCCTAACTCCAAGGAAGTGTAGTTGTGCTTCGTTAACATAGAATAGTGTATTTATTATTTGTACACAAGGTATTTTCAACATAATCAAGTGAGAATGAGTGATTACAACAAAAAGTCCAGCCTTGATATAAGGAAATCAAGAGAAGCACACATTAATGAGTGATTATGGCTGAAAATACTTGTAAGAAATGCTAATGATCATTAGATACTCGTTGTTAACTGACATTCAATGTTTCCTGATTCCAAGGAAGTTGTAGTTGTGCTCATTAACATGAATAGTGTGTTTATTGTTTGTACACAAGGTATTTTCAACACAATCAAGTGAGAATGAGTGATTACAACAAAAAGCCCAGCCTTGTTAGAAGGAAATCAGGAGAAGCACACATTCATGAGTGATTAAGCTGAAAATACTTGTAAGAAATACTAATCATCATTAGATACTCATTGTTTAATGAAATTGAATGTTTCTAATTCCTAGGATGTGTAGATGGCTTGTTAACAAGAATAGAGTGCTTATTGTTTGTACACAAGGTGTTTTCAACATAATCAAGTGAGAATGAGTGATTACAACAAAAGCACCAGCCTTGTTAGAAGGAAATCAAGAGAAGCACACATTAATGAGTGATTAAGCTGAAAATACTTGTAAGAAATGCTAATGATCATTAGATACTCGTTATTTAATGAAATTGAATGGTTTCCTAATTCCAAGGAAGTGTAGATGTGCTCGTTAACTTGAATAGAGTGCTTATTCTTTGTACACAAGGTTTTTTCAACATAACCAAGTGAAAATGAGTGATTACAACAAAAAGTCCAGCCTTGTTAGAGGAAATCAAGAGAAGCACACATTAATGAGTGATTAAGCTGAAAATACTTGTAAGAAATGCTAATGATCAATAGATACTCGTTGTTTAATGAATTGAATGGTTTCCTAAATTCCAAGGTAGTGTAGATGTGCTTGTTAACATGAATAAAGTGCTTATTATTTGTACACAAGGTATTTTCAACATAATGAAGTGAGAATGAGTGATTACAACAAAAGTCCAGCCTCTTAGAAGGAAATCAAGAGAAGCACACATTAATGAGTGATAAGCTGAAAATACATGTAAGAAATGCTAATGATCATTAGATACTCGTTGCTTAATGAAATTGAATGGTTTCCTAGTTCCAAGGTTGTGTAGTTGTGCTCGTTAACATGAATAGTGTGTTTATTGTTTCTACACAAGGTATTTTCAACAGAATCAAGTGAGAATGAGTGATTAAAACAAAAAGTCCCGCCTTGTTAGAAGGAAATCTGGAGAAGCACACATTAATGAGTGATTATGCTGAAAATAATTGTAAGAAAAGCTAATGATCATTAAATACTCGTTGTTTGAAGAAATTCAATGGTTTCCAAATTCCAAGGAAGTGTAGATGAGCTTGTTAACATGAACAGAGTGCTTATTGTTTGTACACAAGGTATTTTCAACATAATCAAGTGAGAATGAGTGATTACAACAAAAGGTCCGGCCTTGTTAGAAGGAAATCAAGAGAAGCACACCTTAATGAGTGATTAAGTTGAAAATACATGTATGAAATGCTAATGAATCATTAGATACTCGTTGTTTAATGAAATTGAATGGTTTCCTAATTCCAAGGTAGTGTAGATGTGCTTGTTAACTTGAATAGGGTGCTTATTATTTGTACACAAGGTATTTTGAAAATAATCAAGTGAGAATGAGTCCTTACAACAAGAAGTCCAGCCTCGTTAGAAGGAAATCAAGAGAAGCACACATTAACGAGTGATTAAGTTGAAAATAACTGTAAGAAAAGCTAATGATCCATAGATACTCATTGTGTAATGAAATTGAATGGTTTTCTAATTCCAAGGAATTGTAGATGTGCTTGTTAACATGAACAGAGTGCTTATTGTTTGTACACAAGGTGTTTCAACATAATCAAGTGAGAATGAGTGATTACAAGAAAATGTCCAGCCTTGTTAGAAGGAAATCAAGAGAAGCCCACATTAATGCGTGATTAAGATGAAAATAGTTTAAGGAAATGCTACTCATCATTAGATACTTGTTGTTTAAAGAATTCGATGGCTTCCTAGTTCCAAGGAAGTGTTGATGTGCTTGTTAACATGAATAGAGTGCTTATTGTTTGTACGCAAGGTATATTCAACATGGTCAAGTGAGAATGAGTGATTACAAGAAAACATCCTGCCTTGTAGAAGGAAATCAAGAGAAGCACACATAAATGAGAGATTAAACTGAAGATACTTGTAACAAATGCCAATGATCATTAGATACTCGTTGTTAATGAAATTGAATGGTTTCCTAATTCCTAGGAAATGTAGATGTGCTTGTTAACATGAACAGAGTGCTTATTGTTTGTACACAAGGTATTTCAACATAATCAAGTGAGAATGAGTGATTACAAGAAAAAGTCCAGCCTTGTTCGAAGGAAATCAAGAGAAGCCCACATTAATGAGTGATTAAGCTCAAAATACTTCTAAGAAAAGCTAATGATCATTAGATCGTAGATATTTAATGAAATTGAATGGTTTCCTAATTCCTAGGAAGTGTAGATGTGCTTGTTAACAAGAATAGAGTGCTTAGGGTTTGTACACAAGGTATTTTCAATATAATCAAGTGAGAATGAGTGATTACAACAAAAAGTCCAGCCTTGTCAGAAGGAAATCAGGAGAAGCACACATTAATGAGTGATTAATCTGAAAATACTTGTAACAAATGCTAAGGATCATTAGATACTCGTTGTTTAATGAAATTGAAGGGTTTCCTAATTCCAAGGTAGTGTAGATGTGCTTGTTGACATGAATAGTGTCGTCATTGTTTGTATGCAAGGTGTTTTCAACATAAACAAGTGAGAATAAGTGATTACAACAAAAGGTCCTGCCTTGTTAGAAGGAAATCAAGAGAAGCACACATTAATTAGTGATTAAGCTGAAAATACGTGTAACAAATGCTAATGATCATTAATTACTCGTTGTTTAATGAAATTGAATGGTTTCCTAATTCCTAGGAAGTGTAGATGCGCTTGTTAACATGATTAGAGTGCTTATTGTTTGTACACAAGGTATTTTCAACATAATCAAGTGAGAATGAGTGATTACAACAAAAAGTCCAGCCTTGTCAGAAGGAAATCAAGAGAAGCACACATTAACATGTGATTAAGCTGAAAATACTTTGAATAAATGCTAATGATCATTTGATACTCGTTGTTTAATGAAATTGAATGGTTTCCTAATTCCAAGGTAGTGTAGATGTGCTTGTTAACATGAATAGTGACCTTATTGTTTGTACGCAAGGTATTTTCAGCATAAACAAGTGAGAATGAGTGATTACAACAAAAAGTCCAGCCTTGTTCGCAGGAAATCAAGAGAAGCACACATTAATGAGTAGTTAGGCTGAAAATACTTGTAACAAATGCTAATGATCATTAGATACTCGTGGTTTAAAGAAATTGAATGGTTTCCTAATTCCTAGGAAGTGTAGATGGGCTTGTTAGCATGAATAGTGTCCTTATTGTTTGTACGCAAGGTATTTCAACATAAGCAAGGGAGAATGAGTGATTACATCAAAAAGTCCAGCGTTGTTCGAAGGAAATCAAGAGCAGCAAACGTTAATGAGTGATTAAGCTGAAAATACTTGTAACAAACGCTAATGATCATTAGATACTCGTTGTTTAATGAAATTGAAGGGTTTCCTAATTACAAGGTAGTGTAGATGTGCTTGTTAACATGAATAGTGACCTTATTGTTTGTACGCAGGGTATTTTCAGCATAAACAAGTGAGAATGAGTGATTACAACAAAAAGTCCAGCCTTGTTAGAAGGAAATCAAGAGAAGCACACATTAATGAGTAATTAGGAGGAAAATAATTGTAGCAAATGCTAATGATCATTAGATACTCGTGGTTTAATGAAATTGAATGGTTTCCTAATTCCTAGGAAGTGTAGATGTGCTTGTTAGCATGAATAGTGTCCTTATTGTTTGTACGCAAGGTATTTTCAACATAAACAAGGGAGAATGAGTGATTACAACAAAAAGTCCAGCCTTGTTCGAAGGAAATGAAGAGCAGCACACATTAATGAGTGATTAAGCTGAAAATACTTGTAAGAAACGCTAATGATCATTAGATACTCGTTGTTTAAAGAAATTGAAGGGTTTCCTAATTCCAAGGTAGTGTAGATGTGCTTGTTAACATGAATAGTGTCTTTATTGTTTGCACACAAGGTATTTTCAACATAAACAAGTCAGAATGAGTGATTACAACAAAAAGTCCAGCCTTTTTAGAAGGAAATCAAGAGAAGCACACACATTAATGAGTGATTAAGCTGAAAATACTTGTAAGAAACGCTAATGATCATTAGATACTCGTTTAATGAAATTGAATGGTTTCCTAATTCCTAGGAAGTGTAGATGTGCTTGTTAACCAAAATTGTGTGCTTAGTGTTTGCACACAAGGTATTTTCAACATAATCAAGTGAGAATGAGTGATTACAACAAAAAGTCCAGCCTTGTTCGAAGGAAATCAAGAGCAACACACATTAATGAGCGATTAAGCTGAAAATACTTGTAACAAACACTAATGATCATTAGATACTCGTTGTTTAATGAAATTGAATGGTTTCCTAATTCCTAGGAAGTGTAGATGTGCTTGTTAACAAGAATTGTGTGCTTAGTGTTTGTACACAAGGTATTTTCAACATAATCAAGTGAGAATGAGTGATTACAACAAAAAGTCCAGCCTTGTTAGAAGGAAATCAAGAGATGCACACATTAATGAGCGATTAAGCTGAAAATACTTGTAGGAAAAAGCTAATGATCATTAGATACTCGTGGTTTTATGAAATTGAATGCTTCCCTAATTACTAGGAGGTGTAGATGTGCTTCTTAACCAGAATTGTGTGCTTAGTGTTTCTACACAAGGTATTTTCAACACAATCAAGTGTGAATGAGTGATTACAACAAAAACTCCAGCCTTGTCAGAAGGAAGTCAAGAAAAGCACACATTAATGAGTGATTATGCTGAAAATACTTGTAACAAATGCTAATGATCACTAGATACTCGTTGTTTAATGAAATTGAAAGGTTTCCTAATTACTAGGAAGTGTAGATGTGCTTGTTAACAAGAATAGAGTGCTTTGTGTTTGTACACAAGGTATTTTCAACATAATCAAGTCAGAATGAGGGATTACAACAAAAGGTCCAGCCTTGTCAGAAGGAAATCAAGAGAAGCACACATTAACAAGTGATTAAGCTGAAAATACTTGTAACAAATGCTAATGACCATTAGATACTCGTTGTTTACTGAAATTGAATGGTTTCCTAATTCCAAGGTAGTGTAGATGTGCTTCTTATCATGAATAGTGTCTTTATTGTTTGTACGCAAGGTATTTTCAACATAAACAAGTCAGAATGAGTGATTACAACAAAAAGTCCAGCCTTGTTAGAAGGAAATCAAGAGAAGCACACATTAATGAGTGATTAAGCTCAAAATACTTGTAAGAAACGCTAATGATCATTTGATACTCGTTGTTTAATGAAATTGAATGGTTTCCTAATTCCTAGGAAGTGTAGATGCGCTTCTTAACAAGAATAGAGTGCTTAGTGTTTGTACACAAGGTATTTTCAAAATAATCAAGTGAGAATGAATGATTACAACAAAAAGACCAGCCTTGTTCGAAGGAAATCAAGAGCAGCACATATTAATGAGTGATTAAGCTGAAAATACTTGCAACAAACGCTAATGATCCTTAGATACTCGTCGTTGAATGAAATTGAAAGGTTTCCTAATTACTAGGAAGTGTAGATGTGCTTGTTAACAAGAATAGAGTGCTTTGTGTTTGTACACAAGGTATTTTCAACATAATCAAGTGAGAATGAGTGATTAAAACAAAAGGTCCAGCCTTGTCAGAAGGAAATCAAGAGAAGGACACATTAACATGTGATTAAGCTGAAAATACTTGTCACAAATGCTAATGATCCTTAGATACTCGTCGTTTAATGAAATTGTAAGGTTTCCTAATTACTAGGAGGTGTAGATGTGCTTGTTAACAAGAATAGAGTGCTTTGTGTTTGTACACAAGGTATTTTCAACATAATCAAGTGAGAATGAGTGATTACAACAAAAGGTCCAGCCTTGTCAGAAGGAAATCAAGAGAAGCACACATTAACAAGTGATTAAGCTGAAAATACTTGTAACAAATGCTAATGATCATTAGATACTCGTTGTTTACTGAAATTGAATGGTTTCCTAATTCCAAGGTAGTGTAGATGTGCTTGTTAACATGAACAGAGTGCTGATTGTTTGTAAGCATGGTATTTTCAACACAAAGAAGTGAGAATGAGTGATTACAACAGAACGTCCAGCCTTGTTAGAAGGAAATCAAGAGAAGCACACATTAATGAGTGATTAAGCTGAAAATACTTGTAAGAAATGCTAATGATCATTAGATACTCGTTGTTCAATAAAATTGAATGGTTTCCTAATTCCTCGGAAGTGTAGATGCGCTTCTTAACAAGAATAGAGTGCTTAGTGTTTGTACACAAGGTATTTTCAACATAATCAAGTGAGAATGAATGATTCAAACAAAAAGACCAGCCTTCTTCGAAGGAAATCAAGAGCAGCACACATTAATGAGTGATTAAGCTGAAAATACTTGTAACAAACGCTAATGATCATTAGATACTCCTTGTTTAATGAAATTGAAGGGTTTCCTAATTACTAGGATGTGTAGATGTGCTTGTTAACAAGAATAGAGTGTTTGTGTTTGTACACAAGGTATTTTCAACATAATCAACTGGGAATGAGTGCTTACAACAAACGGTCCAGCCTTGTCAGAAGGAAATCAAGAGAAGCACACATTAACATGTGATTAAGCTGAAAATACTTGTAACAAATGCTAATCATCATTAGATTCTCGTTGTTTAACAAAATTGAATGGCTTCCTAATTCCAAGGTAGTGTAGATGTGCTTGTTAACATGAATAGTGACCTTATTGTTTGTACGCAAGGTATTTTCAACATAAACAAGTGAGAATGAGTGATTACAACAAAAAGTCCAGCCTTGTTCGAAGGAAATCAAGAGCAGCACACATTAATGAGCGATTAAGCTGAAAATACTTGTAACAAATGCTAATGATCATTAGATACTCATTGTTTAATGAAATTGAAGGGTTTCCTAATTCCAAGGTAGTGTAGATGTGCTTCTTATCATGAATAATGTCTTTATTGTTTGTATGCAAGGTATTTTCAACATAAACAAGTCAGAATGAGTGATTACAACAAAAAGTCCAGCCTTGTTAGAAGGAATTCAAGAGAAGCACAAATTAATGAGTGATTAAGCTCAAAATACTTGTAAGAAACTGATGAGAACCGTAGACATGAAGGGTGGAAGGCTTCAATGGATGCAAGAGGTCCATTGCACATTCCACAAGGCCCAATAACACGAGCTAGGGCCAGAAAGATTAAAGAAGCACCGAATGGGCTGATTGAGGACGCTCAGGCCAACCCAACTTCAAATGGTGCGAATTTAAAGTTTTAAAGAAAGCCCAGGCCTAATTAATATAATTGGACTACTTAATAGGTCAGACTAAGTGATAGCATTCACTCCTAAATAGGAGTTTATTGTATGTGCTGGAATTAGTCCGAAATTCCTCCAAAATAGGGATTTCTCCTAAATAGGAATTTTGCCTCTTTAGGATTGCTATTTAAGCCTATAAATAGGCACCCCTTGTAAGCTCTGGAAATCAGACAATCAAGAAATCAGACAACTTTCAGTGACATAGAAAGCAAGGGTTTCTCCCTCGGTTCTTTTAAGAACTAAAGAACTTATCAAGAGGTTATCCTTCTTGTGGCGTTCAAATCGACTTATCACTCCCAATCCCTTTCTTTTCTGGAGTGTGGCGTCCATATCCTTCTTGAATACCCTAAGTTTGTGTTCCTTCGAATATTGGGTCTAGGGTTTGTGTTATTAACTCTGATTTAGCTTTCCTGGTTGTTCTTTGATTCATTGTGTGCGTTGGGTCCCTAAGCCACGTCTTTTTGGGCTTTTTCCGCATCAGTTGGTATCAGAGCCTGGCTCTAAATCAGTTGGTTCTAAATCAAAAAAAAAAAAATAGTATGACTTTAAAACGCAAAGGTGCTACTCAGGAGGGAGCTGTTGACATGTCCTTCATGATCAAAGCTATGCAACAACAATTTGAGCACATGAATACTAGATTTGATGATATGAGAGAGATGATGGAGGAGCAAGCTAATACAATAGCAGAGTTGCAAAGGAGGCACGAAGAATATGAGGCTTCTAAAGCAAGAAGGCAATTGAGACTTGCCTATGACCACGAAGATGATGATTCTGTGCCATCATCAGAGGGTGAAAGTGATGGAGAGAAGTATCTGGCTAATGGAGTAGCTCTCATCACAAGGCAAGCATTGAATGTGCAAGTGAAAGAAGAAAATGAGGGGCAACGAGGTAACATCTTTCAGACGAGATGTCTCATCAAAGATAAGGTATGTAGTATGATTATTGATGGTGGAAGTTGCACTAATCTTGCTAGCACAACTATGGTTGAGAAGCTAAATTTACCTACTATGAAGCATCCTAAACCATATAAGCTTCAATGGTTGAATGAGAGTGGTGAAGTTAAAGTAGATAAGCAAGTGCTTGTGTCATTTTCTATTGGAAGGTATCACGATGAAGTTTTATGTGATGTTGTACCTATGCAAGCAGGCCATATTCTATTAGGAAGGCCATGGCAGTTTGACAGACGAGTTATGTATGACGGATTCAAGAATCGATATTCCTTTGTAATGAATGATAAACCCGTCACTCTTGTACCATTATCACCTCAACAAGCTTATGAGGATCAATTAAGGATAAAAACTGAGAGTGAACAGAAAAGAGAGATGGAAAAAAGAGAAAACAGAGGAGAAACCGTGAGAACACAAGAGAAAGAGAAGAAAACAGAAAGTTCCTATGCAAAAGAAAGTGATGTACAAAGAGCAATTTTTGCCAAACAACCTATGATGATACTTTTGTATAAAGTGGCTTATTTTAATACTAACAAGTTTGAGCCATTTTTGCCTAGTGTTGTTGTTGTTCTATTGCAGGAATTTGAAGGTGTATTCCATGACAATGACCCAACTGGATTGCCACCCAAGAGAGGAATTGAGTATCAAATTGATTTCATCCTTGGTGCATCCATCCAAAATCGGCCAGCATATAAGAAGGAGACAAAGGAGCATAAAAGACAGGTTGAAGAACTTATTTTCAAAGGATATGTGAGGGAAAGCATGGGTCATTATGTAGTTCCTATCCTACTTGTACGAGGAAAGTTGAACAGAAGGCATGCCAAGTGGATCAAATTCATTCAGACCTTTCCCTACGTCATCAAGTATAAACAAGGTGATGATTCGAGGACGAATCTTTTTGAGGAAAGGGGGAATGATGAGAACCGTAGACATGAAGGGTGGAAGGCTTCAATGGATGCAAGAGGTCCATTGCACATTCCACAAGGCCCAATAACACGAGCTAGGGGCCAGAAAGATTAAAGAAGCACCGAATGGGCTGATTCAGGACGCTCAGGCCAACCCAACTTCAAATGGTGCGAATTTAAAGTTTTAAAGAAAGCCCAGGCCTAATTAATATAATTGGACTACTTAATAGGTCAGACTAAGTGATAGCATTCACTCCTAAATAGGAGTTTATTGTATGTGCTGGAATTAGTCCGAAATTCCTCCAAAATAGGGATTTCTCCTAAATAGGAATTTTGCCTCTTTAGGATTGCTATCTAAGCCTATAAATAGGCACCCCTTGTAAGCTCTGGAAATCAGACAATCAAGAAATCAGACAACTTTCAGTGACATAGAAAGCAAGGGTTTCTCCCTCGGTTCTTTTAAGAACTAAAGAACTTATCAAGAGGTTATCCTTCTTGTGGCGTTCAAATCGACTTATCACTCCCAATCCCTTCTTTTCTGGAGTGTGGCGTCCATATCCTTCTTGAATACCCTAAGTTTGTGTTCCTTCGAATATTGGGTCTAGGGTTTGTGTTATTAACTCTGATTTAGCTTTCCTGGTTGTTCTTTNGCAGGCTTCAAATGGTGCGAATTCAAGTTTCTAAAGAGAGCCCCAGGCCTAATTAATATAATTGGACTACTTAATGGGTCAGACTAAGTGATAGCATTCACTCCTAAATAGGAGTTCATTGTATGTGCTGGAATTAGTCCGAAATTCCTCCAAAATAGGGATTTCTCCTAAATAGGAATTTGCCTCTTTAGGATTGCTATCTAAGCCTATAAATAGGCACCCCTTGTAAGCTTTGGAAATCAGACAACTTTCAGTGAAATAGAAAGCAAGGGTTTCTCCCTCGGTTCTTTTAAGAACTAAAGAACTTATCAAGAGGTTTATCCTTCTTGTGGCGTTCAAATCGACTTATCACTCCCAATCCCTTTCTTTTCTGGAGTGTGGCGTCCATATCCTTCTTGAATACCCTAAGTTTTTGTTCCTTCGAATATTGGGTCTAGGGTTTGTGTTATTAACTCTGATTTAGCTTTCCTGGTTGTTCTTTAATTCATTGTGTGCGTTGGGTCCCTAAGCCACGTCTTTTTGGGGTTTTTCCGCATCAGTTGGTATCAGAGCCTGGTTCTAAATCAGGTTGAATCCACTCACTCTTCAATTTTCTACCTTGTGATTTATTTATTTCGATTCATTTGTCTATTACAATTCAAATGCACCAAATCTGTTTACTTGCAATCCTTCTCAACGTGCTAATTTCAATTCCAATTGCTGTATCTAAGTGTTCTACTGTTGTTTTGTGTTGAGCAAAGAAAAAGGGGAAAAAAGAAAAAAAAAAAAAGAAGGATCAACGAAAAAAAAAAAACAAAGAAAGAAAAGAACAAGAAAAAGAAGAAAAGAAAGGAAACATCAAATTCAGTTATTGATAAAGTTAACAGTTTGGTCATATTGGTCACAATAATAACAAAGTTTTCTTGCTCAACTCCAATTCTGGCCATCCATTTTCCTATCTTGTTATCCAAGTTTGTCCTCTAAATTTAACTTCCCTTATCCTGATTCTTTTTGTGAGTTTAGTTCATTAAAATCGTTTGCCTTGATATCCTTTTTCGTTTTTTGATTCCTTATTCTCCAATTTGTTCAATTCTACACCATTTATCTCATTCTGTTCAAAATCAATACTCTTGATTGTTCTTTATAGAGCTGAAAGGAGAAATCCGAGTGGTAAAAGGCAAGAGTGAAAGTTCATATAAAGAAAAAGCCATAAAGAGTGTAAACACGAGAGAGTGTGACACCTTCTTTTGAGTGAAACACGTGAGGGAGTGCTCTGTGAGGTATCTTATTATTTTGTAGAAGTAACACTATGACATCCAAAGACAAAGGTGCAGCTCAGGAGGGAGCTGGTGATGTGTCCTTCATGATCAAAGCTATGCAACAACAATTTGAGCATATGAATACCAGATTTGATGATATGAGGGAGAGGATGGAGGAGCAATCTAATACTATAGCAGAGTTGCAAAGGAGGCATGGGGAGTATGAGGCTCCTAAAGCAAGAAGGCAGTTGAGACGTGCCTATGACCATGAAGATGATGTAGAAGATGATGAAATTGATGATCAAACTACTATGGTCCGAACTGCTAACAATAGAAGGGATCAAAGAGAATTTGGGAGGCAAGGCACCTATGACCATAATTTGGGCAGTATTAAAATGACACTTCCTCCATTCCAAGGTAAGAATGATCCTGATGCATACCTAGAATGGGAGAAGAAGGTTGAATTGGTTTTTGATTGCCACAACTATTCTGAGGAGAAAAAGGTAAAGCTTGCTGCAGTTGAATTCACTGATTATGCTATTATTTGGTGGGATCAACTTGTTTTGACTAGGAGAAGGAATCGTGAGCGGCCTATTGATACATGGGAGGAGATGAAGGCTATCATGAGGAGGAGGTTTGTCCCTAATCACTATTACAGGGAGCTGTACCAAAGGCTGCAAGGGCTCACTCAGGGCACCAAAAGTGTGGAGGATTACCACAAGGAGATGGAGATTACCATGATTCAGGCGAATGTAGAAGAAGATAGAGAAGCAACAATGGCTCGATTTCTACAAGGGCTAAATGGGGACATAGCAAACGTGGTTGAATTGCAACACTATGTGGAATTAGAAGACATGGTACACATGGCCATGAAAGTTGAAAGGCAACTCAAACGAAAGGGTTCCACACGGTTTGGGCAGAACTCAGGATCTACCTCATCTTGGAAGCCAAATTGGAATAAAAGGGACGAGATGACCAACTACAAGTCCAAAGCCGAGCTATCCAAGTACAAGAATGTGGGTTCTAGCAAGGAGGCAGGTAATTCTGACCCCCAACCAAGTAGAAATAGATATGTTAAATGTTTTAAGTGTTTGGGCAGGGGTCACATTGCATCTCGATGTCCAAATAAGCGTGCAATGATCTTGAGAAGTAATGGTGAAGTTGAAACTGAAAGTGAATCAGATGATGATTCTATGCCATCATCAGAGGGTGAAAGTGATGGAGAGGAGTATCCAGTTAATGGAGTAGCTCTTGTTACAAGGCGAGCATTGAATGTGCAAGTAAAGGAAGAAAATGAGGTGCAACGAGATAACATCTTTCAGACGAGGTGTCTCATCAAAGATAAGGTATGTAGTATGATTATTGATGGTGGGAGTTGCACTAATGTTGCTAGCACAACTATGGTTGAGAAGTTGGATTTACCTACTATGAACCATCCTAGGCCATATAAGCTTCAATGGCTGAATGACAGTGGTGAAGTCAAGGTAAATAAGCAAGTGCTCATATCATTTTCTATCGGAAGGTACCGTGATGAAATTTTATGTGATGTTGTACCTATGCATGTGGGCCATATTCTATTAGGAAGACCATGGCAATTTGATAGGCGAGTTATGCATGATGGCTTCAAGAACCGATATTCCTTTGTAATGAATAAAAAACCCGTCACTCTTGTACCATTATCACCTCAACAAGCTTATGAGGATCAATTAAGGATTAAAAATGAGAGTCAACAGAAAAGAAAGATTGATAAAAGAGAAAAGAGAGGAGAAAACGTGATGACACAAGAGAAAGAGAAGAAAAGAAAAGTTTCTATGCAAAAGGGAGTGATGTCAAAAGAGCATTCTATGCCAAACAACCTATGATCGTACTTCTGTACAAGGAGGCTTATTTTAACACTAACAAGTTTGACCCATCTTTGCCTAGTGTTGTTGTTGCTCTATTGCAGGAATTTGAAGATGTATTCCCTGATGATGTTCCAAGTGGATTGCCACCTAATAGAGGAATTGAGCATCAAATTGATTTCATCCCAGGTGCATCCATCCCTAACCGGCCAGCATATAAGAGTAATCCTGAGGAGACAAAGGAGCTTCAAAGGCAGGTTGAGGAGCTTATTTCCAAAGGATATGTGAGGGAAAGCATGAGTCCATGTGCTGTTCCTGTCCTACTTGTACCCAAGAAAGATGGGACTTGGAGGATGTGTGTTGATTGTCGAGCAATCAACAAAATCACTGTAAAGTATCGTCACCCCATACCTAGATTAGATGACATGTTGGATGAATTGCATGGTTCCTGTGTCTTTTCTAAGATTGATTTGAAAAGCGGATATCATCAGATTAGGATGAGAGAGGGAGATGAGTGGAAAACAGCTTTCAAAACTAAGTACGGTCTGTATGAATGGCTTGTTATGCCATTTGGTCTCACTAATGCACCAAGCACTTTTATGCGACTAATGAATCATGTTTTGCGTCCATTCATTGGTAAATTTGTGGTTGTGTATTTTGATGATATTTTGGTCTATAGTAAAACGCTAGAAGAGCATCTTGATCATTTACGTTCTATTGTAAGTGTTTTACGTTCTGAAAAATTGTATGCTAACTTAAGGAAATGTTCCTTTTGTACTAATCAGATCACATTTCTTGGCTATGTGGTGAGTTCTAAAGGTGTTGAGGTTGACGAGGAAAAAGTTAAGGCAATTCGTGATTGGCCTACACCTAAGTCAATTAGTGATGTGCGTAGCTTTCATGGTCTAGCTAGTTTCTATAGACGCTTTGTTAGGGACTTTAGCACCATTGCTGCCCCACTCACTGAGCTTATAAAAAAGAACACGAGTTTTAGGTGGGGTAGTGACCAAGACAAGGCTTTTAATTGCATAAAGGAAAAATTAAGTTCTGCACCCCTACTTGCTTTACCTAACTTTGAAAAAGCTTTCGAGATTGAGTGTGATGCTTCAGGTATTGGCATTGGAGCTGTTTTGATGCAGGAAAGGCGCCCAATTGCTTACTTCAGTGAAAAGCTAAGTGGAGCAAGCCTTAATTATCCTACTTATGATAAAGAGATGTATGCATTGGTACGAGCTTTGGAGACATGGCAACATTACCTTTGGCCCAAGGAGTTTGTCATCCATACTGACCATGAATCGTTGAAGCACTTGAAGGGACAAGGAAAGTTGAACAAAAGACATGCTAAGTGGATTGAATTTATTGAGACCTTTCCCTACAACATCAAATATAAACAAGGTAAGGACAATGTGGTAGCTGATGCATTATCTCGCAGGTATGCCCTTATCTCTACACTTACTGCAAACTTATTAGGATTTGAACATATTAAAGATTTATATGTGAATGATCCGGACTTTGCTAACGTGTATGGAGCATGTGAGAAGTCAGCCTTTGAGAAGTTTTATAGGCATAAGGGTTTCTTATTTAGGGAAAATCGTTTATGCATGCCTATGAGTTCTTTAAGGGAGTTGGTTGTAAGAGAAGCTCATGAGGGTGGTTTAATGGGTCATTTCGGAGTTAGGAAAACCCTAGATGTCCTAAATGAACACTTCTTTTGGCCACGCATGAAACGAGATGTTGAGAGGATATGTGAGAAATGCATAACATGCAAACAGGCTAAATCTAGAGTTTTACCCCATGGCTTGTATACCCCTTTACCCATACCTAACCATCCCTGGGTTGATTTATCCATGGACTTTGTACTGGGATTGCCACGAACAAAATGGGGTAGGGATTCTGTATTTGTTGTTGTTGATAGATTTTCAAAGATGGCACACTTCATCCCATGCCATAAAACTGATGATGCAAACAATGTGGCTGACTTGTTCTTTAGAGAAGTAGTGCGTTTGCATGGCATGCCACGGAGCATTGTTTCAGACCGAGATACAAAGTTCTTAAGCTACTTCTGGAAGACTTTGTGGGGTAAGTTAGGTACTAAACTATTGTTTTCAACTACTTGTCATCCACAAACTGATGGGCAGACTGAGGTGGTTAATCGAACTCTTTCTACCCTTTTGCGTGCTATTATTCAAACAAATTTGAAAACATGGGAAGATTGTTTACCACATGTCGAGTTTGCATATAATAGAAGTGTTCATTCTACTACTAGCTACTCTCCATTTGAAATTGTATATGGTTTTAATCCATTGACTCCTCTGGATTTGGTACCTATACCTGTTAATGAGTATGCCAACGTTGATGGTGAACACAAAGCTGACATGATAAAAAAATTGCATGAGAAGGTGCGGCAACATATTGAAAAACGAACTGAGCAATACGCATCCCATGTCAACAAGGGACGAAAGAAGGTGGTGTTTGAACCTAGTGATTGGGTTTGGGTGCATATGCGCAAGGAACGATTCCCAGCACAGAGACGTTCAAAGCTACAACCTAGAGGAGATGGCCCCTTCCAAGTTCTAGCACGAATTAATGACAATGCTTATAAGTTGGAACTTCCTGGTGAGTATAATGTGAGTGCAACATTTAATGTTTCTGACCTTTCCCCTTTTGATGTAGGTGATGATTCGAGGGCGAATCCTTTTGAGGAAGGGGGGAATGATGAGAACCATGGAGATGATGGGTGGAAGGCTTCAATAGATGCAAGAAGTCCATTGCCCATTCCAGAAGGCCCAATAACACAAGCTAGAGCTTCAATGGATGCAAGAGGTCCATTGCACATTCCAGAAGGCCCAATAACACGAGCTAGGGCCAAAAAGATTAAAGAAGCACTAAATGGGCTGATTCAGGACATTCAAGCCAAGCAAGCTTCAAATGGTGCGAATTCAAGTTCTAAAGAGAGCCCAGGCCTAATTAATATAATTGGACTACTTAATGGGTCAGACTAAGTGATAGCATTCACTCCTAAATAGAAGTTCATTGTATGTGCTGGAATTAGTCCGAAATTCCTCCAAAATAGGGATTTCTCCTAAATAGGAATTTTGCCTCTTTAGGATTGCTATCTAAGCCTATAAATAGGCACCCCTTGTAAGCTTTGGAAATCAGACAACTTTCAGTGAAATAGAAAGCAAGGGTTTCTCCCTCGGTTCTTTTAAGAACTAAAGAACTTATCAAGAGGTTATCCTTCTTGTGGCGTTCAAATCGACTTATCACTCCCAATCCCTTTCTTTTCTGGAGTGTGGCGTCCATATCCTTCTTGAATACCCTAAGTTTTTGTTCCTTCGAATATTGGGTCTAGGGTTTGTGTTATTAACTCTGATTTAGCTTTCCTGGTTGTTCTTTAATTCATTGTGTGCGTTGGGTCCCTAAGCCACGTCTTTTTGGGGTTTTCCGCATCAGAAATGCTAGAAATCATCAAAGAGTCTTTGTTTAATGGAATTCTACATATTCTTAGTCCCAAGAGAGTATAGACGAGGATGTTGCACTGAATTTAGTGAATGATGTGGTCAAACAAGCTCTTTTCAAGATCTTTAAGTATGAATGAGTTATTACAACGAAAAGTGGAGCCTTGTGAGGAAGAATGAGGAGATAGTCTCATTTTTGAGTAATTAAGCATCAAATGCTTGGGAGAAATGCTAGAAATCATCAAAGACTCTTTGTTTAATGCAATTCTACATATTCTTAGGCCCAAGAGAGTATAGGTGAGGTTGTTGCACTGAATTTAGTGAATGATGTGGTCAAACAAGCTGTTTTCAAGATCATTAAGTGAGAATGAGTCATTACAACGAAAAGTGGAGCGTTGTTAGGAAGAAATGAAGAGACGGTCTCATTTTTGAGTAATTATGCATCAAATACTTGTGATAAATACTAGAAATCATCAAAGACTCTGTGTTTAAAGCAATTCAACATATTCCTAGTCCCAAGAGAGTATAGATGTGGTTGTTGCAGTGAATATAGTGAATGATGCGGTCATCCAAGCTGTTTTCTTGATCTTTAACTGTGAATGAGTCATTACAACGAAAAGTGGAGCCTTGTTAGGAAGAAAAGAAGAGACGGTCTCATTTTTGAGTAATTAAGCATCACATACTTGTGAGAAATGCTAGAAATCTTCAAAGACTCTTTGTTTAATACAATTCAACAGATTTTTAGTCCCAAGGGTGTATATATGTGGTTGTTGCACTTAATATAGTGAATGATGCGGTCATACAAGCTGTTTTTAAGATCTTTAAGTGTGAATGAGTCATTACAACGAAAAGTGGAGCCTTGTTAGGAAGAAAACATGAGACGGTCTCATTTTTGTGTAATTAAGCATCAAATACTTGTGAGAAATGCTAGAAATCGTCAAAGACTCTTTGTTTAATGCAATTCTACATATTCTTAGTCCCAAGAGAGTATAAATGAGGTTCTTGCAGAGAATTTAGTGAATGATGCAGTCATCCAAGCTGTTTTCAAGATCTTATAGTGTGAATGAATCATTAAAACGAAAAGTGGAGCCTTGTTAGGAAGAAATGAAGAGGGGGTCTCATTTTTTAGTAATTAAGAATCAAATACTTGTGAGAAATGCTAGAAATCATCAAAGACTCTTTGTTTAATGCAATTCAACATATTCCTAGTCCCAAGAGAGTATAGATGTGGTTGTTGCAGTCAATATAGTGAATGATGTGGTCATCCAAGCTATTTTCTAGATCTTAAAGTGTGAATAAGTCATTATACGGAAAAGTGGAGCCTTGTTAGGAACAAAAGAGGAGACAGTCTCATTTTTGGGTAATTAAGCATCAAATACTTGTGAGAAATGCGAGAAATCATCAAAGACTCTTTGTTTAATGCAATTAAATAGATTCCTAGTCCCAACGGTGTATATATGTGGTTGTTGCAGTGAATATTGTGAATGATGTGGTCATACAAGCTGTTTTCAAGATCCTTAAGTGTGAATGAGTCATTACAACAAAAAGTGCAGCCTTGTTAAGAAGAAATGAAGAGACGGTCAAATTTTTGAGTAATTAAGCGTCAAATACTTGTGAGAAATGCTAGAAATCATCAAAGACTCTTTGTTTAATGCAATTCAACAGATTCCTAGTCCCAAGGGTGTATATATGTAGTTGTTAATGTGAATATAGTGAATGATGCGGTCATTCAAGCTATTTTCAAGATCTTTAAGTGTGAATGAGTCATTACAATGAAAAGTGGACCCTTGTTAGGAAGAAATGAAGAGATGGGCTCATTTTTGAGTAATTAAGCATTAAATTGATGCGGAAAATCCCAAAAAGATGTGGCTTAGGGACCCATCACACACAATGAATCAAAGAACAACCAGGAAAGCTAAATCAGACTTTAATAACACAAACCCTAGACCCAATATTTGAAGGAATACGAACCTAGGGTATTCAAGATGGATATGGATGCCACACTCTAGAAAAGAAAGGAATTGGGAGTGATAAGTCGATCTGAACACCACAAGAAGAATTACCTCTTGATAAGTTCTTTAGTTCTTAAAAGAACCTAGGGAGAAAAACCCTTGCTTTCTATTTCACTCAAAGTTGTCTCTTTTTTTCAAAGCTTACAAGGGATGCCTATTTATTGGCTAAGATAGCAACCCTAAAGAGGCACAAATTCCTACTTAGGACAATTCCTTATTTAGGAGGAATTCCTATCTAGGTTCAAATTCTTATACAGAAAATAAACTCCTAATTTGGAGTGACTACTATTACCTATTCTTACTCCAATGATATTAATAAGGCCTGAACTCTCTTCCAAGCTTGAATTCGCACCATTTGAAGCTTGGTTGGCCTGAACGTCCTTAATTAGCCCATTTAGTTCTTCTTTCATCTTTCTAACTCTAGTTTGTGTTATTACGCCTCTTGGAATGTGTAATGGACATCTTGCATCCTTTGAAGCCTTCCACCCTTCATCTCTACGGTTCTCATCATTCCCCCTTTCCTCGAAAAGATTCATCCTCGAATCATCACCTTGTTTATACTTGATGATGTAAGGAAAGGTCTGAATGAATTTGATCCACTTGGCATGCCTTATGTTCAACTTTCCTCGAACAAGTAGGATAGGAACTACACAATGACTCATGCTTTCCCTCACATATTCTTTGAAAAAAAGTTCTTTAACCTGTCTTTTATGCTCCTTTGTCTCCTTAGGATTACTCTTATATGCTGGCCGGTCTGGGATGGATGCACCAGGGATGAAAACAATTTGATTCTTAATTCCTCTCTTAGGTAGCAATCCACTTGGCACATCATCATGGAATTCATCTTCAAATTCCTGCAATAGAACAATAATACTAGGCAAAGATGGTTCAAGCTTGTTAGTGTTAAAATAAGTCTCCTTGTACAAAAGTATGATCATAGGCTGTTTGGCACAGAATGCTCTTTTGACATCACTCTCTTTTGCATAGAAACTTTCTCTTTTCTTCTCTTTCTTTTGTGTCATCATGTTTTCTCCTCTCATTTCTCTTTTATCAATCTTTCTTTTCTGTTCACTCTCATTTTTAATCCTTAATTGATCCTCATAAGCTTGTTGAGGTGATAATGGTATAAGAGTGATGGGTTTTTCATTCATTACAAGGGAATATCAATTCTTAAAGCCATCATGCATAACTTGCCTCTCAAATTGCCATGGTCTTCCTAATAGAATATGACCCACATGCATAGGTACAACATCACATAAAACTTCATCACGGTACCTTCCGATAGAAAATGATATGAGCACTTACTTATTTACCTTGACTTCACCACTCTCATTCAACCATTGAAGCTTATATGGCCTAGGATGCTTCATAGTAAGTAAATCCAACTTCTCAACCATAGTTGTGCTAGCAACATTAGTGCAACTCCCACCATCAATAATCATACTACATACCTTATCTTTGATGAGACACCTCGTCTGAAAGATATTATCTCGTTGCACCTTATTTTCTTCCTTTACTCGCACATTTAATGCTCGCCTTGTAACGAGAGCTACTCCATTAGCCGGATACTCCTCTCCATCACTTTCACCCTCTAATGATGGCATAGATTCATCATCTGATTCACTTTCAGTTTCAACATCACTATTACTTCTCAAGATCATTGCACGCTTATTTGGACATTAAGATGCAATGTGACCCCTGCCCAAACACTTAAAACATTTAACATCTCTATTTCTACTTGGTTGGGGGTCAGAATTACTTGTCTCCTTGGTAGAACCCATAGTCTTGTACTTGGATAGCTCGGCTTTGGACTTGTAATTGGCCATGTCATCCCTTTTACTCCAAATTTGGCTTCCAAGATGAGGTAGATCCTAAGTTCTGCCTAAAACGTGTGGAACCCTTTTGTTTGAGTTGCCTTTCAACTTTTATGGCCATGTGCACCATGTCTTCTCATTCCACATAGTGTTGCAATTCAACCACGTTTGCTATTTCCCTATTTAGCTCTTGCATAAATCGAGCCATGGTTGCTTCTCTATCTTTTTCTACATTTGCCCTAATCATGGTAATCTCCATCTCCTTGTGGTAGTCCTCCATACTTTTGGTGCCCTGAGTGAGCCCTTGTAGACTTTGGTACAGCTCCCTGTAATAGTGATTAGGGACAAACCTCCTCCTCATGATAGCCTTCATCTCCTCTCATGTATTAATAGGCCGTTCATGATTCCTTCTCCTAGTCAAAACAAGTTGATCCCACCAAATAATAGCATAATTAGTGAATTCAACTGTAGCAAGCTTTACCTTTTTCTCCTCAGAATAGTTGTGGCAGTTAAAAACTAATTCAACCTTCTTCTCCCATTCTTGGTATGCATCAGGATCATTCTTACCTTGGAATGGAGGAATTGTCATTTTAATACGGCCCAAATCATGGTCATAGGTGCCTTGCCCCCCAAATTCTCTTTAATCCCTTCTATTGTTAGCAGTTTTGACCACAGTAGTTTGATCATCAAATTCATCATCTTCTACATCATCTTCATGGTCATAGGCACGTCTCAACTACCTTCTTGCTTTAGGAGCCTCATATTCTCCATGCCTCCTTTGCAACTCAGCTACAGTATTAGATTGCTCCTCCATCCTGTCCCTCATATCATCAAATCTGGTATTCATACACTCAAATTGTTGTTGCATAGCTTTGATCATGAAGGACACATCACCAGCTCCCTCTTGAGCTGCACCTTTGTCTTTGGATGTCATAGTATTACTTCTACACAAAATAATAAGATACCTTACAGAGCACTCCCTCACGTGTTTCACTTAAAAGAAGGTGTCACACTCCCTCGTGTTTACACTCTTTATGGCTTTTTCTTTATATGAACTTTTACTCTTACCTTTTACCACTCGGATTTCTCCTTTCAGCTCTATAATGAACTAAACCAAGTAAATCAAGAGTATTGATTTTGCACAGAATAAGATAAATGGTGTAGAATTGAACAAATTGGAGAACAAGGAATCAATAAAAACTAAAAAGGATATCAAGGCAAACAAATTTAATGAACTAAACTCACAAAAATTAGGATAGGGGTAGTTAAATTTAGAGGACAAATGTGGGTAACAAGACAGAAAAATGGATGGTAGAATTGGAGTTGATCAAGAAAACTTTGATGTTATTGTGGCCAATAGGACCAAACTGTTAACTTTATCAATAACTTGAATTTGATGTTTTCTTTCTTTTCTTCTTCTTTTTTTTTTCTTTCTTTTTTTTTTCATTAATCCTTCCTTTTGTTTTGTTTTTTTCCTTTTTCTTTTGTTCAACACAAAACAACAGTAGAACACTTAGATATAGCAATTTGAATTGAAATTAGCATGTTGAGAAGGATTGCAGACAAACAGATTTGTGCATTTCAATTGTAATGCAAATAATAGAAAAATTGAATAAATAAAAATAAATCACAAGGTAGAAAATTGAAGAGTGAGTGGATTCAACCTGATTTAGAACCAGGGATGTGGAAAACCCCAAAAAGACGTGGCTTAGGGACCCAACGCACACAATGAATCAAAGAACAACCAGGAAAGCTAAATCAGAGTTTAATAACACAAACCCTCGACCCAATATTCGAAGGAACATGAACCTTGGGTATTTAAGATGGATATGGATGCCACACTCCAGAAAAGAAAGGAATTGGGAGTGATAAATCAATTTGAACGCCATAAGAAGAATTGCCTCTTGATAAGTTCTTTAGTTGGCCTAAATGTCTTGTATCAACCCATTTAGTGCTTCTTTAATCTTTTTGGCTCTAGTTTGTGTTATTGGGCCTTCTAGAATGTGCAATGGACCTCTTGCATCCATTGAAGCCCTAGCTCGTGTAATTGGGCCTTTTGGAATGTGCAATGGACCTCTTGCATCCATTAAAGCTCTAGCTTGTGTTATTGGGTCTTCTGGATTGTTCAATGGACCTCTTGCATCTATTGAAACCTTCAACCCATTATCTCCACGGTTCTCATCAGAATATAGTGAATGATGGGGTCATACAAGATGTTTCCAAGATCTTTAAGTGTGAATGAGTCATTACAATGAAAAGTGGAGCCTTGTTAGGAAGAAAAGAAGATACAGCCTCATTTTTGAGTAATTAAGCATCAAATACTTGTGAGAAATGCTAGAAATCATCAAAGACTCTTTGTTTAATGCAATTCAACAGATTCCTAGTCCCAATGGTGTATATATGTGGTTGTTGCAGTGAATATTGTGAATGATGTGGTCATACAAGCTGTTTTCAAGATCCTTAAGTGTGAATGAGTCATTACAACGAAAAGTGCAGCCTTGTTAAGAAGAAATGAGGAGACGGTCAAATTTTTGAGTAATTAAGCACCAAAGACTCTTTGTTTAATGCAATTCAACATATTCCTAGTCCCAAGGGTGTATATATGTGGTTGTTAATGTGAATATAGTGAACGATGCAATCATTCAAGCTGTTTTCAAGATTTTTAAGTGTGAATGAGTCATTACAACAAAAAGTGGAGCCTTGTTAGGAAGAAAAGAAGAGATGGCCTCATTTTTGAGTAATTAAGCATCAAATACTTGGGAGAAATGCTAGAAATCATCAAAGACTTTTTGTTTAATGCAATTCTACATATTCTTAGTCCTGATAGAGTATAGATGAGGTTCTTGCACTGAATTTAGTGAATGATGTCATCAAGCAAGCTGTATTCAAGATCCTTAAGTGTGAATGAGTCATTACAATGAAAAGTGGAGCCTTGTTAATAAGAAATGAAGAGACGGTCTCATTTTTGAGTAATTAAGCATCAAATGCTTTTGAGAAATGCTATAAATCATCACAAACTCTTTGTTTAATGCAATTCAACAGATTCCTAGTCCCAATGGTGTATATATGTGGTTGTTGCAGTGAATATTGTGAATGATGTGGTCATACAAGCTGTTTTCAAGATCCTTAAGTGTGAATGAGTCATTACAACGAAAAGTGCAGCCTTGTTAAGAAGAAATGAGGAGACGGTCAAATTTTTGAGTAATTAAGCACCAAAGACTCTTTGTTTAATGCAATTCAACATATTCCTAGTCCCAAGGGTGTATATATGTGGTTGTTAATGTGAATATAGTGAACGATGCAATCATTCAAGCTGTTTTCAAGATTTTTAAGTGTGAATGAGTCATTACAACAAAAAGTGGAGCCTTGTTAGGAAGAAAAGAAGAGATGGCCTCATTTTTGAGTAATTAAGCATCAAATACTTGGGAGAAATGCTAGAAATCATCAAAGACTTTTTGTTTAATGCAATTCTACATATTCTTAGTCCCGATAGAGTATAGATGAGGTTCTTGCACTGAATTTAGTGAATGATGTCATCAAGCAAGCTGTATTCAAGATCCTTAAGTGTGAATGAGTCATTACAATGAAAAGTGGAGCCTTGTTAATAAGAAATGAAGAGACGGTCTCATTTTTGAGTAATTAAGCATCAAATGCTTTTGAGAAATGCTATAAATCATCACAAACTCTTTGTTTAATGCAATTCAACATATTCCTAGTCCCAAGAGAGTATAGAGGAGGTTGTTGCAAGGAATTTAGTGAATGATGTGGTCATAGAAGCTGTTTTCAAGATCTTTAAGAGTGAATGAGTCATTACAATGAAAAGTGGAGCCTTGTTAGGAAGAAATAAATAGACGGTCTCATTTTTCAGTAATTATGCATCAAATACTTGTGAGAAATGCTAGAAATCATCAAAGAATCTTTGTTTAATGCAGTTCTACATATTCTTAGTCCCAAGAGAGTATAGGTGAGGTTGTTGCACATAATTTAGTGAATGATGTGGTCAAGCAAGCTGTATTCAAGATCCTCAAGTGTGGATGAGTCATTACAATGAAAAGTGGAGCTTGGTTAACAAGAAATGAAGAGACAGTCTCATTTTTTAGTAATTAAGCATCAAATGCTTTTGAGAAATGCTATAAATCATCACAAGCTCTTTGTTTAGTGAAATTCAACATATTCCTAGTCCCAAGAGAGTATAGATAAGGATGTTGCAATGAATTTAGCGAATGATGTGGTCATACAACCTGTTTTCAAGATCTTTTAGTGCGAATGGGGCATTACAATGAAAAGTGGACCCTTATTAGGAAGAAAAGAAGAGACTGCCTCATTTTTGAGTAATTAAGCATCAAATACTTGTGAGAAATGCTAGAAATCATCAAAGACTTTTTGTTTAATGCAATTCTACATATTCTTAGTCCCGATAGAGTATAGATGAGGTTCTTGCACTAAATTTAGTGAATGATGTCATCAAGCAAGCTGTATTCAAGATCCTTAAGTGTGAATGAGTCATTACAATCAAAAGTGGAGCCTTATTAACAAGAAATGAAGAGCCGGTCTCATTTTTGAGTAATTAAGCATCAAATGCTTTGGAGAAATGCTATAAATCATCACAAACTCTTTGTTTAATGCAATTCAACATATTCCTAGTCCCAAGAGAGTATAGAGGAGGTTGTCGCAATGAATTTAGTGAATGATGTGGTCATAGAAGCTATTTTCAAGATCTTTAAGTGTGAATGAGTCATTACAATGAAAAGTTGAGCCTTGTTAGGAAGAAATGAATAGATGGTCTCATTTTTCAGTAATTATGCATCAAATACTTATGAGAAATGCTAGAAATCATCAAAGACTCTTTGTTTAATGCAATTCTACATATTCTTAGTCCCAAGAGAGTATAGACGAGGTTGTTGCACTAAATTTAGTGAATGATGTGGTCAAACAAGCTGTTTTCAAGATCATTAAGTGTGAATGAGTCATTATAACGAAAAGTGGAGCCTTGTTAGTAAGAAATGAAGAAATGGTCTCTTGTTTGAGTAATTAAGCATAAAATACTTGTGAGAAATGCTAGAAATCATCAAAGACTCTTTGTTTAATGCAATTCAACAGATTCCTACTCCCGAGGGTGTATATATATGGTTGTTGTAGTCAATATAGTGAATGATGTGGCCATATAAGCTGTTTTCAAGATCTTTAATTATGAAGGAGTCATTACAATGAAAAGTGGAGCCTTGTTAGGAAGAAATGAAAAGATGGTCTCATTTTTGAGTTATTAAGTATCAAATACTTGTGAGAAATGCTAGAAATCATCAAAGACTCATTGTTTAATGCAATTCAAGATATTTCTAGTCCCAAGAGAGTATAGATGAGGTTGTTGCAAAGAATTTAGTGAATGATGGGGTCATACAAGCTGTTTTCAGGATCATTATGTGTGAATGGGTCATTAGAACGATATGTGGAGCGTTGTTAGTAAGAAATGAAGAGACGATCTCTTTTTTGAGTAATTATGCATCAAATACTTGTGAAAAATGCTAGAAATCATCAAGGACTCTTTGTTTAATGCAATTCAACAGATTCCTACTCCTAAGGGTGTATATATGTAGTTGTTGCACTGAATATAGTGAATGATGCGGTCATACAAGCTGTTTTCAAGATCTTTAAGTGTGAATGAGTCATTACAATGAAAAATGGAGCTTTGCTAGGAAGAAATGAAGAGACGGCCTCATTTTGGAGTAATTAAGAATCAAATACTTGTGAGAAATGCTAGAAATCATCAAAGACTCTTTGTTTAATGCAATTCTACATATTCTTAGTCCCAAGAGAGTAGAGATGAGGTTGTTGCACTGAATTTAGTCAATGATGTGGTCAAACAAGCAGTTTTCAAGATCGTTAAGTGTGAATGAGTCATTACAACGAAAAATGGAGCCTTGTGATGCGGAAAACCCCAAAAAGACGTGGCTTAGGGACCCAACGCACACAATGAATCAAAGAACAACTAAGCAAGCTAAATCAAAGTTTGATAACACAAACCCTAGACCTAATATTTGAAGGAACACAAACCTAGGGTATTCAAGATGGATATGGACGCCACACTCTAGAAAAGAAAGGAATTGGGAGTGATAAGTCGATTTGAACGCCATAAGAAGAATTGCCTCTTGATAAGTTCTTTAGTTCTTAAAAGAACCGAGGGAGAAAAACCCTTGCTTTCTATTTCACTCAAAGTTGTTTGATTTCTAGAGCTTACAAGGGGTGCCTATTTATAGGCTAAGATGGCAATCCTACAGAGGCATAATTCCTAATTAGGAGAAATCCTTATTTGGGAGTAATTTCGGACAAATTCCAGCACATACAATGAACTCCTATTTAGGAATGATGTTATTACTTAATCTGACCTATTAAGTATTCTAATTAAATTAATTAGGCCTGGTCTCTCTTTAAAACTTGAATTCGCACCATTTGAAACTTGGTTGGTCTGAATGTCTTGTATCTGCCCATTAAGTGCTTCTTTAATCTTTTTGGCTCTAGTTCATGTTATTGGGCCTTTTGGAATGTGCAATAGACCTCTTGCATCTATTGAAACTCTAGTTCGTGTAATTGGGCCTTCTAGAACATGCAATGGACCTCTTGCATCCATTGAAGCTCTAGCTTGTGTTATTGGGTCTTCTGGATTGTGCAATGGACCTCTTGCATCTATTGAAGCCTTCAACCCATCATCTCCACAGTTCTCAACACCTTGCTAGGAAGAAATGAGGAGATGGTCTCATTTTTGAGTAATTATGCATCAAATACTGGTGAGAAATGCTAGAAATCATCAAAGACTCTTTGTTTAATGCAATTCAACAGATTCCTACTCCCAAGGGTGTATATATGTGGTTGTTGTAGTGAATATAGTGAATGATGCGGTCATACAAGCTGTTTTCAAGATCTTTAAGAGTGAAGGAGTCATTACAACGAAAAGTGGAGCCTTGTTAGGAAGAAATGAAGAGACGGTCTCATTTTTGAGTAATTAAGCATCAAATACTTGTGAGAAATGCTAGAAATTATCAAAGACTCTTTGTTTAATGCAATGCAACAGATTCCTACTCCCAAGGGTGTATATATGTGGTTGTTGCAGTGAATCTAGTGAATGATGCAGTCATACAAGCTGGTTTCAAGATCTTTAAGTGTGAAGGAGTCATTACAACGAAAAGTGGAACCTTGTTAGGAAGAAATGAAGAGGCAGCCTCCATTTTGAGTAATTAAGTATCAAATACTTGTGAGAAATGCGAGAAATTATCAAAGACTCTTTGTTTAATGCAATGCAACAGATTCCTACTCCCAAGGGTGTATATATGTGGTTGTTGCAGTGAATATAGTGAATGATGTGGTCATACAAGCTGCTTTCAAGATCTTTAAGTGTGAATGAGTCATTACAACGAAAAGTGGAGCCTTGCTAGGAAGAAATGAAGAGACGGTCTCATTTCTGAGTAATTAGGCATCAAATGCATGTGAGAAATACTATAAATCATCAAATACTCTTTGTGTAATGCAATTCAACATATTCCTTATCCCAAGAGAGTATAGATGAGGTTGTTCCAATGAATTTAGTGAATGATGGGGTCATACAAGCTGTTTTCAAGATCTTTATTGGTGAATGAGTCATTACAACAATATGTTGAGCCTTGTTAATAAGATATGAAGAGACGGTCTCTTTTTTGAGTAACTAAGCCTCAAATACTTGTGAGAAATGCTAGAAATCATCAAAGACTCTTTGTTGCAGTGAATATAGTGAATGATGCAGTCATACAAGCTGCTTTCAAGATCTTTAAGTGTGAAGGAGTCATTACAATGAAAAGTGGAGCCTTGTTTGCAAGAAATGAAGAGACGGTCTCATTTTTGAGTAATTAAGCATCAAATACTTGCGAGAAATGTGAGAAATCATCAAAGACTCTTTGTTTAATGCAATTCAACATATTCCTAGTCCCAAGAGAGAATAGCTGAGGTTGTTGCAATGAATTTAGTGAATGATGGGGTCATACAAGCTGTTTTCAAGATTTTTATGGGTGAATGAGTCATTACAACGACATGTGGAGCCTTGTTAGTAAGAAATGAAGAGACGGTCACTTTGTTGAGTAATTAAGCATCAAATACTTGTGAGAAATGCTAGAAATCATCAAAGACTCTTTGTTTAATGCAATTCAACAGATTCCTACTCCCAAGTGTGTATATATGTAGTTGTTGCATTGAATATAGTCAATGATGTGGTCATACAAGCTGTTTTCAAGATCTTTAAGTGTGAATGAGTCATTACAACGAAAAATGGAGCCTAGCTAGGAAGAAATGAAGAGACAGTCTCATTTTGGAGTAATTAAGCATCAAATACTTGTGAGAAAGGCTTGAAATCATCAAAGACACGTTGTTTAATGCAATTCTACATATTCTTAGTCCCAAGAGAGTATAGATGTGGTTGTTGCACTGAATTTAGTGAAAGATATGGTCAAGCAAGCTGTTTTCAAGATCATTAAGTGTTAATGAGTCATTACAACGAAAAGTGGAGCCTTATTAGGAAGAAATGAAGAGACGTTCTCATTTTTGAGTAATTAAGCATCAAATGCTTGTGAGAAATACTATAAATCATCAAAGACTCTTTGTTTCATGCAATTCTACATATTCTTAGTCCCAAGAGAGTATAAATGAGGTTGTTCCACCGAATTTATTGAATGATGTGGTCAAACAGGCTGTTTTCAAGATCGTTAAGTGTGAATGAGTCATTACAACGAAAAATGGAGCCTTGTTAGGAAGAAATGAGGAGGCGGTCTCATTTTTGAGTAATTAACCACCAAATACTTGTGAGAAATGCTGGAAATCATCAAAGACTCTTTGTTTAATGCAATTCAACAGATTGCTAGTTCCAAAGGTGTATAGATGTGGTTGTTGCAGGGAATATAGTGAATGATGCGGTCATACATGCCTCTTTCAAGATCTTTAAGTGTGAATGAGTCATTACAACGAAAAGTGGAGCCTTGTTAGGAAGAAATGAAGAGACGGTCTCATTTTTGAGTAATTAACCATCAAATACTTGTGAGAAATGCTAGAAATCAACAAAGACTCTTTGTTTAATGCAATTCAACAGATTCCTAGTTCCAAGGGTGTATATATGTGGTTGTTGCAGGGAATATAGTGAATGATGCGGTCATACATGCCGCTTTGAAGATCTTTAAGTGTGAATGAGTCATTACAACGAAAAGTGGAGCCTTGTTTGGAAGAAATGAAGAAATGGTCTCATTTTTGAGTAATTAAGCATCAAATGCTTGTGAGAAATGCTATAAATCATCAAAAACACCTTGTTTAATGCAATTCAACAGATTCCTACTCCCAAGGGTGTATATACATGGTTGTTGCAGTGAATATAGTGAATGATGCGGTCATACAAGCTGTTTTCAAGATCTTTAAGTGTCAAGCAGTCATTACAATGAAAAGTGGAGCCTTGTTAGGAAGAAATGAAGAGGCGGTCTCATTTTTGAGTAATTAAGCATCAAATACTTGTGAGAAATGCTAGAAATGATCAAAGACTCTTTGTTTAATGCAATTCAATAGATTCCTACTCCCAAGGGTGTATATATGTGGTTGTTGCAGTGAATATAGTGAATAATGCAGTCATACAAGCTGTTTTCAAGATCTTTAAGTGTGAAGAAGTCATTACAATGAAAAGTGGAGCCTTGTTAGGAAGAAATGAAGAGACGGTCTCATTTTTAACTAATTAAGCATCAAATACTTGTGAGAAATGCTAGAAATGATCAAAGACTCTTTGTTTAATGCAATTCTACATATTCCTAGTCCCAAGAGAGTATAGATGAGGTTGTTGCGGCGAGTTTCGTGAATGATGTGGTCACACAAGCTGTTTTCAAGATCCTTAAGTGTGAATGAGTTATTACAACGAAATGTGGAGCCTTGTTAGGAAGAAATGAAGGGACAGTCTCATTTTTGATTAATTAAGCATCAAATACTTGTGAGAAATGCTAAAAATCATCAAAGACTCTTTGTTTAGTGCAATTCTACATATTAGTCCCAAAGGTGTATAGATGTGGTGGTTGCAGTGAATATTGTGAATGATGTGGTCATACATGCTGCTTTCAAGATCTTTAAGTGTGAATGAGTCATTACAACGAAAAGTGGAGCCTTGTTAGGAAGAAATGAGGACACGGTCTCATTTTTGAGTAATTAAGTATCAAATACTTGTGAGAAATGGTAGAAATCATCAAAGACTCTTTATTTAATGCAATTCAACAGATTCCTAGTCCCAAGGGTGCATATATGTGGTTGTTGCAGTGAATATAGTGAATGATGCGGTCATGCAAGCTGTTTTCAAGATCTTTAAGTGTGGATGAGTCATTACAACAAAAAGTGGAGCCTTGTTAGGTAGAAATGAAGAGACGGTCTCATTTTTGAGTAATTAAGCATCAAATACTTGTGGGAATTGCTAGAAATCATCAAAGACTATTTATTTAAAGCAATTCAACAGATTCCTAGTCCCAGGGGTTTATATATGTGGTTGTTGCAGTGAATATAGTGAATGATGCGATCATACAAGCTGTTTTCAAGATCTTTAAGTGAGAATGAGTGATTACAACGAAAAGTGGAGCATTGTTAGGAAGAAATGAAGAGACGGTCTCATTTTTGAGTAATTAAGCATCAAATGTTTGTGATAAATGCTATAAATCATCAAAAAGTCTTTGTTTTATGGAATTCAACATATTCCTAGTCCGAAGTGAGTATATATGAGGTTGTTGCAGTGAATATAGTAAATGATGTGGTCATACAAGCTGTTTTCAAGAACTTTAAGTGTTAATGAGTCATTACAGCGAAATGTGGAGCCTTGTTAGGAAGAAATGGAGAGATGGTCTCATTTTTGAGTAATTAAGCATCAAATACTTGTGAGAAATGCTAGAAATCATCACAGTGATATGAACTCCGATTATTTGTAAACGGAACCCAACACCAATGTTGGTATAGGATCGTTCTAACAAAGGTTATGGGATTTTGGAGTTCTGACCCAATGATTATAAACAACCAAGAACCAGAACTTAAAGATTCAAACACCACTCTCAAGAACAAAAACGTTGAAGAAGATAAGTCTGTTGAACCAACACCCTCAAGTATGAAAGTTCAAAATTAGTTCTCAAAGAACCAAAGAAAATAGCTCATACATTCATCATATGCCATCCTCCCCTCTAACCACCCTTTTTATAAGCTAACCCCCCTAAACCCTAGCTAATAAGATGGGCTTATTAAGGAAATTCGTCCAATTTGCCAGCCACCCTCTTTATATGCTAATAAGATGGGCTTATTAAGGAAATTTGTCCAATCTGCCAGCCACCCCTTTGTATATGCTAATAAGATGGGCTTATTAAGGAAATTCATCCAACCCACAAAATAATAATAATAACCCATGAAAATAACCCATTTAAATGTCCAAACATGGGCTCCCAAATCCAACTTCCTTCCCAAGGTCATAGTTCTCAAATTCCTCCACAGGTGACACATTCGCAAGCCTTGGTGAAGCCTCCATCATCCTTAACTCGTAGAGAAATGGAGAAAGGTCAGAAACATTAAATGTTGCACTCACATTATACTCACCTGGCAAGTCAAGTTTATGTGCATTATCATTGACTCTTGCCACCACTTGGAAAGGACCATCTCCCCTTGGTTGCAACTTTGATTTCCTTTGCTTGGGAAATCTATCCTTCCGCAAATGTACCCAAACCCAATCACCAGGTTCAAAGGTGATATGTCTACGACCTTTGTTGGCTTGTGTTTCATATTGTTTGGTTTTTCTCTCAATGTTAAGCCTAGCTTTCTCATGAAGTTGCCTAACCACTTCAGCCTTCTTTTTCCCATCTAAATTAACCTTGTCCTGTATAGGCAATGGTACTAAATCCAAAGGAGATAAGGGATTAAAACCATAAACAAGCTCAAAAGGAGAATAACCTGTGGTACTATGAACAACACGATTATAGGCAAACTCCATAAAAGGCAAACATTCTTCCTAGGTTCTAGAGTTCTTACCAATAACAGCATGCAACAATGTACCAAGAGTTCGATTTACTACCTCAGTCTGTCCATCAGTTTGTGGATGGCAAGTTGTAGAAAACAACAACTTTGTTCCAAGCTTACCCCACAATGTTTTCCAAAAATGGCTCAAAAATTTTGCATCACGATCTAACACAATACTCTTCGGCACTCCACGTAGGCGAACAATCTCTCTAAAAAATAAGTCTGCAATGTGTGTGGCATCATCTGTTTTGGTGCAAGCAATGAAATGCACCATCTTCAAAAACCTGTCAACTACAGCAAGAATACAATCTCGGCCCTTCTTGGACCTAGGTAACCCAAGAATAAAATCCATAGAGATGTTGGTCCAAGGTTCACAAGGAATTTCTAAGGGCATATACTTACCATGGGGCAAAACTCGAGACTTAGCTTGTCTACAGGTAATACACTTGGCATAGACTCTTTCAACATCCCTTTTCATATGTGGCCAAAAGAAATGTTCATTTAAAACATCAAAAGTCTTTTGAATGCCAAAGTGTCCCATTAAACCACCCCTATGAGCTTCCCTCATAAGTAATGCTCTCATAGACCCTTGAGGAATACAAAGCTTATTTACTCTAAACAAATACCCCTCATGTCTATAGAACTTACCGAAGGCAACTTTCTCACATGTAGCATATACATTACTAAAGTCAGCATCATTAGCATACAAATCAATAATGTGCTCAAACCCCAACAACTTAACGCTTAAAGTGCTAATCAATGTGTACCTACGTGACAATGCGTCAGCAACAACATTTTCCTTACCTAATTTGTATTGAATTACATAAGGAAAAGTTTCAATAAATTCAACCCATTTCACATGTCTCCTGTTCAACTTACCTTGCCCCTTTAAATATTTTAAAGACTCATGATCAGTATGAATTACAAACTCCTTGGGCCAAAGGTAATGCTGCCACGTTTCTAAAGTCCTAACAAGTGCATACATTTCTTTATCATAAGTTGGATAATTCAATGTTGCCCCACTCAACTTCTCACTAAAGAATGCAATAGGTCATTTCTCTTGCATGAGAACTCCCTCAATCCCAATGCCTGATGCATCACATTCAATTTCAAAGATCTTAGAAAAATCAGGCAAAGCAAGAAGTGGTGCATTACACAACTTAGTCTTAAGCAAATCAAAGGCATCTTGTTGTTCCTTACTCCACTTGAAACCCACACTCTTTTTAATCACCTCACTCAATGGTGCAGCTATGGTACTAAAATCCTTAATAAACCTCCTATAAAAGCTAGCCAAACCATGGAAACTCCTCACATCACTCACACTCTTAGGTGTAGGCCATTCTTGAATTGCCTTAATCTTCTCTTTATCAACCTTTATGCCATGAGCAGACACAACATAACCCAAGAAAATAACATGATCCTTGCAAAAATCCCATTTCTTCACGTTGGCATACAATTTCTCTTTCCTCAAAACATCAAGCACGTAATGCAAATGTTCAACATGCTCTTCTAAATTCCTACTGTATACTAATATGTCATCAAAATAAGCCACAACAAACTTTCCTAAGAAAGGTCTCAAAACATGATTCATTAATCTCATAAAAGTACTAGGTGCATTAGTCAAACCAAAAGGCATAACTAACCATTCATACAAACCATGCTTGGTCATGAATGTAGTTTTCCATTCGTCTCCTTCCCTTATCCTAATTTGATGATACCCACTCTTAAGGTCAATTTTAGAGAAGTAACACGCACCATGTAATTCATCTAACATATCATCAAGCCTAGGTATAGGATGTCGATACTTAACTGTTATTTTGTTGATAGCTCTACAATCAACACACATCCTCCAAGACCCATCTTTCTTTGGCACAAGCAACACTGGCACTGTACATGGGCTCATGCTCTCCCTTACATGTCCCTTATTCATCAACTCATCAACTTGCCTCTGAAGCTCCTTTGTCTCCTCAGGATTACTTCTATATGCTGGCTTATTGGGAATGGGAGCCCCAGGAATAAGATCAATGTGGTGTTCAATCCCTCTCCTTGGTGGTAAACCATCTGGGATCTCCTCAAGGAATACATCATTATAATCCTGCAACAAAGATGAAATAGCACTAGGCAAAGATGAATCAAGGTCAATGTTAGAGAAATAAGAATCCTTGTAAAGGATCAAGATTATTTGTTGCCTCGCTTGGAAGGCAACCCTAACATCTGCTCCTTTTGCAAACACACTCACTTGTTTTCTTTCATCTTCACTCTTGTGAACCTGACCCCCTTTGTACTTAGTACTCTCACATGCATTTACCTTCTTTTTCTCTCCCTCACTTTCTTTTCTCTCGACTCTCTCTTTCTTTTCGCTCCTCCTCTTCTACTCACTTTCATAAAGTCTCACTTGGTCTTCATACACCTATTTTGGAGTCAATGGAACAAATGTAAATGATTTTCCATCCATGGTGAAAGAATAATAGTTTTTGTAACCATCATGCAAAACTTTTCTATCAAATTGCCAAGGACGGCCCCATAACAAATGCCTGGCCTGCATAGGTACAACATCACAAAAGAGCTCGTCCTTATATCTGCCAATGGAAAATGGAACCACAACTTGTTTAGTCACTTTCACCACTCCACTGTCATTCAACCATTGCAAATTATATGGTCTAGGATGTTTGGTTGTAGGCAAATTCAGTTTTTCCACCAACTCTGTACTTGCTACATTAGTGCAACTACCAGCCATCGATGATCAAGTAATAAAGTCTATCTTGAACTAAACATTGAGTATGGAAAATATTTTTCCGCTGCATCTCAACATCATCCTCTTCCTTAACCTGCACACTAAGGGCTCTCCTTGCTACTAAAAGCCTTCCACCATGCTCTAGATACTCTATCCCTTCATCAACATCACTAGCATCCTCTAGTGGTGGCATTTGGTCTTCATCACTAGCATCACTGCCAGACAAATAGTCACCATTCTCCTTAAGGTATATGGTTCTCTTGTTAGGACATTGTGAAGCCACATGACCCCTACCCAGACATCTAAAGCATTTGATGTCTCTAGTTCTTCCTTGGGTGCCCTCAAGTTTTTCTTCAAATTTGCCCCTTTCCAGGCTGCCCCCACTAGTCTGGGGTCTGTGTGAATTGGTTTTAAGCTTAGAAGTCATCTTCTCTTCCTTCTTCCCCCAGTTTGACTTCCAAATAGATGAACCTAAGTTCTGATTATATCTAGAAGTGCTCCTTCCCTTAAGTTGCCTCTCAACTTTCATGGCAATATGCACCATGTCTTCAAGCTCTACATAGTGTTGCAGTTTTACCACATTAGTTATGCTTCTATTCAACCCTTGGAGGAACCTAGCCATGGTTGCCTCCCTATCCTCCATTACATTTGCCCTAACCATAGCAATTTCCATCTCCTTATGGTACTCTTCCACACTCTTGGAACCTTGTGTAAGGCTTTGCAACTTGTTATACAAATCCTTATAATAAGAGCTGGAAACAAATCTCCTTTTCATCACAGTCTTCAACTCATTCCAAGTTTCTATAGTTCTCTCAAAATTTCTTCTCCTGGTGGTAACTTACTGGTCCCACCATATGACAGCATAATCAGTGAACTCTGCCACAGCTAACTTCACTTTCTTCTCCTCAGAAAAGTTGTGGCACTCATATATTAATTCTACCCTTCATTCCCAATCCAAATAGACATCAGGGTCAACTTTCCCTTAGAAAGAAGGTATTTTCATTTTAATACTACTAAGATTTTTGTCTACTCCTTCCTCCACTCTATTTCTGTTATCCCAACCTCCATTGTGCTTATCATAAACATTTCCATTACCTCTGACTCCCCTACCATTCCAATTACCAAGTCCTCCTCTAAAGCCACCTATGAAGTTTCTACTAGCATTATCACCATCATCATAATAACCATCACCATCTTCACCAAAGTCATGTTCAAATTTCTCCTTCATGACCCTTCCAGTTGGCCTCTTAAGATTGACACTCAATTCCCCATCTATTTTATCCATCCTGTCTTGAACTTCCCAAAACATTTGGTCAATCCTATCAAATTTCTGCTCTAAGGATTTCATCAACAATTTGAAATCTGGAACAACTACTTCCTCCTTTCCATGTGAGAAACTACCTTCTTTAGCATTAGACATTGTATGGCAAGATTGTTAGTAAATAAAGAATATACCTCACGAAACTCACTCCCTTGCATGTTTGCTCTCCACTCAACTATAGTAGTCCTCAACTCTCGTGTTTCACATAATGAATTGCAAGACTCTAAGAGCTTTTTCAATAGTTACAAGCTAACTAAATTCAGAACAAACAAAACTTGACTATATCAATCCTAGACCTACCTCTTCAGAGAAGTGACACAATCAAGAAGATGGGCAATAAAGCAAACAGAATGACAAGGAATATAATGATATGAGCAATGCAATCAGACAACAATCAATTATCGAATATAATTGAGTAAATGACCAATTGACCAACGGAACCATTTTTTTTTATTATTTTTGGTTAACAAATGGGCATTTGTATAAAAGGAACAAATAGTAGAAAGGCAACCAAAGAAATACACGATTTTTTTTCTTTTTTTTTTCTTCTTTGGTTATTCAACCAACAATGAAGGATACACGAAAGAGGCAATAACAAAAGTATAACTAACCTGAGTCAGAAATATGGCTTTGATACCAAATGATATGAACTCCGATTATTTGTAAAAGAAACCCAACACCAATGTTGGTATAGGATCGTTCTAACAAAATTTAAGGGATTTTGGAGTTCTAACCCAATGATTATAAACAACCAAGAACCAGAACTTAAAGATTCAGACGCCACTCCCAACAACAAAAACGTTGAAGAAGATAAATCTGTTGAACCAACATACCCAAGTATGAAAGTTCAGAATTAGTTCTCAAAGAACCAGAGAAAATAGCTCATACATTCATCATATGTCGTCCTCCCCTGTAACCACCCTTTTAATATGCTAACAACCCTAAACCATAGCTAATAAGATAGGCATATTAAGGAAATTCATCCAATCTGCCAGCCACCCTCTTTTTATGCTAATAAGATGGGCTTATTAAGGAAATTCGTCCAATCTGCCAGCCACCCCTTTTTATATGCTAATAAGATGGGCTTATTAAGGAAATTCGTCCAACCCATTAAATAATAATAATAACCCATGGAAAGTGATTGTTGCAATGAATTCAACAGATTCCTAGTCCCAAAAGTGTATAGATGTGGTTCTTGCAATGAATATAGTGAATGATGAGGTCATACAAGCTGTTTTCAAGATCTTTAAGTGTGAATGAGTCATTACAACGAAATGTGGAGCCTTGTTAGGCAGAAATGAAGAGACGGTCTCTTTTTTGAGAGATTAAGCATCAAATACTTGTGAGAAATGCTAGAAATCATCAAAGACTCTTTGTTTAATGCAATTCAACAGATTCCTAGTCCCAAGGGTGTATCTATGTGGTTGTTGCAGTGAATATAGTGAATGATGCAATCATACAAGCTGTTTTCAAGATCTTTAAGTGTGAAGGAGTCATTACAACGAAAAGTGGAGCCTTGTTAGGAAGAAATGAAGAGACGGTCTCATTTTTGAGTAATTAAGCATCAAATACTTGTGAGAAATGCTAGAAATTATCAAAGACTCTTTGTTTAATGCAATGGAACAGATTCCTACTCCCAAGGGTGTATATATATGGTTCTTGCAGTGAATATAGTGAATGATGCAGTCATACAAGCTGTTTTCAAGATCTTTAAGTGTGAATGAGTCATTACAATGAAAAGTATGGCCTTGCTAGGAAGAAATGAAGAGACGGTCTCATTTTTGAGTAATTAAGCATCAAATGCTTGTGAGAAATGCTTTAAATCATCAAAAACTCCTTGTTTAATGCAATTCAACATACTCCTAGTCCCAAGAGAGCATAATGAGGTTGTTGCAGTGAATATAGTGAATGATGTGGTCATACAAGCTGTTTCAAAGATCTTTAAGTGTGAATGAGTCATTATAACAAAAACTGGAGCCTTGTTAGGAAGAAATGAAGAGACGGTCTCATTTTTGAGTAATTAAGCATCAAATACTTGTGAGAAATGCTAGAAATCATCAAAGACTCTTTGTTTAATGCAATTCAACATATTCGTAGTCCCAAGAGAGTATAGATGAGGTTGTTACAATGAATTTAGTGAATGATGTGGTCTTACAAGCTGTTTTCAAGATCTTTAAATGTGAATGAGTCATTACAACGAAATGTGGAGCCTTGTTCGGAAGAAATGAAGAGATGGTCTCATTTTTGAGTAATTAAGCATCAAATACTTGTGAGAAATGCTAGATATCATCAAAGACTCTTTGTTTAATTCAATTCTACATATTCCTAGTCCCAAGGTTGTATATATGTGGTTGTTGTAGTGAATATAGTGTATGATGTGGTCATACAAGCTGTTTTCAAGATCTTTAAATGTAAATGAGTCATTACAACAAAAGGAGGAGCCTTGTTAGGAAGAAATGAAGGGAGGGTCCCAGTATTCAGCAATTGAATGGAAAATACTTGTAAGAAATGCTAATCAACATCAAAGTATCATTGTTGAATGAAGTTCAAGGCATTCACTGTTTCAAGCGAGTATAGATGTGCTAGTTCCAATGAATATGGTGCCTTTTGTGGGCTAACAAGATATTTTCAAGATCATTAATTGTGAATGAGCTTTTAGAACAAAAGGAGCTGCCTTCTTAGGAAGAAATGGAGGGAGGGTATCAGTATTAAGCAATTGAACTGAAAATACTTGTAAGAAATCCTAATCATCGTCCAAGACTCATTGTTGAATGAAATTCAAGGCATTACCCCTTCCATGGGAGTATAGATGTGGCGGTTCTTGTGAATATGGTGCCTTTTGTGGGCAAATAAGCTATTTTCATGATAATTAAGTGTGAATGAGCTATTATACCAGAAGGAGGTGCCTTGTTCGGAAGAAATGAAGAGAGGGTCAATGTGTTCAGCAATTGAATAAAAAATAATTGTAAGAAATGCTAATCATCATCAAAGTCTCATTGTTGAATGAAATTCAAGGCATTGCCCGTTCCAAGGGAGTATAGATGTGCTGGTTCTCATGAATATGGTGCCTTTTGTGGGCAAACAAGCTATTTTCATGGTAATTAAGTGCGAATGAGATATTACAATAAACGGAGGAGCCTTGTTAGGAAGAAATGAACAGAGGGTCTCAGTATTCAGCAATTGAACGGAAAATACTTGTAAGAAATGTTAATCATCATCAAAAACACATTGTTGAATGAAATTCAAGTCATTACCCGTTCCAAGGGAGTATAGATGTGCTGGTTCTCATGAATATGGTGCCTTTTGTCAGCGAATAAGCTATTTTCATGATCATGAAGCGTGAATGAGCTATTACAACAAAAGGAGGTGCCTTTTTCAGAAGAAATGAAGAGAGGGTATAAGTATTCAGCAATTGAACGGAAAATACTTGTAAGAAATGCTAATCATCACCAAAGACTCATTGTTGAATGAAATTCATCGCATTCCCCCTTCCAAGGGGGTATAGATGTGCTGGTTCTGATGAATATGGTGCCTATTGTGGGCAAACAAGCTATTTTCATGATAATTATGTGTATATGAGATATTACAACAAATGGAGGAGCCTTCTTAGGAAGAAATGGAGAGAGGGTCTCAGTATTCTGCAATTGAATGGAAAATACTTGTAAGAAATGCTAATCATCATCAAAGACTTATTGTTGAATGAAATTCAAGGCATTGCCCGTTCCAAGCGAGTATAGATGTGCTGGTTCTCATGAATAGGGTGCCTTTTATGGGCAAACAAGCTATTTTCAGGATCATGAAGTGTGAATGAGCTATTACAACAAAAGGAGGTGCCTTGGTGGCAAGAAATGAAGAGAGGGTCTCAGTATTCAGCAATTGAACAGAAAATAATTGTAAGAAATTCTAATCATCATCAAAGTCTCATTGTTGAATCAAATTCAAGGCATTGCCCGTTCTGAGGGAGTATAGATGTGCTGGGTCTCATTAATATGGTGCCTTTTGCGTGCAAACAAGCTATTTTCATGATCATGAAGCGTGAATGAGCTATTACAACAAAAGGAGGTGCCATGTTTGGAGGAAATGAAGAGTGGGTCTTAGTATTCAGCAATTGAACAGAAAATAATTGTAAGAAATTCTAATCATCATCAAAGACTCATTGTTGAATGAAATTCAAGGCACTGCCCGTTCCAAGGGAGTATAAATGTGCTAGTTCTCATGAATATGGTGCCTTTTGTCGGCAAACAAGCTATTTTCATGTTCATTAAGTGTGTATGAGCTATTACAACAAAAGGAGGTGCCTTGTTAGGAAGAAATGAAGAGAGGGTCTCAGTATTCAGCAATTCAACGGAAAATACTTGTAAGAAATGCTAATCATCATCACTCATTGTTGAATGAAATTCACGGCATTGCCTGTTCCAAAGGAGTATAGATGTGTTGGGTCTCATGAATATGGTGCCTTTTGTGGGCAAACAAGCTATTTTCATGATCATTATGTGTGAATGAGCTATTACAATAATAGGAGGTGCCTTGCCAAGAAGAAATGAAGAGAGGGTCTCAGTCTTCAGCAATTCAACAGAAAATACTTGTAAGAAATGCTAATCATCATCAAAGACTCATTGTTGAATGAAATTCATGGCTTTCCCTGTTCCAATGGAGTATAGATGTGCTCGCTCTCATGAATATGGTGCCTTTTGTGGGCAAACAAGCTATTTTCATCATCCTTAAGTGTGAATGAGGTATTACAACAAAAGGAGGAGACTTGTTAGGAAGAAATGAAGAGAGGGTCTCAGTATTCAGCAATTGAACGGAAAATACTTGTAAGAAATGCTAATCATCATCATAGACTCATCGTTGAATGCAATTCAAGGCATTGCCTGTTCCAAGGTAGTATAGATGTGCTGGTTCTCATGAATATGATGCATTTTGTGGGCAAACAAGCTATTTCCATGATCATTATGTGTGAATGAGCTATTACAACAAAAGGAGGTGCCTTGTTAGGAAGAAATGAAGAGTGGGTCTCAGTATTCTGCAATGGAACAGAAAATACTTGTAAGAAATGCTAATCATCATCAAAGACTCATTGTTGAATGAAATTCAAGGCACTGCCCGTTCCAAGGGAGTATAGATGTGCTAGTTCTCATGAATATGGTGCCTTTTGTCGGCAAACAAGCTATTTTCATGTTCATTAAGTGTGTATGAGCTATTACAACAAAAGGAGGTGCCTTGTTAGGAAGAAATGAAGAGAGGGTCTCAGTATTCAGCAATTGAATGGAAAATACTTGTAAGAAATGCTAATCATCATCAAAGACTCATTGTTGAATGAAATTCACGGCATTGCTTGTTCCAAAGGAGTATAGATGTGTTGGGTCTCATGAATATGGTGGCTTTTGCGGGCAAACAAGCTATTTTCATGATCATTATGTGTGAATGAGCTATTACAATAATAGGAGGTGCCTTGCCAAGAAGAAATGAAGACAGGGTCTCAGTCTTCAGCAATTCAACAGAAAATACTTGTAAGAAATGCTAATCATCATCAAAGACTCATTGTTGAATGAAATTCAAGGCATTGCCTATTCCAAGGGAGTAGAGATGTGCTAGGTCTCGTGAATATGCTGCCTTTTGGGGGCAAACAAGATATTTTCATGATCATTATGTGTGAATGAGCTATTACAATAAAAGGAGGTGCCATGTCAGGAACAAATGAAGAGAGGGTCTCAGTCTTCAGCAATTCAACAGAAAACACTTGTAAGAAATGCTAATCATCATCAAAGACTCATTGTTGAATGAAATTCAAGGCATTCCCTCTTCCAATGGAGTATAGATGTGCTGGCTCTCATGAATATGGTGCCTTTTGTGGGCAAACAAGCTATTTTCATCATCATTAAGTGTGAATGAGATATTACAACAAAAGGAGGAGCCTTGTTAGGAAGAAATGAGGAGAGAGTCTCAGCATTCAGCAATTGAATGGAAAATACTTGTAAGAAATGCTAATCATCGTCATAGACTCATTGTTGAATGCAATTCAAGGCATTGCCCATTCCGAAGGAGTATAGATGTGCTGGTTCTCATGAATATGATGCATTTTGTGGGCAAGCAAGCTATTTTCACAATCATTAAGTGTGAATGAGCTATTACAACAAAAGGAGGTGCCTTGTTAGGAAGAAATGAAGAGTGGGTCTCAGTATTCAGCAATGAACGGAAAATACTTGTAAGAAATGCTAATCATCATCAAAGACTCATTGTTGAATGAAATTCGAGGCATTGCCCGTTCCAAGGGAGCATAGATGTGCTGGTTCTCATGAATAGGGTGCCTTTTATGGGCAAACAAGCTATTTTCAAGATCATGAAGTGTGAATGAGCTATTACAACAAAAGGAGGTGCCTTGGTGGCAAGAAATGAAGAGAGGGTCTCAGTATTCAGCAATTGAACTGAAAATAATTGTAAGAAATTCTAATCATCATCAAAGTCTCACTGTTGAATGAAATTCAAGGCATTGCCGATTCTAAGGGAGTATGGATGTGCTGGTTCTCATGAATATGGTGCCTTTTGTGGGCAAACAAGCTATTTTCATGATCATTAAGTGTGAATGAGCTATTACAACAAAAGAAGGTGCCTTGTTAGGAAGCAAATGAAGAGTGGGTCTTAGTATTCACAATTGAACGGAAAATACGTGTGAGAAATGCTAATCATCATCAAAAACTCTTTGTTGAATGAAATTCAAGGCAATGCCTGTTCCAAGGGAGTATAGATGTGCTGGTTCTCGTGAATATTGTGCCTTTTCTGCGTAACCAAGCTATTTCATGATAATTAAGTGTGAAGGGGAAATTACAACAAAAGGAGGATCCTTGTTAGGAAGAAATGAAGAGAGGGTCTCAGTATTAAGCAATTCAACGGAAAATACTTGTAAGAAATGCTAATCATCATCAAAGACTCATTGTTGAATGAAATTCAAGGAATTGCCCATTCCAAGGGATTATAGATGTGCTGGTTCTCATGAATATGGAGCCTTTTCTTGGCAAACAAGCTATTTTCATGATCATTGAAGTGTGAATGAGCTATTACAACAAAAGGAGGTGCCTTGTTAGGAAGAAATGAAGAGTGGGTCTCAGTATTCAGCAATTGAACGGAAAATACTTCTAAGAAATGCTAATCATCATCAAAGTCTCATTGTTGAATGAAATTCAAGGCATTACCGGTTCCAAGGGAGTATAGATGTGCTAGTTCTCAACAATATGACGCCTTTTTGTGGGCAAACAAGCTATTTTCATGATCATTAAGTGTGAATGAGCTATTACAACAAAAGAAGGTGCCTTCTTTGGAAGCAAATGAAGAGTGGGTCTCAGTATTCCGCAATTGAACAGAAATACTTGTAAAAATGCTAATCGTCATCAAAGTCTCATTGTTGAATGAAATTCAAGGCATTACCCGTTCCAAGGGAGTAGAGATGTGCTGGTTCTCATGAATATGGTGCCTTTTGTGGACAAACAACCTATTTTCATGATCATTAAGTGTGTATGAGCTATTACAACAAAAGGAGGTGCCTTGTTAGGAAGAAATGAAGAGTAGGTCTCAGTATTCCGCAATTGAACGGAAAATACTTGTAAGAAATGCTTATCATCATCAAAGACTCATTGTTGAATGAAATTCAAGGCATTGCCGGTTCCGAGGGAGTATAGATGTGCTGGTTGTCATGAATATGGTGCCTTTTGGGGGCAAACAATCTATTTTCATGATCATTAAGTGTGAATGAGCTATTACAACAAAAGGAGGTGCCTTGTTAGGAAGAAATGAAGAGTGGGTCTCAGTATTCAGCAATTGAACAGAAAATACTTGTAAGAAATGCTAATCATCATCAAAGACTCATTATTGAATGAAATTCAAGGCATCACCTATTCCAAGGGAGTATAGATGTGCTGGTCTCATGAATATGGTGCCTTTTGTGGGCAAACAAGCTATTTTCATGATAATTAAGTGTGAATGGGAAATTACAACAAAAGGACAGTCCTTGTTAGGAGGAAATGAAGAGAGGGTCTCAGTATTCAGCAATTGAACGAAAATACTTGTAAGAAATGCTAATCATCATCAAAGACTCATTGTTGAATGAAATTCAAGGCATTGCCCGTTCCAAGGGAGTATAGATGTGCTGGTTCTCATGAATATGGTGCCTTTTGTCGGCAAACAAGCTATTTTCATGATCATGAAGCGTGAATGAGCTATTACAACAAAAGGAGGTGCCTTGTTGGAGAAATGAAGAGTGGGTCTCAGTATTCAGCAATTGAACAGAAAATACTTGTAAGAAATGCTAATCATCATCAAAGACTCATTGTTGAATGAAATTCAAGGCATTGCCTGTTCCAAGGGAGTATAGATGTGCTGGTTCTCATGAATATGGTGCCTTTCTGGGCAAACAAGCTATTTTCATGATCAATCAAGTGTGAATGGGAAATTACAACAAAAGGAGGTGCCTTGTTGGAGGAAATGAAGAGAGGGTCTCAGTATTCAGCAATTTGAACGGAAAATACTTGTAAGAAATGCTAATCATCATCAAAGACTCATTGTTGAATGAAATTCAAGGCATTGCCTGTTCCAAGGGAGTATAGATGTGCTGGTTCTCAGAATATGGTGCCTTTTGTCGGCAAAACAAGCTATTTTCATGATCATGAAGCGTGAATGAGCTATTACAACAAAAGGAGGTGCCTTGTTAGGAAGAAATGAAGAGTGGGTCTCAGTATTCAGCAATTGAACGGAAAATACTTGTAAGAATGCTAATCATCATCAAAGACTCATTGTTGAATGAAATTCAAGGCATTGCAGTTCCAAGGGAGTATAGATGCGCTGGTTCTCATGAATATGGTGCCTTTTTGTGGGCAAACAAGCTATTTTCATGATCATTAAGTGTGTATGAGCTATTACAACAAAAGAAGGTGCCTTGTTAGGAAGCAAATGAAGAGTGGGGTCTCAGTATTCCGCAATTGAATGGAAAATACTTGTAAGAAATGCTAATCGTCATCAAAGACTCATTGTTGAATGAAATTCAAGGCATTGCCCGTTCCAAGGAGTATAGATGTGCTGGTTCTCATGAATATGGTGCCTTTTGGGGGCCAACAAGCTATTTTCATGATCATTAAGTGTGTATGAGCTATTACAACAAAAGGAGGCGCCTTGTTAGGAAGAAATGAAGTGTGAGTCTCAGTATTCAGCAATTAAACGGAAAATACTTGTAAGAAATGCTAATCATCATCAAAGACTCATTGTTGAATGAAATTTAAGGCATTGCCCGTTCCAAGGGAGTATAGATGTGCTGGGTCTCATGAATATGGTGCCTTTTGTGGGCAAACAAGCTATTTTCATGATCATGAAGCATGAATGAGCTATTACAACAAAAGGAGGTGCCTTGTTTGGAAGAAATGAAGCGTGGGTCTCAGTATTCAGCAATTGAACAGAAAATACTTGTAAGAAATGCTAATCATCATCAAAGACTCATTGTTGAATTAAATTCAAGGCATTGCATGTTCCAAGGGAGTATAGATGTGCTGGTTCTCATGAATATGGTGCCTTTTCTCGGCAAACCAGCTATTTTCATGATCATCAAGCGTGAATGAGCTATTATGTCAAAAGGAGGTGCCTTGTTGGGAAGAAATGAGGAGTGGATCTCAGTATCAGCAATTGAACGGAAAATACTTGTAAGAAATGCTAATCATCATCAAAGACTCATTGTTGAATGAAATTCAAGGCATTGCCCGTTCCAAGGGAGTATCAATGTGCTGGTTCTCATGAATATGGTGCCTTTTGTCGGCAAACAAGCTATTTTCATGATCATGAAGTGTGAATGAGCTATTACAACAAAAGGAGGTGCCTTGTTAGGAAGAAATGAAGAGTGGGTCTCAGTATTCAGCAATGGAACAGAAATACTTGTAAGAAATGCTAATCATCATCAAAGACTCATTGTTGAATGAAATTCAAGGCATTGCAGTTCCAAGGGAGTATAGATGTGCTGGTTCTCATGAATATTGGCCTTTTGTGGGCAAACAAGTTATTTTCATGACAATTAGTGTGAATGGGAAATTACAACAAAAGACGGTGCCTTGTTAGGAGGAAATGAAGAGAGGGTCTCAGTATTCAGCATTTGAACGGAAAATACTTGTATGAAATGTTAATCATCATCAAAGACTCATTGTTGAATGAAATTCAAGGCATTTCTGGTTCCAAGGGAGTATAGATGTGCTGGTTCTCATGAATATGGTGCCTTTTAGGGGCAAACAATCTATTTTCATGATCATTAAGTGTGAAATGAGCTATTACAACAAAAGGAGGTGCCTTGTTAGGAAGAAATGAAGAGTAGGTCTCAGTATTCCGCAATTGGACGGAAAATACTTGTAAGAAATGCTAATCATCATCAAAGACTCATTGTTGAATGAAATTCAAGGCATTGCCCGTTCCTAAGGAGTAGCGATGTCCTGGTTCTCATGAATATGGTGCCTTTTGGCGGCAAACAAACCTATTTTCATGATCATGAAGTGTGAATGAGTATTACAACAAAAGGAGGTGCCTTGTTAGGAAGAAATGAAGAGTGGGTCTTAGTATTCAGCAATTGAACAGAAAATACTTGTAAGAAATGCTAATCCTCATCAAAGACTCATTGTTGAATGAAATTCAAGGCATTGCATGTTGCAAGGGAGTATAGATGTGCTGGTTCTCATGAATATGGTGCCTTTTGTGGGCAAACAAGCTATTTTCTTGACAATTAAGTGTGAATGGGAAATTACAAGAAAAGGAGGGTCCTTGTTAGGAGCAAATGACAGAGGGTCTCAGTATTCATCGCATTTGAACAGGAAAATACTTGTAAGAAAAGTTAATCATCATTCAAAGACTCATTGTTGAATGAAATTCAAGGCATTGCCTGTTCCAAGGGAGTATAGATGTGCTGGGTCTCATGAATATGGTGCCTTTTGCGGGCAAACAAGCTATTTTCATGATCATTATGTGTGAATGAGCTATTACAATGAAAGGAGGTGCCTTGTTCAGGAAGAAATGAAGAGAGGGTCTCAGTCTTCAGCAATTCAACAGAAAAACTTGTAAGAAATGCTAATCATCATCAAAGACTCATTGTTGAATGAAATTCAAGGCATTCCCTCTTCCAATGGAGTATAGATGTGCTGGCTCTCATGAATATGGTGCCTTTTGTGAGTAAACAAGCTATTTTCATCATCATTAAGTGTGAATGAGCTATTACAACAAAAGGAGGAGCCTTGTTAGGAAGAAATGAAGAGAGGGTCTCAGTATTCAGCAATTGAACGGAAAATACTTGTAAGAAATGCTAATCATCATCATAGACTCATTGTTGAATGCAATTCAAGGCATTGCCCATTCCAAGGGAGTATAGATGTGCTGGTTCTCATGAATATGATGCATTTTGTGGGCAAACAAAATTAAATCTTCCATCTAGGGATATATGCATAACACAACATTAAATCTTGGGATTGCAACTTATAATATTCATCCACTAAAGTTTATTTTATGCAATTGGTCCATTACTTGTATTTTTGTTCAATTAACATATTCAAATATTATATTTTTCACATATTATATTTTTCTCACCAATTAAATCAAACGACATTAACAATAAATTTAAAATCAAAATATTTCAATTTTGCTATTTTTAGAATTTTAAAATCTGCTAGGTATAATGAATTGTCAATACTCTGTTGAATTTAACTTTTTGCAATTTTTTGAATTGTCTCCTTTGCCTCGACGCAATTTTGAAATGAATTATATAATCTTCTGGCAAATTACTTAAGAAAAAGCCAAAGCAATGGACTTTAATCAGAAGGTTCTGCACTCCCACCTAAGGATATATGCTTAACACAACATTGAAACTTGGAATTGCTATTTATAATATTCATCCACTAAAGTGTATTTTATGCAATTGAGTCCATCACTTGTATTTTTGTTCAATTAACGTATTCACATATTATATTTTTCGCACCAATCAAATCAAACGCATTAAACAAATAAATTTAAAAATCAAAATATTTAATTTTTTGCAATTTTTAGAATTAAAATCTGCTAGGATAAATGGATTATCAATATTCTACTGAATTTAAATTTTTCAATTTTTTGAATTGTCTCGTTTGCCTCAACGCAATTTCAAATGATTTGTATAATTTTCAAGCAAATTACTTAAGAAAAAGCAAAAGCAATGGACTGTCAATAGAGAAGGTTCTGCAGCTCCTCATCCTTCCATCTAGGGGAATATATGCATACCAACATTGAATGCTTGGATTTGCAGTTATAATATTCATTCACTAAATTGTATTTATGGCAATTGGGGTCCATTACTTGTTTTTATGTTCAATTACATTTCAATATCTTTTTCACAATCTGTTTTTTTTCCTCGACAGCGCCGCAGTGTAAGTCAAACGACATTAACAATAAATTTAAAAATCAAAATATTTCAATTTTGAAATTTTAAGAATTTTAAATTCTACTAGGGATAAATGAATATTCAATGCTCTGTTGAATTTAAATTTTGCAATATTCTGAATTGTCTCCTTTGCCTCAATGCAATTTGAAATGATTTATATAATTTTCAGGCAAATTACTTAAGAAAAAGCAAAAGCAATAGACTGTAACAAGAAGGTTCTGCACTCCCATCTAGGGATATATGCTTAACACAACTTGAAACATGGGATTGCTATTTATAATATTCATCCACTAAAGTATATTTTATGCAATTGGGTCCATTACTTGTATTTTTGTTCACTTAACATATTCAAATATTATATTTTTCACATATTATATTTTTCTCACCAATTAAATCAAACAACATTAACAATAAATTCAAAAATCAAAATATTTCAATTTTGCAATTTTTAGAATTTTAAAATCTGCTAGGGATAAATGAATTGTCAATAGCTCTGTTGAATTTAAATCTTGCAATTTTCTAAATTGTCTCCTTTGCCTCAACGCAATTTGAAATGATTTATATAATCTTCAGGCAAATTACTTAAGAAAAAGCAAAAGCAACCGACTATAATAAGAAGGTTCTGCACCGCCATCTAGGAATTTGTGCTTAACACAACATCGATACTTAGAATTGCTATTTATAATATTTATCCACTAAAGAGTATTTTATGCAATTAAGTCTATTACTTGTATTTTTGTTCAATTAACATATTCAAAATATTATATTTTTTCTCACCAATCAAATCAATGACATTAACAATAAATTTAAAAATCAAAATATTGCATTTTTGCAATTTTTAGAATTTTACATCTGCTAGGGATAATTAATTGTCAATAATCTGTTGAATTTAAATTTTGCAATTTTTTAATTGTCTCCTTTGCCTCAATGCAATTTGAAATGATTTATATAATTATTCAGGCAAATTACTTAGGAAAAAGCAAAAGCAATGGACTGTANAAGAATTGAAGAGAGGGTCTCATTATTCAACAATTATACCGAAAATACTTGTAACAAAATGCTAGTCATTATCAAAGACTCCTTGTTGAATGAAATTCAAGCATTCCCTCTTCCAAGGGAGTATAGATGTGTTGGTTCCCATGAATATGGTGTCTTTTTGTTCAAGAAGCTATTTTCAAGATCATTAAGTGTGAATGAGCTATTACAACAAAAGGAGGAGCCTTGTTAGGAAGAATTGAAGAGAGGGTCTCATTATTCAACAATTATTCCGAAAATACTTGTAAGAAATGCTAGTCATCATCAAAGACTCCTTGTTGAATGAAATTCAAGGCATTTCCTCTTCCAAGGGAGTATAGATATGGTGTCGTTCCCAGAATATGGTGTCTTTTGTGGCAAACAAGCTATTTTCAAGATCATTAAGTGTGAATGAGCTATTACAACAAAAGGAGGAGCCTTGTTAGGAAGAATTGAAGAAAGGGTCTCATTATTCAACAATTATACGGAAAATACTTGTAAGAAATGCTAGTCATCATCAAAGACTCCTTGTTGAATGAAATTCAAGGCATTCCCTCTTCCAAGGGAGTATAGATGTGCTGGTTCCAATGAATATGGTGTCTTTTGTGGGGAAAGAAGCTATTTTCAAGATCATTAAGTGTGAATGAGCTATTACAACAAAAGGTGGAGCCTTGTTAGGAAGAATTGAAAAGAGGGTCTCATTATTCAACAGTTATACCGAAAATATTTGTAAGAAATGCTAGTCATCATCAAAGACTCCTTGTTGAATGAAATTCAAGGCATTCCCTCTTCCAAGGGAGTATAGATGTGCTGGTTCCCATGAATATGGTGTCTTTTGTGGGTGAGAAGCTATTTTCAAGATCATTAAGTGTGAATGAGCTATTACAACAAAAGGAGGAGCCTTGTTAGGAAGAATTGAAGAGAGGGACTCATTATTCAACAATTATACTAAAAATACTTGTAAGAAATGCTAGTCATCATCAAAGACTCCTTGTTGAATGAAATTCAAGGCATTCCCTCTTCCAAGGGAGTATAGATGTGCTGGTTCCCATGAATATGGTGTCTTTTGTGGGCAAAGAAGCTATTTTCAAGATCATTAAGTGTGAATGAGCTATTACAACAAAAGGAGGAGCCTTGTTAGGAAGAATTGAAGAGAGGGTCTCATTATTCAACAATTATTCCAAAAATATTTGTAAGAAATGCTAGTCATCATCAAAGACTCCTTGTTGAATGAAATTCAAGGCATTCCCTCTTCCAAGGAGTATAGATGTGCTGGTCCCAAGAATATGGTGCCTTTTGTGGGCAAACAAGCTATTTTCAAGATCATTAAGTGTGAATGAGCTATTACAACAAAAGGAGGAGCCTTGTTAGGAAGAATTGAAGAGGGTCTCATTATTCAACAATTATACAGAAAATACTTGTAAGAAATGCTAGTCATCATCAAAGACTCTTTGTTGAATGAAATTAAGGCATTCCCACTTCCAAGGAAGTATAGATGTGCTGGTTCCCAGAATATGGTGCCTTTTGTGGGCAAACAAGCTATTTTCAAGATCATTAAGTGTGAATGAGCTATTACAACAAAAGGAGGAGCCTTGTTAGGATGAATTGAAGAGAGGGTCTCATTATTCAACAATTATACCGAAAATACTTGTAAGAAAATGCTAGTCATCATCAAAGACTCCTTGTTGAATGAAATTCAAGGCATTCCCTCTTCCAAGGGAGTATAGATGTGCTGGTTCCCATGAATATGGTGTCTTTTGTGTTCAAAGAAGCTATTTTCAAGATCATTAAGTGTGAATGAGCTATTACAACAAAAGGGGAGCCTTGTTAGGAAAAATTGAAGAGAGGGTCTCATTATTCAACAATTATACCAAAAATACTTGTAAAAAATGCTAGTCATCATCAAAGACTCCTTGTTGAATGAAATTCAAGGCATTCCCTTTCCAAGGGAGTATAGATGTGCTGGTTCCCATGAATATGGTGTCTTTTTGTGGGAAAAGAAGCTATTTTCGAAGATCATTAAGTGTGAATGAGCTATTACAACAAAAAGAGGAGTGTTGTTAGGAAGAATTGAAGAAAGGGTCTCATTATTCAACAATTATATGGAAAATACTTGTAAGAAATGCTAGTCATCATCAAAGACTCTTTATTGAATGAAATTCAAGGCATTTCCACTTCCAAGGGAGTATAGATGCGCTGGTTCCAAGAATATGCTGCCTTTTGTGGGCAAACAAGCTATTTTCAAGAGCATTAAGTGTGAATGAGCTATTACAACAAAGGAGGAGCCTTGTTAGGAAGAATGAAGAAAAGGGTCTCATTATTCAACAATTACACCGAAAATACTTGTAACAAATGCTAGTCATCATCAAAGACTCCTTGTTGAATGAAATTCAAGGCATTCCCTCTTCCAAGGGAGTATAGATGTGCTGGTTCCCATGAATATGGTGTCTTTT
>JAIRCJ010000237.1:217561-247914 GCA_020883675.1 Bruguiera gymnorhiza | reverse complement strand
TATTCTGCAATTGAATGGAAAATACTTTTGAGAAATGCTAATCATCATCCAAGACTCATTGTTGAATGAAATTCAAGGCATTCCCCTCCTTCAAAGAGTATAGATGTGGTGGTTTCGTGAATATGGTGCCTTTGTGGGCAAATAAGCTATTTTCAATGATAATTAAGTGTGAATGAGCTATTACAACAGAAAGGAGGTGCTTGTTCGAAGAATGGAAGAGAGGGTCCATTGTGTTCAGCAATTGAATGGAAAATAATTGTAAGAAATGCTAATATCATCAAAGTCTCATTGTTGAATGAAATTAAACGCATTGCCCATTCCAAGGAGTATAGATGTGCTGGTTCTCATGAATATGGTGCCTTTTGTGGCAAACAAGCTATTTTCATGGTAATTAAGTGCGAATGAGATATTACAACAACGGAGGAGCCTTGTTAGGAAAGAAACAGAGGGTCTCAGTATTCAGCAATTGAACGGAAAATACTTGTAAGAAATGTTAATCATCATCAACACTCATTGTTGAATGAAATTCAAGGCATTACCCTTCCAAGGGAGTATAGATGTGCTGGTTCTCATGAATATGGTGCCTTTTGTCAGCGAATAAGCTATTTTCATGATCATAAAGCGTGAATGAGCTATTACAACAAAAGGAGGTGCCTTGTTAGAAGAAATGAAGAGGGTCTCAGTATTCAGCAATTGAACGGAAAATACTTGTAAGAAATGCTAATCATCATCAAAGACTCATTGTTGAATGAAATTCAAGGCATTCCCCGTTCCAAGGGGTATAGATGTGCTGGTTCTCATGAATATGGTGCCTTTTGTGGCAAACAAGCTATTTCATGATCATTAAGTGTGAATGAGCTATTACAAACAAATGGAGGTGCCTTGTTAGGAAGAAATGAAGATGGGTCTCAGTATTCAGCAATTGAACGGAAAATACTTGTAAGAAATGCTAATCATCATCAAAGACTCATTGTTGAATGAAATTCAAGGCATTGCCCGTTCCAAGGGAGTATAGATGTGCTGGTTCTCATGAATAGGTGCCTTTTGGGCAAACAAGCTATTTTCATGATCATTAAGTGTGAATGAGCTATTACAACAAAAGGAGGTTGCCTCGTGAAGAAATGAAGAGTGGGTCTCAGTATTCAGCAATTGAACGAAAATACTTGTAAGAAATGCTAATCATCATCAAAGACTCATTGTTGAATGAAATTCAAGGCAATGCCTGTTCCAGGGAGTATAGATGTGCTGGTTCTCATGAATATGGTGCCTTTTGTGGGCAAACAAGCTATTTTCATGATCATTAAGTGTGAAGGGAAATTACAACAAAAGGAGGATCCTTGTTAGGAAGAAATGAAGAGAGGGTCTCAGTATTCAGCAATTGAACGGAAAATACTTGTAAGAAATGCTAATCATCATCAAAGACTCATTGTTGAATGAAATTCAAGGCATTGCCCATTCCAAAGGAGTATAGATGTGCTGGTTCTCATGAATATGGTGCCTTTTGTCGGCAAACAAGCTATTTTCATGATCATGAAGTGTGAATGAGCTATTACAACAAAAGGAGGTGCCTTGTTAGGAAGAAATGAAGAGTGGGTCTCAGTATTCAGCAATTGAAGGAAAATACTTGTAAGAAATGCTAATCATCATCAAAGACTCATTGTTGAATGAAATTCAAGGCATTCGCCTGTTCCAAGGAAGTATATAGATGTGCTGGTTCTCATGAATATGGTGCCTTTTTGTGGGCAAACAAGCTATTTTCCATGATCATTATGTGTGAATGAGCTATTACATACAAAAGGAGTTGCCTTGTTAGGAAGAAATGAAGAGTGGGTCTCAGTATTCTGCAATTGACATGAAAATACTTGTAAGAAATGCTAATCATCATCAAAGACTCATTGTTGAATGAAATTCAAGGCATTGCCTCGTTCCAAGGGAGTATAGATGTGCTGGCTCTCATGAATTATGGCTGCCTTTTGTGGCAAACAAGCCTAATTTTCATGATCATTAAGTGTGAATGGAGTAATTACACAAAAAAGGAGTGCCTTGTTAGGAAGAAATGAAGAGAGGGTCTCAGTAATTCAGCAATTGAACGGAAAATACTTGTAAGAATGCTAATCATCATCAAAGACTCATTGTTGAATGAAATTCAAGCATTGCCTTTCCAAGGGAGTATAGATGTGCTGGTTCTCATGAATATGGTGCCTTTTGTGGGCAAACAAGCTATTTTCATGATCATTAAGTGTGAATGAGCTATTACAACAAAAGGAGGTGCCATGTTAGGAAGAAATGAAGAGTGGTCTCAGTATTCAGCAATTGAACAGAAAATACTTGTAAGAAATGCTAATCATCATCAAAGACTCATTGTTGAATGAAATTCAAGGCATTGCCTGTTCCAAGGGAGTATAGATGTGCTGGCTCCCATGAATATGGTGCCTTTTGTGGGCAAACAAGCTATTTTCATGTTCATTAAGTGTGAATGAGCTATTACAACAAAAGGAGGTGCCTTGTTAGGAAGAAATGAAGAGAGGGTCTCAGTATTCAGCAATTGAACGGAAAATACTTGTAAGAAATGCTAATCATCATCAAAGACTCATTGTTGAATGAAATTCAAGGCATTGCCGGTTCCAAGGGAGTATAGATGTGCTGGTTCTCATGAATATGGTGCTTTTGTGGGCAAACAATCTATTTCATGATCATTAAGTGTGAATGAGCTATTACAACAAAAGAGTGCCTTGTTAGGAAGAAATGAGGAGTGAGTCTCAGTATTCAGCAATTGAATGGAAAATACTTGTAAGAAATGCTAATCATCATCAAAGACTCATTGTTGAATGAATTCAAGGCATTGCCCGTTCCAAGGAGTATAGATGTGCTGGTTCTCATGAATATGGTGCCTTTTGTGGGCAAACAAGCTATTTTCATGATCATTAAGTGTGAATGGAGCTATTACAACAAAAAGGAGGTGCCTTGTTAGGAGAAATGAAGAGTGGTCCTCAGTATTCAGGCAATGGAACGGAAAATACTTGTAAGAAATGCTAATCATCATCAAAGACTCATTGTTGAATGAAATTCAAGGCATTGGCCGTTCCAAGGGAGTATAGATGTGCTGGGTTCTCATGAATATGGTGCCTTTTGTTGGGCAAACAAGCTATTTTCAAGATCAATTAAGTGTGAATGAGGTATTACAACAAAAGGAGGTGCCTTGTTAGGAAAATGAAATGAAGAGTGGGTCTCAGTATTCAGCAATTGAACGGAAATACTTGTAAGAAATGCTAAGTCATCAAAGACTCATTGTTGAATTGAAATTCAAGGCATTTGCCCGTTCCAAGGGAGTATAGATGTGCCGTTCTCATGAATATGTGCCTTTTGGGGCTAAACAAGCTTATTTTCATGATCATTAAGTGGTATGAGCTATTACAACAAAAGGAGGTGCCTTGTTAGGGAGAAATGAAGATGGGTCTCAGTATTCCGCAATTGAACGGAAAATACTTGTAGAAATGCTAATCGTCATCAAAGACTCATTGTGAATGAAATTCAAGCATTGCCGGTTCCAAGGAGTATAGATGTGCTGGTTCTCATGATTGGTGCCTTTTGTGGGGCAAAACAAGCTATTTTCATGATCATGTAAGTGGTATGAGCTATTACAACAAAAGGAGGTGCCTGTTTGGAAGGAAATGAAGAGTGGGGTCTTCAGTATTCAGCGCAAATTGAACAGGAAAATACTTTAAGAAATTCTAATCATCATCAAAGACTCATTGTTTGAATGAAATTCAAGCATTGCTTTCCAAGGGAGTATATATGTGCTGGTTCTCATGAATATGGTGCCTTTTGCGGGCAAACAAGCTAATTTTCATCGGCAATTAAGTGTGAATGGGAAATTACAACAAAAGGACTGTCCTTGTTAGGAGGAAATGAAGAGAGCGTCTCAGTATTCAGCATTTACATGGGAAAAATACTTGTAAGAAATGCTAATCATCATCAAAGACCTGATTGTTGAATGAAATTCAAGCATTGCCTGTTCCAAGGGAGTATATATGTGCTGGTTCTCATCAATATGGTGCCTTTTGTCGGCCAAAAACAAGCTATTTTCATGATCATGAAGCGTGAATGAGTATTACAACAAAGGGAGGTGCCTTGTTAGGAAGAAAATGAAGAAGTGGGTCTCAGTATTCAGCAATTGAACGGAAAATACTTGTAAGAAATGCTAATCATCATCAAAGACTCATTGTTCAATGAAATTCAAGGCATTGCCCGTTCCAAGGGAGTATCGATGTGCTGGTTCTCAAGAATATGGTGCCTTTTGTCAGCAGACAAGCTATTTTTATGATCATGAAGCGTGAATGAGCTATTACAACGAAAGGAGGTGCCTTGTTAGGAAGAAATGAAGAGTGGATCTCAGTATTCAGCAAATTGAACGGAAAATACTTGTAAGAAATGCTAATCAACATCAAAGACTGATTGTTGAATGAAATTCAAGGCATTGCCGGTTCCAAGGGAGTATAGATGTGCTGGTTCTCATGAATATGGTGCCTTTTGGGGGGAAACAATCTATTTTCATGATCATTAAGTGTGAATGAGCTATTACAACAAAAGGAGGTGCCTTGTTAGGAAGAAATGAAGAGAGGGTCTCAGTATTCAGCAATTGAACGGAAAATACTTGTAAGAAATGCTAATCATCATCAAGACTCATTATTGAATGAAATTCAAGGCATGCCGGTTTCCAAGGGAGTATAGATGTGCTGGTTCTCATGAATATTGGCGCCTTTTGTGGGCAAACAAGCTATTTTCATGATCATGAGGTGTGAATGAGCTGTTACAACAAAAGGAGGTGCCTTGCTAGGAAGAAATGAAGAGTGGTTCTCAGTATTCAGCAATTGAACGGAAAATACTTGGAAGAAATGGTAATCATCATCAAAGACTCATTGTTGAATGAAATTCAAGGCATTGCCTGTTCCAAGGGAGTATAGATGTGCTGGTCTCATGAATATGGTGCCTTTTGCGGGCAAACAAGCTATTTTCGTGATCATTAAGTGTGAATGAGCTATTACAATAAAAGGAGGTGCCTGGCCAGGAAGAAATGAAGAGAGGGTCTCAGTCTTCAGCAATTGAACAGAAAATACTTGTAAGAAATGCTAATCATCATCAAAGCTCATTGTTGAATGAAATTCAAGGCATTGCCCATTCCAAGGGAGTATAGATGTGCTGGTTCTCACGAATATTGTGCCTTTTGTGGGCAAACAAGCTATTTTCATGATAATTAAGTGCAAATGAGATACTGCAACAAAATGAGGAGCCTTGTTAGGAAGAAATGAACAGATGGTCTCAATATTCAACAATTGAACGGAAAATTCTTGTAAGAAATTCTAATCATCATCAAAGACTCATTGTTGAATGAAATTCAAGGCATTCCCCCTTCCAATGGAGTATAGATGTGCTGGCTCTCATGAATATGGTGCCTTTTGTGGCAAACAAGCTATTTTCATGATCATTAAGTGTGTATGAGCTATTACAACAAAAGGAGGTGCCTTGTTAGGAAGAAATGAAGAGTGGGTCTCAGTATTCAGCAATTCAACAGAAAATACTTGTAAGAAATGTTAATCATCATCAAAGACTCATTGTTGAATGAAATTCAAGGCATTGCCTGTTCCATGGGAGTATAGATGTGCTGGGTCTCATGAATATGGTGCCTTTTGCGGGCAAACAAGCTATTTTCATGATCACTATGTGTGAATGAGCTATTACAGTAAAAGGAGGTGCCTTGCCGGGAAGAAATGAAGAAAGGGTCTCAGTCTTCAGCAATTCAACAAAAATACTTGTAAGAAATGCTAATCATCATCAAAGACTCATTGTTGAATGAAATTCAAGGCATTCCCTCTTCCAATGAAGTATAGATGTGCTGGCTCTCATGAATATGGTGCCTTTTGTGGGTAAACAAGCTATTTTCATCATCATTAAGTGTGAATGAGATATTACAACAAAAGGAGGAGCCTTGTTAGGAAGAAATGAAGAGAGGGTCTCAGTATTCAGCAATTGAACGGAAAATACTTGTAAGAAATGCTAATCATCATCATCATAGACTCATTGTTGAATGCAATTCAAGGCATTGCCCGTTCCAAGGGAGTATAGATGTGCTGGTTCTCACGAATATGATGCATTTTGTGGGCAAACAAAATTAAATCTTCCATCTAGGGATATATGCGTAACACAACATTAAATCTTGGGATTGCAAGTTATAATATTCATCCACTAAAGTTTATTTTATGCATTTGGTTCCATTACTTGTATTTTTGTTCAGTTAACATATTCAAATATTATATTTTTCACATATTATATTTTTCTCACCAATTAAATCAAATGACATTAACAATAAATTCAAAATCAAAATATTTCAATTTTGCTATTTTTAGAATTTTAAAATCTGCTAGGGATAAATGAATTGTCAATACTCTGTTGAATTTCAATTTTGCAATTTTTTGAATTGTCTCTTTTGCCTCAACGTAATTTGAAATGAATTATATAATCTTCTGGCAAATTACTTAAGAAAAAGCCAAAGCAATAGACTTTAATCAGAAGGTTATGCACTCCCACCTAAAGATATATGCTTAACACAACATTGAAACTTGGAATTGCTATTTATAATATTCATCCACTAAAGTGTATTTTATGCAATTGAGTCCATTACTTGTATTTTTGTTCAATTAACGTATTCACATATTATATTTTTCGCACCAATCAAATCAAACGCCATTAACAATAAATTTAAAAATCAAAATATTTCAATTTTGCAATTTTTAGAAGTTTAAAATCTGCTAGGGATAAATGAATTGTCAATATTCTGTTGAATTTAAATTTTTCAATTTTTTGAATTGTCTCGTTTGCCTCAACGCAATTTCAAATGATTTGTATAATTTTCAAGCAAATTACTTAAGAAAAAGCAAAAGCAATGGACTGTAATAAGAAGGTTCTGCACTCCCATCTTCCATCTAGGGATATATGCAGTAACACAACATTGAATCTTGGGATTGCAAGTTATAATATTCATTCACTAAATTGTTTTTATGCAATTGGGTCCATTACTTGTATTTTTGTTCAATTAACATATTCAAATATTATATTTTTCACATATTATATTTTTCTCACCAATTAAGTCAAACGACATTAACAATAAATTTAAAAATCAAAATATTTCAATTTTGCAATTTTAAGAATTTTAAATTCTACTAGAGATAAATGAATATTCAATGCTCTGTTGAATTTAAATTTTGCAATATTCTGAATTGTCTCCTTTGCCTCAACACAATTTGAAATGATTTATATAATCTTCAAGGCAAATTACTTAGGAAAAAGCAAAAGTAATAGACTGTAACAAGAAGGTTCTGCACTCCCATCTAGAGATATATGCTTAACACAACTTTGAAACGTGAGATTGCTATTTATAATATTCATCCACTAAAGTATATTTTATGCAATTGGGCCCATTACTTGTATTTTTGTTCAATTAACATATTAAAATATTATATTAACAATGAATTTAAAACCAATGAAGCCAAACGACATTAACAATAAATTTAAAAATCAAAATATTTCAATTTTGCAATTTTTAGAACTTTAAAATCTATTAGGGATAAATGACTTGTCAATACTCTGTTGAATTTAATGTTGCAATTATTGAATTAGTCTCCTTTGCCTCAATGCAATTTGAAATGATTTATATAATCTTCAGGCAATTACTTAAGAAAAAGCAAAACAACGACTGTAATAAGAAGTCTCACACTATCTAGGAATTTTGCTTAACACAAATTGAAACTTGGATTGCTATTTATATATTTATCCACTAAGTGTATTTTATGCATAAGTCCATTATTGTATTTTTGTTCAATTACATATTCAAATATTATTTTTCTCACCAATCAATAAAGACATAAAAAAATTTAAAATCAAATATTGCATTTTGCAATTTTAGAATTTTAAAATCTCTAGGGATAAATAAATTGTCAATAATCTGTTGAATTATAATTTTGCAATTTTCTTAATTGTCTCCTTACCCTCAATGCAATTTGAAATGATTTATAAATATTTCTTCACAAATTACTTAAGAAAAAGGAAAAGCAATGGACATTAATAAAATGGTTTGCATCCCATCGGATATATGCTTAACACAACATTGAAACTTGGATTGCTATTTATAATATTCATCCACTAAAGTTATTTTATGCAATTGACGTCATTACTTGTATTTTTGTTCAATTAACATATTCAAATATTAATTTTTCACATATTATATTTTTCTCACCAATTAGATCAAACAACATTAACAATAAGTTTAAAAGATCAAAATATTTCAATTTTTCAATTTTTAGAATTTTTAAATTCTGCTAGGGATAAATGAATTGTCAATACTCTATTGAATTTAAATTTTGCAATTTTTTGAATTGTCCCTTTTGCCTCAACGCTATATAAATGATTTATATAATATTCTAGCAAATTACTTAAGAAAAAGCCAAAGCAATGGACTGTATTCAGAAGGTTCTGCACTCCCATCTAGGGATATATACTTAACACAACATTGAAACTTGGAATTGCTATTTGTAATATTCATCCACTAAAGTGTATTTTATGCCATTGAGTCCATTACTTGTATTTTTGTTCAATTAACATGTTCAAATATTATATTTTTCTCACCAATCAAATCAAACAACATTAACAATAAATTTAGAAATGAAAATATTGCATTTTTGCAATTTTTAGAATTTTAAAATCTGTTAAGGATAAATGAATTGTCCATACTCTGTTAAATTTAAATTTTGCAATTTTCTAAATTGTCTCCTTTGCCTCAACGCAATTTGAAATGATTTATATAATCTTCAGGCACATTACTTAAGAAAAAGCAAAAGCAATGGACTGTAATAATAAGGTTCTGCACTCCCATTTTGGGATATATGCCTAGCACAACATTGAAACTTGGAATTGCTATTTATAATATTCATCCACTAACGTGCATTTTATGCAATTGTGTCCATTACTTGTATTTTTGTTCAATTAACTAATTAAAAGATTGCATTTTTCTCACCAATCAAATCGAACGACATTAACAATAAATTTAAAAATCAAAATATTGCATTTTTGCAATTTTTAGAATTTTAAAATCTGCTAGGGATAAATCAGTTGTCAATAAACCGCAAAATTATAATTTTGTAATTTTCTTAATCGTCTCCTTTGCCTCAATGCAATTTGAAATGATTTATATAATATTTAGGCAAATTACTTAAGAAAAAGCAAAAGCAATGCACTTAATAAGAAAGTTCCCACTCTCATCTATGGATATATGCTTAACACAACATTGAAACTTAGGATTGCTATTTATAATATTCATCCACTAAAGTGTATTTTATGCAATTGAGTCCATTAGTTGTATTTTTGTTCAATTAACATATTCAAATATTATATTTTTCTCTCCAATCAAATCAAACGACATTAACAATAAATTTAAAAATCACAATATTGCATTTTTCCAATTTTTAGAATTTTAAAATCTGCTAGGGATAAATGAATTGTCCATACTCTGTTCAATTTAAATTTTGCAATTTTCTTAATTGTCTCCGTTCCCTCAACGCAATTTGAAAAGATTTATATAATTTTCAGGCAAATTACTTAAGAAAAAGCAAAAGCAATAGACTGTAATAAGAAGTTTTGCACTCCCATCTTGGATATATGCTAACACAACATTGAAACTTGGGATTGCTATTTATAATATTCATCCACTAACATGTATTTTATGCAATTGAGTCCATTACTTGTATTTTTGTACAATTAACTTATTAAGATATTGTATTTTTCTCACCAATCTAATCTAACAACATTAACAACAAATTTAAAAATCAAATATTGCATTTTTGCAATTTCTAGAATTTTATAATCTGCTAGGGATAAATAAATTGTCAATAATCTGCAAAATTATAATTTTGCAATTTTCTTAATTGTCTCCTTTCTCTCAAGGCAATTTGCAATGATTTATAGAATTATTGTCTTCAAACAAATTACTTAGGAAAAAGGAAAAGCAATGGACTCAAATAAAATGGTTCCGCACTCTCATCTAGGAATATATGCTTCACACAACTTTGAAACTTGATATTGCTATTTATAATATTCATCCACTAAAGTGTCTTTTATCCAATTGAGTCCATTACTTGTATTTTTGTTCAATTAATATATTGAAATATTATATTTTTCACATATTATATTTTTCCCACCAATTAAATCAAACAACATTAACAATAAATTCAAAGATCAAAATATTTCAATTTTGCAATTTTTAGAATTTTAAAATCTACTAGGGATAAATGAATTGTCAATACTCTGTTGAATTTAAATCTTGCAATTTTCTAAATTGTCTCCTTTGCCTCAATGCAATTTGAAATGATTTATATAATCTTCAGGCAAATTACTTAAGAAAAAGCAAAAGCAACCGACTGTAATAAGAAGGTTCTGCACCGCCATCTAGGAATATGTGCTTAACACAACATCGATACTTAAAATTGCTATTTATAATATTTATCCACTAAAGAGTATTTTATGCAATTAAGTCTATTACTTGTATGTTTGTTCAATTAACATATTCAAATATTATATTTTTCTCACCAATCAAATCAAACAACATTAACAATAAATTTAAAAATCAAAATATTGCATTTTTGCAATTTTTAGAATTTTACAATCTGCTAGGGATAACTGAATTGTCAATATTTTGTTGAATTTAAATTTTGCAATTTTTTAAATTATCTCCTTTACCTCAGCACAATTTGAAATGATTTATATAATCTTTAGGCAAATTACTCAGGAAAAAGCAAAAGCAATGGACTGTAATAAAAGCTTCTGCACTCCCATCTTGGGTAATATGCTTAACATAACATTGAAACTTGGGATTGCTATTTATAATATTCATCCATTAACGTGTATTTTATGCAATTAAGTCCATTACTTGTATTTTTGTTCAACTAACTTATTAAGATATTGTATTTTTCTCACCAATCAAATCTAATGACATTAACAACAAATTTAAAAATTGAGATATTGCATTTTTGCAATTTCTAGAATTTTATAATATGCTAGGGATAAATAAATTGACAATAATTTGCAGAATTATAATTTTGCAATTTTCTTAATTGTCTCCTTCGCCTCAACGCAATTTGAAATGATTTATAGAATTCTTGTCTTCAGACAAATTACTTAAGGAAAAGGAAAAGCAATGGACTAATATAAGATGATTCTGCACTCCCATCTTGGGATATATGCTAAACATAATATTGAAACTTGGGATTGCTATTTATAATATTCATCCACTAACGTGGATTTTATGCAATTAAGTCCATTACTTGTATTTTCATTCAATTAACTTATTCAAATATTGTATTTTTCTCACCAATCAAATCAAACGACATTAACAATAAATTTAAAAATCAAAATATTTTATTTTTGCAATTTTTTCAATTTTAAAATCTGGTAGGGATAAATGAATTGTCAATACTTTATTGAATTTAAATTTTGCAATTTTCTAAATTGTCTCGTTTGCCTCAACGCAATTTGAAATGATTTATATAATCTTCAGGCAAATTACTTAAGAAAAAGCAAAAAGCAATTGACTGCAATAAGAATGTTCTACACTCCCATCTTAAGATATATGTTTAACACAACATTGAAACTTGGGATTGCTATTTATAATATTCATCCACTAACGTGTATTTCATCCAATTGAGTTCATTACTTGTACTTTTGTTCCATTAACTTATTACAATATTGCATTTTTCTCACTAATCAAATCTAACGACATTAACAACAAATTCAAAAATCAAAACATTCCATTTTGGCAATTTTTAGAAATTTAAAATATGCTAGGGATAAATAAATTGTCAATACTCTACAGAATTATAATTTTGCAATTTCTTAATTGTCTCTTTTGCCTCAATGCAATTTAAAATGATTTCTAGAATTCTTGTCTTCAAACAAATTACTTCAAGAAAAGGAAAAGCAATGGACTCATATAAGATGGTTCCCCACTCCCATCTAGGGATATATGCTTAACACAACATTGAAACTTGGGATTGTTATTTATACTTTTCGTCCACTAAGTGTATTTTATGCAATTGAGTCCATTACTTGTATTTTTGTTTAATTAACGTATTCAAATATTGTATTTTTCTCACCAATCAAATCAAAAAACATTAACAATAAATTTAAAAATCAAAATATTTCATTTTTCCAATTTTTAGAATTTTAAAATCTGCTAGGGATAAATGAATTGTCCATACTCTGTTGAATTTAAATTCTGCAATTTTCTGAATTCTCTCCTTTGCCTCGATGCAATTTGAAATGATTTATATAATTTTCAAGCAAATTACTTAAGAAAAAGCAAAAGTAATGGACTCTAATAAGAAGGTTATGCACTCTCATCTAAGGTTATATGCTTAACACAAATTTGAAATTTGGGATTGCTATTTATACTTTTCATCCACTTAAGTGTATTGTATGCAATTGAGTCCATTACTTTTATTTTTGTTTAATTAACATATTCAAATATTGTATTTTTCTCACCAATCAAATCAAACGACATTAACAATAAATTTAACAATCAAAATATTGCATTTTTACAATTTTTTAGAATTTTAAAATCTACTAAAGATAAATGAATTGTCAATACTCTGTTGAATTTAAATTTTGCAATTTTTTGAATTGTCACCTTTGCCTCAACGCAATTTGAAATGATTTATATAATCTTCTGGCAAATTACTTAAGAAAAAGTCAAAGCAATGGACAGTAATTAGAAGGTTTTGCACTCCCATCTAGGGATATATGCTTAACACAAAATTAAAACTTGAAATTGCTATTTGTAATATTCATCCACTAAAGTGTATTTTATGCAATTAAGTCCATTACTTGTATTTTTGTTCAATTAACATATTCAAATATTATATTTTTCTCACCAATCAAATAAAATGACATTAATAATAAATTTAAAAATCAAAATACAGCATTTTTCCAATTTTTAGATTTTTAAAATCTGCTAGGGATAAATGAATTATCCATACTCTATTCAATTTAAATTTTGCAATTTTCTGAATTGTCTTCTTTCCCTCAATGCAATTTGAAAAAATTTATATAATCTTCAAGCAAATTACTTAAGAAAGAGCAAAAGTAATGGACTGTAATAAGAAGGTTCTGCATTCCCATCTAGGGATATATTCTTAACACAACATTGACACACGAGATTGCTATTTATACTTTTCATCCACTAAAGTGTATTTTATGCAATTGAGTCCTTTACTTGTATTTTTGTTCAATTAATGTATTCACGTATTATATTTTTCTTGCCAATCAAATCAAACGACCTTAACAATAAATTTAAAAATCAAAATATTGCATTTTTGAAATTTTTTGAAATTTACAATCTATTAGGGATAAATGAATTGTCAATACTCTGTTGAATTTAAATTTTGCAATTTTCTAAATTGTCTCCTTTGCCTCAATGCAATTTGAAATGATTTATAGAATTCTTGTCTTCAGACAAATTACTTAAGAAAATGGAAAAGCAATGGCCTCAAATAAGATGGTTCCCCACTCCCATCTAGGGATATATACTGCACACAACTTTGAAACTTAGGATTGCTATTTATAATATTCATCCACTAAAGTTTCTTTTATCCAATTGAGTCCATTACTTGTTTTCGTGTTCAATTAACATATTCAAATATTATATTTTTCACATAATATATTTTTCTCACCAATTAAATCTAATCACAGTAACAATAAATTTAAAGATCAAAATACTTCAATTTTGCAATATTTAGAATTTTAAATTCAGTTAGGGATAAATGAATTGTCAATGCTCTGTTGAATTTAAATTTTGCAATATTTCGAATTGTCTCCTTTGCCTCAACACAACCTCAACACAATTTGAAACGATTTATATAATTTTCAGGAAAATTACTTAAAAAAAAAAAGCAAAAGCAATGGACTGTAACAAGAAGGTTATGCACTCCCATCTAGGGATATATGCTTAACACAACATTAAAACATGGGATTGCTATTTATAATATTCATCTACTAAAAAGTATTTTGTGCAATTAGGTCCATTACTTGTATTTTTGTTCAATTAACATATTCAAATATTATATTTTTCTCACCAATTAAATCAAATGACATTAACAATAAATTTAAAAATCAAAATATTTCAATTTTGCAATTTTTAGAATTTTAAAATCTGCTAGGGATAAATGAATTGTCAATACTCTGTTGAATTTAAATTTTGCAATTTTCTGAATTGTCTCCTTTGCCTCAACGCAATTTGAAATGATTTATATAATCTTCAGGCAAATTACTTAAGAAAAAGCAAAAGCAATGGACTGTAATAAGAAGGTTCTGCACTCCCATCTAGGGATATATGCTTAACACAACATTGAAACTTGGGATTGCTATTTATAATATTCTTCCACTAACATGCATTTTATGCAATTGAGTCCATTACTTGTATTTTTGTTCAATTAACTTATTAAAATATTGTATTTTTCTCACCAATCAAATCTAACAACATTAACAACAAATTAAAAAATGAAAATATTGCATTTTTGCAATTTTTAGAATTTTTAAATCTGCTAGGGATAATTAAATTGTCAATAATCTGCAGAATTATAATTTTACAATTTTCTTAATTGTCTCCTTTGCCTCAATGCAATTTGAAATGATTTCCAAAATTATTGTCATCAAACAAATTACATAGGAAAAGAGAAAAGCAATGGACTCAAATAAGATGGTTCCGCACTCCCAACTAAGAATATATGCTTCACACAACCGTGAAACTTGAGATTGCTATTTATAATATTCATCCACTAAAGCGTATTTTATGCAATTGAGCCCATTACTTGTATTTTTGTTCATTTAACATATTCAAATATTATATTTATCTCACCAATCAAATCAAACGACATTAACAATAAATTTAAAAATCAAAATATTGCATTTTTCGAATTTTTAGAATTTTAAAATCTAGTAGGGATAAATGAATTGTCCATACTCTATTAAATTTAAATTTTTCAATTTTCCAAATTCTCTCCTTTACCTCAACACAATTTGAAATGATTTATATAATCTTTAGGCAAATTACTTAAGAAAAAGCAAAAGCAATGGACTAAAATAAGAAAGTTCTACACTCCCATCTAAGAATATATGCTTAACACAACATTGAAACTTGGGATTGCTATTTATACTTTTCGTCCACTAAAGTGTATTTTATGCAATTAAGTCCATTACTCGTATTTTTGTTCAATTAACATATTCAAATATTGTATTTTTCTCACCAATCAAATCAAACAACATTAACAATAAATTTAAAAATCAAAATATTGCATTTTTCCAATTTTTAGAATTTTAAAATCTGCTAGGGATAAATGAATTATCAATACTCTGTTGAATTTAAATTTTGCAATTTTCTAAATTGTCTCCTTTGCCTCAATGCAATTTGAAATGATTTATATAATCTTCAGGCAAATTACTTAAGAAAAAGCAAAAGCAACCGAATGTAATAAGAAGGTTCTGCACCCCATCTAGGGATATATGCTTAACATAACATCGATACTTGGAATTGCTATTTATAATATTTATCCACTAAAGAGTATTTTATGCAATGAAGTCTATTACTTGTATTTTTGTTCAATATTATATTTTTCTCACCAATCAAATTAAACGACATTAACAATAAATTTAAAAATCAAAATATTGAATTTTTGCAATTTTTAGAATTTTACAATCTACTAGCGATAGCTGAATTGTCAATACTCTGTTGAATTTAAATTTTGCAATTTTTTGAATTGTCTCCTTTGCCCCAATGCAATTTGAAATGACTTATATAATCTTCAGGCAAATTACTTAAGACGAAGAAAAAGCAATGGACTGTAATAAGAAGGTTCTGCATTCTCATCTAGGGATATATGCTTAACGCAACATCGAAACTTGGAATTGCTATTTATAATATTCATTCACAAAAGTGTATTTTATGCAATTGAGTCTATCACCTGTATTTTTGCTCAATTAACATGTTTAAAAATTTTATTTTTCTCGCCAATTAAATCAGATGACATTAACAATAAATTTAAAAATCAAAATATTGCATTTTTTGCAATTTTTTAGAATTTTAAAATCTGATAGGGATAAATGAATTGTTAATACTCTGTTGAATTAAATTTTGCAATTTTTTGAATTGTCTCTTTTGCCTCAACGCAATTTGAAATGATTTATATAATCTTCAGGCAAGTTACTTAAGATAAAGCAAAAGCAATGGACTGTAATAAGAAAGTTCTACACTCCCATCTTGGCATATATGCTTAACACAACATTGAAACTTGGGATTGCTATTTATAATATTGATCCACTAACGTGCATTTTTTGCAATTGAGTCCATTACTTGTATTTTTGTTCAATTGACTTATTAAAATATTGCATTTTTCTCACCAATCAAATCAAACTACATTAACAATAAATTTAAAAATCAAAATATTGCATTTTTGAAATTTTTTGAATTTTCAAATTTGCTAAGGATAAATGAATTGTCAATACTCTGTTGAAGTAATATTTTGCAATTTTCTAAATTTTCTCGCTTGCCTGAATGCAATTTGAAATGATTTATATAATTTTCAAGCAAATTACTTAAGAAAAAGCAAAAGTAATGAACTGTAATAAGAAGGTTCAGCACTCCGTCTAGGGATATATGCATAACACAACATTGAATCTTGGGATTGCAAGTTATAATATTCATCCACTAAAATGTATTTTATGCAATTGGGTCCATTACCTGTATTTTTGTTCAATTAACATATTCAAATATTATATTTTTCACATATTATATTTGTCTCACCAATTAAATCAAACGACATTAGTAATAAATTTAAAAATCAAAATATTTCAATTTTGCAATTTTTAGAATTTTAAAATCTGCTAGGGATAAATGAATTGTCAATACTTTGTTGAATTTAAATTTTGCAATTTTTTGAATTGTCTCCTTTGCCTCAACGCAATTTCAAATGATTTATATAATCTTCTAGCAAATTACTTTAGAAAAAGCCAAAGCAATGGACTGTAATTAGAAGGTTCTACACTTCCATCTAGGGATATATGCTTCACATAACATTGATGCTTGGAATTGCTATTTATAATATTTATCCACTAAAGTCTATTTTATGCAATTAAGTCTATTACTTGTATTTTTGATCAATTAACATATTCAAATAATATATTTTTCTCACCAATCAAATCAAACGACATTAATAATAAATTTAAAAATCAAAATATTGCATTTTTGCAATTTTTAGAATTTCAAAATCTACTAGGGTTAAATAAATTGTCAATAGTTTGTTGAATTTAAATTTTGCAATTTTCTGAATTGTCTCCTTTGCCTCAACGTAATTTGAAATGATTTATATAATCTTCAGGCAAATTACTTAAGAAAAAGCAAAAGCAATGGACTGTAATAAGAAGTTTTTGCACTCTCATCTTGCGATATATGCTTAACACAATATTGAAATTTGGAATTGCTATTTATAATATTCATCCACTAACATGTCTTTTATGCAATTGAGTCCATTACTGGTATTTTTGTTTAATGAACTTGTTAAGATATTGTATTTTTCTCACCAATCAAATCTAACGACATTAACAACAAATTTAAAAATCAAAATATTACATATTTGCAATTTCTAAAATTTTATAATCTGCTAGGGATAAATAAATTGTCAATAATCTGCAAAATTATAATTTTGCAATTTTCTTAATTGTCTCCTTTGCCTCAATGCAATTTGAAATGGTTTATAGAATTATTGTCTTTAGACAAATTACTTTGGAAAAAGGAAAAGCAATGGACTCAAATAAAATGGTTCCACACTCCCATCTAGGAATATTTGCTTCACACGACCTTGACACTTGAGATTGCTATTTATAATATTTATCCACTAAAGTGTATTTTATGCAATTGGGTCCATTACTTGTATTTTTGTTCAATTAACATATTCAAATATTATATTTTTCACTTATTATATTTATCTCACCAATTAAATCAAATGACATTAACAATAAATTTAGAGATCAAAATATTTCAATTTTGAAATTTTTAGAATTTTAAAATCTGCTAGGGATAAATGAATTGTCAATACTCTGTTGAATTTAAATTTTGCAATTTTCTAAATTGTCTCCTTTGCCTCAACACAATTTGAAATGATTTATATAATCTTCTGGCAAATTACTTAAGAAAAAGAAAAGCAATGGACTGTAATATGAAGGTTTTGCACTCCCATCTAGGGATATATGCCTAACACAACATTGAAAGTTGGAATTGCTATTTGTAATATTCATCCACTAAAGTGTATTTTATGCAATTGAGTTCATTACTTGTATTTTTGTTCAATAAACATGTTCAAATATTATATTTTTCTCACCAATCAAATCAAACGACATTAACAATAAATTTTGAAATCAAAATATTGCATTTTTGCAATTTTTAGAATTTTAAAATCTGCTAGGGATAAATGAATTATACATACTCTGTTGAATTTAACTTTTGCAATTGTCTAAATTGACTCCTTTGCCTTAACGCAATTTGAAGAGATTTGTGTAATCTTCAGGCAAATTACTTAAGAAAAAGCAAAAGCAACAGACTGTAATAAGAAGGTTCTACACTCCCATCTTGGGATATATGCTTAACAAATCTTTGAAATTTGGGATTGCTATTTGTAATATTCATCCACTAACGTGGATTTTATGCAATTGAGTCCATTACTTATTTTTTGTTCAATTAACTTATTCAAATATTGTATTTTTCTCACCAATCAAATCAAACAACATTAACAATAAATTTAATAATCAAAATATTGCATTTTTGCAATTTTTAGAATTTTAAAATCTATTATGTATAATTGAATTGTGAATACTCTATTGAATTTAAATTTTGCAATTTTCTAAATTGTCTCATTTGGCCCAACGCAATTTGAAATGATTTATATAATCTTCAGGCAAATTACTTAAGAAACAGCAAAAGCAATGGACTGTAATAAGAAGGTCCTGCCCTCCCATCTTGGGATATATGCATAACAAAACATTGAATATTGGGATTGCAAGTTATAATATTCATCCACTAAAGCTTATTTTATGCAATTGGGTCCATTACTTTTATTTTTCTTCAATTAACATATTCAAATATTATATTTTTCACATATTATATTTTCTCACCAATTAAATCAAACGACATTAACAATAAATTTTAAAATCAAAATATTTCAATTTTGCAATTTTTAGAATTTTAAAATCTGCTTGGGATAAATGAACTGTCAATACTCTGTTGAATTTAAATTTTACAATTTTTTGAATTGTCTCCTTTGCCTCAACATAATTTGAAATGATTCATATAATCTTCTGGCAAATTACTTAAGAAAAAGCCAAAGCAATGGACTATAATCAGAAGGTTCTGCACTCCCATTTAGGGATATATGCTTAACACAACATTGAAACTTGGGATTGCTATTTATACTTTTCATCCACTAAAGTGTATTTATGCAATTGAGTCCATTACTTGTATTTTTGTTCAATTAACAAATTCAAATATTGTATTTTTCTCACAAATCAAATCAAACGACATTAACAATAAATTTAAAAATCAAAATATTGCATTTTTAAAATTTTTAGAATTTTAAAATCTGCTAGGGATAAATGAATTGTCAATACTCTGTTGAATTTAAATTTTGCAATTTTTTGAATTGTCTCATTTGCCTCAACACAATTTGAAATGATTTATATAATCTTCTGGCAAATTACTTATCAAAAAGTCAGAGCAATGGACTGTAATCAGAAGGTTCTGCACTCCCATTTAGGGATATATGCTTAACACAACATTAAAAAGGTTTTACACTCCTATCTTGGGATATATGCTTAACACAATATTGAAACTTGAGATTGCTATTTATAATATTCATCCACTAACGTGTATTTTATGCAATTGAGTCCATTACTTGTATTTTTGTTCAATTAACGTATTCAAATATTATATTTTTCTCACCAATCAAATCAAACGACATTAACAATAAATTTAAAAATCAAATATTACTTTTTGCAATTTTTTAGAATTTTAAAATTTGCTAAGGATAAATGAATTGTCCATACTCTATTGAATTTAAATTTTGCAATTTTCTGAATTGTCTCCTTTGCCTCAATGCAATTTGAAATGATTTATATAATATTCAGGCAAATTACTTAAGAAAAAGCAAAAGCAATGGACTGTAATAAGAAGGTTCTGCACTTTCATCTACGGTTATATGCTTAACACAACATTGAAACGTGGGATTGCTATTTATAATATTCATCCACTACACAACCTTGAACTTGAGATTGCTTTTTATAATATTCATCCAATTGAGTCCATTACTTGTATTTTTGTTCAATTAACATATTCAAATATTATATTTTTCACATAATATTTTTTTCTCACCAATTAAATCAAGCAACATTAACAAAAATTTTAAAATCAAAATATTTTAATTTTGCAATTTTTAGAATTTTAAAATTTGCTAGGGATAAATGAATTGTCAATACTCTGTTGAATTTAAATTTTGCAATTTTTTGAATTGTCTCCTTTGTCTCAACGCAATTTGAAATGATTTATATAATCTTCAGGTAAATTACTTAAGAAAAAGCAAAAGCAATCGACTGTATTAAGAAGGTTCTACACCCCCATCTAGGGATATATGCTTAACACAACATTGATGCTTGGAATTGCTATTTATAATATTTATCCACTAAAGTGTATTTTATGCAATTAAGTCTATTACTTGTATTTTTGTTCAATTAAAATATTCAAATATTATATTTTTCTCACCAATCAAATCAAACGACATTAACAATAAATTTAAAAATCAAAATATTGCATTTTTGCAATTTTTAGAATTTTAAAATCTGCTAGGGATAAATGAATTGTCAATACTCTGTTGACTTTAAATTTTGCAATATTCTGAATTGTCTCCTTTGCCTCAATGCAATTTGAAATGATTTATATAATCTTCAGGCAAATTGCTTAAGAAAAAGTAAAAGTAATCGACTGTAATAAGAAGGTCCTGCACCCCATCTAAGGATATATGCTTGGAATTGCTATTTATAATATTTATCCACTAAAGAGTATTTTATGCAATTAAGTCTATTACTTGTATTTTTGTTCAATTAACATATTCAAATATTATATTTTTCTCTCCAATCAAATCAAATGACATTAACAATTAATTGAAAAATCAAAATATTGCATTTTTGCAATTTTTAGAATTTTACAATCTGCTAGGGATAACTGAATTGTCAATACTCTGTTGATTTTGAATTTTGCAATTTTTTGAAATGTCTCCTTTGCCTCAACGCAATTTCAAATGATTTATATAATCTTTAGGCCAAGTACTTAAGAAAAGCAAAAGTAATGGACTGTAATAAGAAAGTTCTGCACTCTCATCTTGGGATATATGCTTAACACAACATTGAAACTTGAAATTGCTATTTATAATATTCATCACTAACGTGTATTTTCTGCAATTGAGTCCATTACTTGTATTTTTGTTCAATTAACTTGTTAAGATATTGTATTTTTCTCACCAATCAAATCTAACGACATTAACAACAAATTTAAAATCTGTTAAGGATAAATGAATTGTTAATACTCTGTTGAGTTTAAATTTTATAATTTTCTGAATTATCTCCTTTGCCTCAACGCAATTTGAAATGATTTATATAATCTTCAAGCAAATTACTTAAGAAAAAGCAAAAGCAATCGACTGTAATAAGAAGGTACTACACCCTCATTCAGGAATATATGCTTCACACAACATTGATGCTTGGAATTGCTATTTATAATATTTATCCACTAAAGTGTATTTTATGCAATTAAATCTATTACCTCTATTTTTGTTCAATTAACATATTCAATTATTATTCAATTAAATATTGCATTTTGCAATTTCTAGAATTTTATAATTTGCTAGGGATAAATAAATTGTCAATAATCTGCCAAAAATTTTCTTAATTGTCTCCTTTTCCTCAATGCAATTTGAAATGGTTTATAGAATTATTGTCCTCAGACAAATTACTCTAGGAAAAAGGAAAAGCAATGGACTNAATGCAATTTGAAATGGTTTATAGAATTATTGTCCTCAGACAAATTACTTTGGAAAAAGGAAAAGCAATGGACTCAAATAAAATAGTTCCGCACTCCCATCCTTAGGAATATACTGCTTTAGACAACCTTCAAACTTGACATTGCTATTTATTAGTATTCATTCCACTTAAAGTGTCTTTTATCCAATTGAGGTCCCATACTTTGTATTTTTGTGTCGAATTAACGTATTCAATATATATTTTTCACATATTACATTTTCTCACCAATTAAATCAGGCTACATTAACAATAAATTTAAACATCAAATATTTCAATTTTGTAATTTTTAGAATTTTAAAATCTGTTTGAAATAAATGAATTGTCAATACTCTATTGAATTTAAATTTTGCCGTTTTTTGAATTGTCTCTTTTTGCCTCAACGCAATTTGAAATGATTTATATGATCTTCAGGCAAATTACTTAAGAAAAAGCAAAAGCAATCGACTGTAATAAGAAGGTTCTGCACCCCCATCTAGGGATATATGCTCCACATAACATTGATGCTTGAAATTACTATTTATAATATTTTTCAATTTTTAGAATTTTTAAAATCTGCTAAGGATAAATGAATTATACATACTCTGTTGAATTGAAATTTTGCAATTTTCTGAATTGACTTCTTTGCCTCAACACAATTTGAAAAGATTTGCATAATCTTCAGTTAAATTACATAAGAAAAAGCAAAAGTAATGAACTGTAATAATAAGGTTTTGCACTCTCATCTTGGGTTATATGCTTAACACAACATTGAAACTTGGGATTGTTATTTATAATATTCATTCACTAACGTGCATTTTATGCAATTGAGTCCATTACTTGTATTTTGGTTTAATAAACTTATTAAAATATTGCATTTTTCTCACCAATTAAATCAAACGACATTAACAATAAATTTAAAAATCAAAATATTGCATTTTTGCAATTTTTTTGAATTTTAAAATCTGCTAGGGATAAATGAATTATCAATACTCTGTTGAATTGAAATTTTGCAATTTTTTGAATTGTCTCCTTTGTCTCAACGCAATTTGAAATTATTTATATAATCTTCTAGGAAATTACTTAAGAAAAAGCGAAAGCAATGGACTGTAATAAGAAGGTTCTGCACTCCCATCTTGGGATATATGCTTAACACAACATTAAAACTTGGGATTGTTATTTATAATATTCATCCACTAACATGCATTTTATGCAATTGAGTCCATTTCTTGTATTTTTGTTTAATAAACTTATTAAAATATTGCATTTTTCTCGCCAATTAAATCGAACGACATTAACAATAAATTTAAAAATCAAAATATTGCATTTTTGCAATTTTAAGAATTTTAAAATCTGCTAAGGATAAATGAATTGTCAATACTCTATTGAATTTAAATTTTGCAATTTTTTTGAATTGTCTCCTTTGCCTCAACGCAATTTGAAATTATTTATATAATCTTCTAAGAAATTACTTAAGAAAAAGCCAAAGAAGAAAAAGCCAAAGCAATAGACTGTAATAAGAAGGTTCTGCACTCCCATCTTGGGATATATGCTTAACACAACATTGAAACTTGGGATTGCTATTTATAATATTCATCCACTAACGTGTATTTTATGCAATTGAGTCCATTACTTGTATTTTTGTTCTATTAACTTATTAAAATATTTCATTTTTCTCACCAATCAAATCTAATGACATTAACAACAAATTTCAAAATCAATATATTGCATTTTTGCAATTTTTAGAATTTTAAAATCTACTAGGGATAAATAAATTTTCAATAATCTGCAGAATTATAATTTTACAATTATCTTAATTGTCTTTTTTGCCTCAATGCAATTTGAAATGATTTCTAGAATTCTTGTCTTCAGACAAATTGCTTAAGAAAAAGGAAAAGCAATGGACTCAAATAAGATAGTTCCCCACTTCCATATAGGGATATATGCTTCACACAACTTTGAAACTTGAGATTGCTATTTATAATATTCATCCACTAAAGTGTCTTTTATCCAATTGAGTCTACTATTTGTATTTAAGTTCAATTAATATATTCAAATATTATATTTTTCACATATTATATTTTTCTCACCAATCAAATCAAATGATTTTAAATTTGAAAAGATTTGTTGAATTTAAATTTTACAATTTTCTAACTTTCTAACTTGACTCCTTTGCCTTAACGCAATTTGAAAAGATTTGTCTAATCTTCAGGCAAATTACTTAAGAAAAAGCATAAGCAATGAATTGTAATAATAAGGTTCTGCACTCCCATCTTGGGATATATGCTTAACACAACATTGAAACTTGGGATTGTTATTTATAATATTCATCCACTAACGTGCATTTTATGCAATTGAGTCCATTACTTGTATTTTTGTTCAATAAACTTATTAAAATATTACATTTTTCTCACCAATCAAATCGAATGACATTAATAATAAATTTAGAAATTAAAATATCGCATTTTTGCAATTTATAGAATTTTAAAATCTGTAGGGATAAATGAATTGTCCATACTTAGTTGAATTTAAATTTTACAATTTTCTGACCTAACTCCTTTGCCTTAACACAATTTGAAATGATTTGTATAATTTTCAGGCAAATTACTTAAGAAAAAGCAAAAGTAACGGACTGTAATAAGAAGGTTCTGCACTCCCATCTTGGAATATATGCTTAACACAACATTAAAATTTAGGATTGCTATTTATAATATCCATCCACTAAGGTGGATTTTATGCAATTGCATCCATTACTTGTATATTTGTTCAATTAACTTATTCAAATATTGTATTTTTCTCACCAATCAAATCAAACGACATTAACAATAAATTTAAAAATCAAAATATTGCATTTTTTGCAATTTTTAGAATTTTAAAATCTACTAGTGATAAATGAATTGTCAATACTCTGTTTGTTGTTCCCACAGCCTTGTATGGGTTGTAATTGTTGTCAACTAGGGTTAAGTGTGCAAGAGAGTAAAGTCACGTGGAAGGGCAAGAAAGTAAATCCGCCGTGTAAGGGCAAGAACGTAAATCTGCCATGTAAGCCCTATTAGGGTTTCATGGAAGAGAGTATATAAAGGCCTTGGAAGACAAAACTAGGGCAGAGGGCCAACACAATTGAATAAACAGTAACCCTACAGCAACCGGCCAAAAGGTAGAGAGAGCAGAACGGCAAGAGATCAGAAACAACACCACCAGGAGAGCAAACCAGAAACGTCACCACCGGGAGAGCAAACCAGAACGTGCGACCTCCTGCAAGCAAACCAGAAACACGTCCTGCAAGCAAACCAGAAACGCCTCCTGCAAGCAAACTAGAAACGCCTCCTGCAAGCAAACCAGAAACACATCCTGCAAGCAAACCAGAAATGCACAACCAGCAAGAGGAGAAATAAGAACAGACCACCTGGAAGAGAAGACAGCAGACCTGGTATCCGTGAGACCACCCGAAAGAAAAGACAGCAGACTAGAAGCGTGAGGCAGGCCGAGAGACGTGAACTAGAAAAACCAGTAGCGTGAGGTAGGCCAAGAGACATGAAATGACACACCAGAAGTGTGAGACCAGAACGTGCAACAGCATGACTGATCAGAAGCGTGGGGTAGGCCGTGAGACGTGAAATGGCAGACCAGAAGCTTGAGTGCAAGCTGTGAAATCGTGAGACGGTGAAAGCAGGAGCTGTGTGAGACAACCTAGAGAAGGAATTTGGCGAAGCATCGAAAAGAACTCAACGTATTTCCAGATTTCTTCAAGAGAGGTTAGAGAGCGTTGCGGTGAACTTCTAAGCGGCAATGGAGCAGCCTTTTAATTCAACAGAGGCAAGACAAGCTAGAAGAAGGGTAGACACAGTAAGTGACACTCTTTGTATTGTACTTGCTTAGTAATTGCAATAGTGAAAGGAGCAGAAGATTAAGACATCCATTGTAACTAGAATTCTCAAGTATAGTGGATAGTCTCGGTAAGGGAGAGTCCCTACCACCGTGGATGTACGTCACGTTGACGGAACCACGTAAATCTCGTGTGTCCTTAATTTGCTTTACGTTCTGTGTTTTGAATTGAGTTGTGAACGCAGCTAAAGTATCAGCCAACCCATAACCTAACGAAGACCTAAACAAGAACATCTGAATTGTCTATTAGGCAAGGTGTCTGAAAGGTGACTTTAGGGACTATTGTGATTAGTAGGTAGCAATAGATCTACCTTAGTCGAATCTGAGAAAGATTTTGCTTTTAAGAAGAGATTGAAGTTGTTCACTTGCCTGCGAATTGTGAATTGTGGTGATACTGATTCACCCCCCTCTCAGTATCACAAACTAGTAGATCCTAGGGTGAAGTTGGGAACTTCAATTGGTATCAGAGCCTGGTTCACCAGGATAAAGCTTAACAGTTTGGTGTACTAGTTTGAAGAGCTCCAGAAGTTTTAACTTGTTCAGCATACTGAGAAATGGACGCCGGTACCAGCACTAGCACTACTTACAGCAAGAAGGTTCCAATCTTCAACGGAACCAACTACCATATGTGGAGAGCGAGAATACAGGTGGTATTTGCAACCATGGGCATGAACGTGGTGAAATCTGTACAGGAGGGTTTTGAGCCTCCAGAAGAAGGTAAAGATCCAACCCCAGAGGAATTAAGACAGTTTGAGATAAATGGGAAGGCCTCAAATGTCATCATTTCAGCATTGACAGATGTTGAATATGCTAAAGTTATGGACTGCAAATCTGCCAAGGAGATATGGGACAGATTGCAGAAAGTCTATGAAGGTGATGGCAGAATGAAGGAGGCCAAGCTTCAAGTTTTCAAGGAGAGATATGAATCTCTCAGAATGCAAAAAAATGAGACAGTCCAAGAGTTCTTCACGAGGGTTATTGATGCTGTAAACGATCTTAGAAGTCATGGGAAGAACAAGAAGGACTCATCTATTGTGAAGAAAATTCTAAGAATTCTGCCTGAGAGGTTTGCCTCAATGGTGGCAGCCATAGAGGAGAGTAGAGATCTCAATTCTATGTCTCTGCATGATCTCCAGTGCAATCTCATTGCATATGAGATGAGAATAAAGTCAACTGAGAGCTCCTCAACGTCAAAGGTATCAAAGGAGGCAGCTTTCAAAGCTATGAAACACTTGAAGATAAAAGAAGAGGAAGAATCATCCAGTGAGGATGATGATGATGATGAGGAAGAAAGTGAAGGTGAAGTGTTGGCATACTTCACAAGGAAATTCAAAAAGGGGTCTAAGAAGGGAAAATGACAGTTGTCCTTGAGATGTTATCGTTGTGGACAGACTGGACACTTTGCTTCTTAGTGCAAAGTGAAACTTGATGATGAAGATGAGGATGGCGATGATGAGCAGAATTCAAAATGGAGAAGACCATCATTCAAGTCAAGGAAGTCCAGCAAGAAGACTGCTAGCCCACAGAAGAAGAAGAGAGGCTCATTCAAGAGTTATATGAGCCAGACAAAAGAAGCCGATGAGGAGGAAGATGTAGACTCATCAGATGAGCATGCCTTTATGGCATCAACTCAAGGTGGTAGTTCAACCTCTGAAGAGGAAGAGGAGGTTGATGAAGAAGAACCAGATCTTGAAGCTGAGTTAGAAGCAGCTTTAAAGGAGATAATCAGAAGGGGCAGAACCATAAGAAGGTTGGAGGCCCACATAAAACAAGTTAAAGCAAAGTCTGAGGAAGCTAAAAGTCAAAAGGATGAAACAAGGGCTGAACATATTGACTTAAAGAGAAGATTTGAAGAACAGATCAAAATATGTGAAGACCTTACTATGGAGTTTGGCTCAAGGACTTTAACAATTGAAGAAATGGAGATAGAGTTGCTGAGACTTCAGCAACAACTCAAAAGGAGTGAAGAGAATGTGCAGAAGCTTGAAATGATAGGAGAAACAAGTTCTGCAAGAGAAAAGAAGAATGAAGAGAAAGTGCAGCAATCTGAGGCTGCATTGCCTAAAGATAATAAGAATGTGCCACAGAAGTTGAAAGAGAAGGTTGTGACTCAGGAGAAGATAGCTGAGAATAAAGAGGATTTGAAGAAGCAACCTAGGGTGGCAAACAAAAATGAAGAACAGAAAGAGGAGAAAAAGGTGGCTGAAATGAAAGCCACACAAGCAAAGAAGCCAGCCATGTTGCCTACACAGCAAGTAATGAACAAAAGAAAACAAGCTGTGATTAGACCCAAAAAGAGGCAGTTTCAAGGTCACTGTCTTTATTGTGGAGTTTGGGGTCATAAGGCAAGTAACTGCTGGTGGAGAAGGCCAGTATATGTCTCCAACTTGAGAAGATATGATGCTGCATACAGGGGGAGACAATACAAAATTCAGAGGAGAACACCTGTCGTGAGTTCTTGCACATACTGTAAAAAGCAAGGACACACTGACAAGGATTGTTGGTGGAAGCCCAAACCAGTGGTTTCAAAGAACAAGTTTGCTATATTGGGAGACTTGGAACAGTGTGAAAGGTGTGGGCAGGATGGCCATAATGCTAAGAGATGCATGACACTTCTCCCTGAGCAAGAGAAGGCACTCAATGGCATAGTGAAAACAAGCGGTGTAGTCAAAGCTGAGAAAAAGGAGAAAGCTATCTTCTAGCCAATTCAAAAGAAGGAATATAAAGCTAAAAGGGAGGTGGCTAATATAGCTGAAATTGCACTCAAAGCTGACTACAAGGATAAGCAGTGGATCCTTGACAGTGGATGCACTTCACACATGACGGGAGACAAGAGTAAATTGTCAAAGCTAAACAAGTCAAAAGAAGGCAGAGTCAAGTTTGGCAATGATGATTCACTCAACATCAGTGGTCAAGGGTCAGTAAATATTGGAAAAGGAAAGCTAAAAGATGTTCTACATGTTGAAGGACTCAGATATAATCTAGCATATGTCAGCCAACTATGCAATGAAGACCATAAAGTGATATTCACAAAAACAGGTTGCCAAGTAAAGAGTAAAGAAGGCAATACTGTTGCAGCTGGGAAAAGAACAGTTGGAAATTTATATGTAATTGATGAGGACAAGACAAACAGCTGTTTACTTACAAAAGAAGAAGAAAATCAACTCTGGCATCGGAGGCTGGGACACTTAACACAGAAGAACATGAGGAAGCTGACCACTACTTATGCAATCAGAGACATTCCAGACCTTAAGAGAGAGAGGGAGTATGTCTGCTCAACATGCTCTAAAGGAAAACAGGTCAGAAAGCAGTATAAGACCAAAGAGGTCAGTTCTGAAGCAGTGCTTGACATTGTGCATACTGATTTGTGTGGGCCGATGAGAACAAAAGGGTTGAATGGTGAGAGGTACTTCATCTTGTTTGTTGATGATTATTCCAGAAGGACCTGCATCATGCACCTCACACATAAGTCAGAAGTTTTGAAATGCTTCAAGAGATACAGAAGATTGGCTGAAAATGAGAGTGGAAAGAAGATCAAAGTATTGAGGTCAGATCAAGGCACTGAATTCACAAATGGAGCTTTTGAAGATTACCTTGAGAAGCATGGAATTCACCATCAGATGGCAGCAGCAAGAACTCCTCGACAGAACGGGGTGGTAGAGAGGAAAAATAGAGCTGTGGTTGAAATGGCAAGAACTCTACTGCTGGAATCCAAGCTTCACACAAGATTTTGGACAGAAGCAACATTTACAGCCGTGCACCTATTGAACAGAGTTTCACTAAGGCCCAATACTGATAAGACTCCATATGAGCTATGGAGTGGGAAGAAGACAACAGCCAAGTATCTTAGAATCTTTGGCAGCCCATGTTTTGTGAAGAACAAGGGGCAAAACTTGGGAAAATTCCATGCTAGGTCAGATGAAGGCATCTTTGTGGGATACTCAGCAAAGACAAAAGGTTACAGAGTTTTTGTGCATAAACTGGGAAAAGTGGTCACTTCCAGTGATGTGAGAATAGATGAAAACTGGAAAACAACGCATAATGGAGAAGCTGAGGATAGTGAAGAAGATGACTTCAAGATAGATGAAGAATCCGACCAACATGAAGAAGTGGGAAAAGAAGTAAGTTTAGACTCAGAGAAGAATGAGTCTGAAGATGAAGAAGGAGATTCTCTTGCAACTAAGACTGTGCAAGAAAGAAAGACAAAAAGATATGGACCAGTGCTCATCAAGGAAATCAGATAATAGGTGAACCCATCAGCAGGAGTTACAACAAGAAGA